>JASPKZ010001237.1:677500-1143586 GCA_030220185.1 Diploptera punctata | reverse complement strand
GGTTTGTAGATCCTATTCTTAGCAGTCTTTTAAGAGTCTTGTTCCTGGTTGAGCAATGTCCGTTGAGTTTTATTTCATTCATCATCATACAGTTTTGGAAACTCTTGATTGTCTATTCTTTTTCGCTATGGTTCTATAGCGCAGTTTAATTATATCGTTTGAGAACCTTTATTCTTCTACTGATTCTACGTCGATAGATTGTTCTAAATGTCTTTTTTTTGATCTAAAAGTGTATTGTGGTTTCTATATTTGCTGAGAAGTTTCAATTCTGTTGGCTTGGATTCTGGCTCCTGTTTCTTCTTTTCTTAATGTTCCAATATCTCAATTCCGTATAAGAAGGAGGGTATCTGCCAGAGTATTAGGTATTTTTATGCTTGTGAATTTTGTTACTAATTTAAGCTTTTAATGTTTGATTCCTAAGAATTTGTGTAAATGGTGTGTGATTTTCCCTTGTTCTACATCGTTTTCACTTTGATAATATATTTCGTTACAAATGCCTACAATGAAAATCACTATAAATTCACGCTTTTCCTTTTATTTTCCAAACGCCAATGTGCTAAAATACTGTATATTATATTTTTCTGAGTTGTTTTAATTTGTTTTAATTACATATTATTTAATAGAAAAAATTTGATATGTGGTGTTTGAGTAGCTAAAAATTTTACTCATATCAGTGAGATTCACTGAAACTGGTCTGACACATTAAACTGAAATTAAGTGGACAATATGATTGAAATCTTGAACGTTGTAAAAACTTAAATTACTCTTCAAAATACTAGATGAAATAGAGTATCTTTTGTAGCAGTATGAGTGATATGAATATAAATACTGTGACTTATAACCCCAAAAAAAAAACTCCAAGCACGACAGGCCATGAAGGCCCTAGGCCTACCATCCAGCTGCTGGCCTCACGTCCACATGTGTTAATCACAACAGAGGTAGATGATCATAAGCCAGTGTAGGGGTGATATGTGGTCAGCGTGCTGCTTCCCCCAACCGTTATAGCTGGTCTTCTCAACATGGAGTTGCTACTTATTGTAGCTACCCAAATGCCTCACGATGTTGGGTAGGCACCGGTCCCATACTGGCCAAAATTCCATGAGAAAAATTTTTTCCCCCATGGGGACCCAAACCAAATTTCTAAGCCCTTGATCGAGACATTTCTGGCCATCGATATTTCCTGATAGAGAAGTAGAGGCTCAGAGAAATCTCTAGAACAGGAGTCTATATGCTTTGGTGATTTTCACGGTTCATTCAACTCATGAGTCAGTGACTCACAAATATATTTCTGCCAATATGAGACCACTGTTTTTGCCATCAACCTTGAAATTCAAAATGCCGCAACTATGATGTGTCACAATTTATTTGACTTCAAGTTCAGTTGAATTAAGTCAGTGACAGGCAGATTCACAAGTACCTTGAAGTTTCAGTATGGTTTAACAAATTAGAAGCATTGCACAGAGGTTTGATCTAAGCTTCTTAAAGCAGAGAACAATCTAGTTTGCAATGTAGTAGGTACTTCAGTTACCCGAATGATAAGTGAAAACTTGTCACTCTTTATATTTAAATTAATATTGGGAAGTAATTGAATTTGACAATAAAAGTATTGAAAATTCTTTACAACTAGTTGATGAATTGAATAACATTAGAGTGGATCACAATGACAGATATGTGTCTTTCGATGTTGTTTCATTGTTTCTGAATGTTCCAATAGGAAAAATGTTGAATTTTTTGGAAAAATGTTGAATTTATTGAAAAAATGTTGAATTTTTTGGAAAAATCGTTGAATTCTTTGGATTTAAAAAAAGGAGTAATAGAGGAATACGTACATCAACCTTACAAAATTTTGTGTTGAAAATTCTTATTTTACTTTCAATGGTAAATTTTATAAACAAGTTTCAGGTTTATCTATGGGAAATCCTCTTTTGCCATTTTTTGGCTAATTTATAATGAGTTACTTCGAGTGCCATATCACCAAGGCTTACCCATGGATTTTTAAAAGTTGTTGGAGATATGTAGATGATATTTTTTCGATAATAAGTTTTAAACATGTTGATGATGCAATGAAATTACTTAATCTACAAGATGTATCAATTAAATTTACCATAGAATCAGAAATTGAAAACCAAATCCCGTTTTTGGATTTATACATAATTAGGAATGAAAAAACTCAAAAACTTGAATTTGATGTATACAGGAAGGATACACATACTGATAATTATATCAAATCAACGGGTTTCAATCCTCTGGCACATAAACATGCAATATTTAATAGCCATCTTATATAGATGGATATATGTCCCACTAAAAGAAGAAATTCAAAAAGATAAAACAACTTAAAGAATGCTCTACCCTACAAACTGTTAGTAAAGAAAAGAAAAATTTCAAGAAAATGGCTTACCATCCAGTAGTACATAGGAACTTTAAAAAATGTCTGACAAACACAACATTACTTTGGCACCAATATATATATTTAGTCTGGAAAAACTTCTAAGTACCAATAAAAAAATCAACATTCCAGACAGTAAGAAATCTGAATTTATCAAATAAATTGTAATGATTGTAGCAAAGTATACATAGGAAAAACAAAAAGGAATTTGGAAACATGCACTAAAGAACATTTTAGAAATATTAAAAATTGTGAAATTGAAAAATCAGCAATTGCTGCACATAGTTTGCTAGAACATTATAAAATTGAAAAAGAGGCAAAACTTTTAAAACAATTGGATGAACCGTTGGAATTGACAATTCAGAAGAATAAATATCGATCTATGAACTTTGATATTCCGGTGGATAAAAATTTAATTACAAAGTTTATAATCCCAACCATAGATGGCAGCACAAGAGGTGATGTCCTTAGAGAAATCAACAACCATAGAATTTCATCAGTGGAAGCCATGACTGAAGAGGGACAAGATATTGTCTGAAACCGCCAGTATCAAAGAAATTTGAAATTATATGAGGTGAGTCGTTAAAAGTATGTTCTCCGCTCACTGTTAATTGTCACTCTTTCTTGAGGCTATGAGGCTTTGAAAATCTCAGTTGAATATATTATCAGCAGCCTAGTACTTCTGCTCTGTTGAGCAAAGTCTTCTAGTTTGGCAACATCGGCTGTTAAAAGCCAAGGGGATGAGTTCTGACTCATCACCCTTCATCATCAGTACTTTGCTGCTGTAGCTTTTAACCAAGGTGAAATTTAGCTGCTAGGCTCAAATGTGCATTGGCATCAGGTAGACATCTAACATTAAAATAGCACTTTGCGAATAATCCCATTTTTAGGTTTGGACTCTCATACTTTTCATCTATGCATTTTGTATACAGGAATGGATAATAGAGCGTTGTCGTTTCACTCACCTCACAAGAAATACTCCACCCTCAGTTAGCTTCTTTGTTCAAGGTCAGTTAATAACATTTTCACTTGATTTGAAGATAAAGAATATGAGCTATTTTAATAAAAATTCTACAGTGGGAATTAACACGTTGAGGCAAATGACAAATTATAAACATTTTTTTTTATTTCTCACCTTATAAAAAGTTTTCAGCAAGGAAGGTTTAATGTCAAAGTTCATCAAATTGACCCCAGATGGCAGTTTGAAAGTTGATGGTGACAATGGAATTTCAACAGTTGGAGTTTTTGCTGAGGATGGAAGCAACAGGTTCTGAATCCATCCTGTGAAAATCATGAGATGAGATGTAAAAAAGTTATTTTTGACTCACTTATATGAGCCAGTTTATGCTGATGATGTAGTACTATTGGAAAATAGCAAAGAGATACTAAAGACCAACATGCACACACTATTGAGTAACACTAAGAAATTGGGACTGGAAGTAAATATCAATGAAACTAAATATATGGTCACATGTAGAAAAACATTATATAATGGAAATGTACAGCTGTTGACAAATGAGGGAAATTTTGAGGAAGTGGCTGAATTCAAATACCTAGGAACAATAATCACAACTAGGAATGAGATGCAAAAAGAGATTAAACATAGGCTCAATTCTTAAAATGCATGCTGTTATGCATTACAGAGACTTGACATCCCAACTTCTTTAAAAAAATGTTAAACTGAAAAAATATAAAACTATTATTCCACCCATAATATTATATGGATGCAAAACATGGACTCTTACTTTAAGGGAGGAAAGGAGATTACAAGTATTTGAGAATAAAGTTCTTAGGAAAATTTTTGGACCAAAGAGAGGAACTGCCTAATAATAATCATAAGGTTATAACATCTCCCTTTACAATTAATAGATTTAAAGGAAACCAATGTAGAAATAATAGTAGATATTCACGAGTATACCCTAACAGACAGGTGAATGGAGAAGTATACCCTAACAGACAGGTGAATGGAGAAGACTACATAACAGTGAATTACATGGTCTTTATAGGAAGCCAGATGTAATAAGAACAGTTAAGTCTCATAGACTGCGATGGGCAGGACAAGTGGCACAAACGGGGAATGAAAGATGTGCATGGAAGTTTCTTGTTGGAAAACCAGGGGGAAAATGCCCAGTTGGTAGACCAAGAATGGGGTGGGAGAATAAGATTATCTATGATTTGAGGAAGCAGATTATACAGGGAATGATTGGAAAACATTAGCTCAGGATAGGGATATATGGAGAGCTTATGCCCATGTGGCCATGAATCTACAGGTTTAATAGTGCCAGTTAGTTAATTATATAACATGTGTTTTTTGTTCTATAAGATTTTTTAATAGTGCATTTGTAAATATTCTTGATGTATTCAGGATATGGAGGCTGTGTTTCACAGATAATCAACTTGTATTATTGACCTCTATTCCTGGACCATTTAGGAATATTTATGACACCATCATGAAAGCACATATTGTATAATATAACATATGAAGGATTTGTAAATACATTTAGTTACATAAGCCAGTTAACAACTCTTTGTACACCAAGAGGAAGTTCCTGATTGTTATACGAGACACTAGATAAATGCTATGATACAGACTGAAAATAATTTTCAATTTCTTTTATGTATTTTTCGGTTATATCCATGTATATTTTTTTAATTATTACTCATGATAATTGTACAAAGGAATGAATACGACTACTATTTCTACTATTAACATAATAATAATAATAATAAAGTTGTCCAAGATCGTAGGCTTTGGAAGTTTGGCATTGAAAGACTGCAGCAGCTGTAAAAACCCCAAAGATAGATAGAATAATAATAATAATAATAATAATAATAATAATGTATATCCTGTAATAATGAAAATAAAATCCTAAAACTAAGTGGAGAAAAATTGGACATCTTTAAAAGCTGTCCTTATTTTCATATTGTAAAAAACTCCTGGCATGACAAGGCCCTTAGCCTACCAGCCAGCTGCTGGCCTCACATCCATATGTGTCAATCATAGAGATAGATGATCATCAGCCAGTGTAGAGGTGACATGTGGTCAGCATTTTGAGTCCCCCAGCTATTATAGCTGGCTTTCTCAACCTGGAGCTGCTATTTATTGTAGCTACCCAAATGCTTCATGATGCTGGGTGGACACCGGTCCCATATTGGCCGAAATACCATGAGAAAATTTCTCCCCCCATGGGGACTTAAACCAGCACAAGTCCCATAGCTCTGTGTCAAGGCTTCCTGCCTTAACCATTCGGCTATGGTGCAGGACTTCATATTGTAAAGGAAGTAGAAAACTTGTGGTGTTAAAAAAATTGTGTGTGCAGTATATGTGTGTATATATATATATATATATATATATATATATACTGGGTGAAAAATCATCTGAGAAGAATGGCAAGAAATAGACTTCCAAAATTGGCATTCCAATATACCCCAACTGGACATACGGACCAAGGAAGACCAAAAATCGGTGGAAAGATCAAGACCATCTTCTCTAGGTTTACCGTACAGGCCACATGGCCTAAAACGAATTTGTTCATGATGATGATGATGATATATACTGGGTGTAACTAAATTCCCATTACAGACTTTGAGGTCATGTAGTGAAGACCAAGATGGTTACATTTAGCTTAGGAACTCATGTCCGGAAACATATCTTTTTCTGCTATACACATGCAAAATATCACAACACATATTCAACTCTCCCACATTTTTAGCACCAGAGACCCTGCAATTTCTCCCCCTTGACCATGCTAGACAACTACCTGTGGGATCACATGAAATCCCTGATTAATGAAACCCCTGTGGTATCCGAAGAGACCTACTGGTGCAGATTATGGTTGCAGCGAATGTTGCAGGATCAAGGATTGGTCTCGTGTGCACCAGAACACGATATGGAGGTACTGTTATCTCTGTTGACGTAGATGGTTGTCACATTGAGCCCTTCTTGTGGACCCAGAAGACAGAGCAACATATGTTGTGGTATTTTGCATATAGCAAGAAAATGGTACGTTTCCAAACATGAGTTCCTATGCTAAACGTAATCATTTTGGTCCCCACTACACATCCTTGAAGTCTTCAATGAGAATTTAGTTACATCCAGTATATTTATATAAATAAATGCTAAAAAATTGTTAATTGTGATAAAAACAAGTAAAGCCAATATATTAAGTTATGTCGATAGGAAATAACACTATGAGGTTTTTAATATTGTTTATTTTTTATTATTTCACTCACCTCATACTTCATATAATTAAAATGTGAGAAATACGTAAATAATATTAAGTTTTAACTTTTGTTTTTAATTTTCTAGCAATAAATCATTTGAGATTACATAACCAATTTGCACATACATGTAATATTGATCACCTGCAAGAAAGGTGACACACCTGAAAATATACTAAATTTTGCAACTGAATTCTATCTGTTCTATGTTTTGTTTTTTTAAGGGTTTTATGCTTTTGTGTGCACTTTCACAGTTGCATTTAGAGTTAAGTGCTGTATAGTGTATATAAAATCATAAAACCCTTAAGAATCAGGATTTAGAATAGGTAGAGAGAATTGAACTGTAAAATGTAATACTTTTGAGAGGTATTTTATTTTGCAGGAGAGCAATATGTTGTTAGACTTTTGAATGTAATTTGTCTGAGTATTATTTCCTTTTACTCCCACAATATGAACAAATAGAATGATTTTAATTGACAGATACAAAGATGGAGAGTTGATTGAACTTTGCCTTGACAGGAACCTTTGATATCTGTCAGTGCCCTCCCACTCAAGGTCTCAGAGTTGTGAAGCTATATGTGACGTGTACTTCGTCTGTATAATATTAAAATCTTTTATTGCTTAATGTGGATCATTGTGTATTTAAGAACATATGAAACTTTGTCCTGAACCATGACTGAGTGGTCCAAGGTATTATACCTTTAGTGCAGAGCAATGGGATATGTGTTGGTTCCTGTTGGAGAAAGACATATTTTATACAATTCTGGTCAGTGTTGTATGGGATCAGTCCCCACCCACATTGTGAGGCATTTGGGTAGTTATAATAAATAACAGCTCTAGATTGAGAAAACCAGCTATAACAGCTGTGGGAACCGACTTGCTGACCACATGTCACCCCTATACTGGCAGGATGATTGTCTACCTGTGTGATTAACACATGTGGATGTGAGGCCAGTATATCATCATCATCCATGCAAGTATTAGGCCATGTGGCCTGTTATGGTCTCAAAGAGGAATTTTCCATTCGGCGCTTTTCTGGACGCCCCAGCAATCTGTTGCCTTGGGGGCAGTAACAAAGCATGGCTTTTGGGATTCTATGAGACAACATTCATTGAAGATGGGCTTTCCAGTTTTTTGGTAGTTTTGTATATGGTGGAGAATGGGTTCTACATCCCACTCTTCCATAATTTCCTCATTTCGTTTATGGTCCCACTTTGTATAGCCTGCTGCACGGTGCATAAATCATATCTCATTTACTGTTATTCAGCTTTTATCTCTTTTTTGTATTGTCCATGCTTCACTACCATATCTTAATACTGGTCTTGCGAGAACCTTATAAAGCCGTAATCTTTTGTTCTTTTATACTAAAGATAGTTTCATTATACTGTTAATTATCCCTGTTCTTTTTGTGAAATTTGTGATTTTCTTTGATATATCAGCTTTATCTTGAAATGTTAAATTATAACCCAAATAATTAAATTCATGTACTTGTTCTAAAATTTCATCATCCAAAACAATTTTTCTAGGTATAGGGTATTTCCCACAAAAGGCCATCACTTTAGTTATATATATAAAATTTACTGCATTTGTTGTATCGGATTTGATAAATTCCAGATATCTTACTATCTGGGGCATTAACCTCATTAATCTTTTTATTGGTTATTAGAAGATTACCCAGGATAACTGACAATGACTAACATAAAGGTTAATGCCCCAGATAGTAAGAAATGTGGAATTCATGAAATTAGTTACAATGGCTGCAGTGAAGTATATATATAAAACAGCTTTATTTTATCTGACAGAGTTTTACATTGTATATAGAAAAAACTAAGAGGAATTTAGAGACTCTTACAAAAGATCTCTTTAGAGATAAAAAAATATTGACATTCAAAAATCGGCAATTGCAGCTCATTGTTTGCTAGAGAAACACAAAATTGAGGAAGAAACTAATCTTTTGAAAATATTTAGAGAAGTCTTTGGAATTAACAGTTTGAGAAAAGATATGCATTCTGAATAACAAATACAGATCCATGAATTTTGAAGTTCCTGACGAGAAAAATTTAATCTCGAAGTTCATGAAATTGGCATCAGATGGCAATTTTAGTTGATGATAATGGCAGAATTTTAGCAGTCTGTTTTGGCTGATGATATGAGCAATGGCTCCTGAAACCAGTCCTGTGAAAATCATAGAGTTTTATATGAGATGTAAAAAGATTCTCTGATTCATTATATAAAAGTCACATTTTTAAAAAAAATATAATGAAAGCCTAATATAAGTATCATTCAATAAACAGATATTATCCATTAGTATCAGAATTTTCAATTTCATCCTCTTCCTTCTTGTTTTCCAATGTGTTTGTGTTGTTTTTTAAGCATGTTTTCTTATACTGTGCCATATTATCATCATTCCAAAGAAGTGATACCTAATAAAGTTGGTTGACTTGATTAGCTTTGGGAAGATATTTAACAGGATCCAGGGAACATACAGCATTTGGAATGCTACAGACATGAGGAATATTGACCCCAACTTATTTAAAAGTGACTGTATATAATTCTAAGGCTAGATACAAAAAATAATTAATAACGTACCACAGAAAAGCAGATAATTTAATGCTTTTGCAGCTATGCAGGATACGAGCAAAGGGTACAGGGAAAGAACAAGTTAAGTCACTTATACCTTGAAACTTAACTAACTCACTAGCATTATCGAACCCGCAGGTTCATGGCAATGTGGAGATAAACTCTCCATACATCCCTATCCTGAGCTAATGTTTTCCAAGCATTCCCTGTATAATCTATTTCCCTCAAATCATAGTTAATGTTATTCTCCCACCTCATTCTTGGTCTGGGCGTTTTTCCCTCTGGTTTTCCTACATGAAGCTTTCATGCATATCTTTTATCCCCCATTTGTGCCATATGTCCTGCCCACTGCAATATATGAGGCTTAACTGTTCTTATTACTTACTTACTCACTGGCACTATCGAAACCGTAGGTTCATGGCCGAGCAGACATAAGCTCTCCATACATCCCTATCCTGAGCTAATGCCTTCCAATCATTCCCTGTACAATCTACTTCTCTCAAATCATAGTTAATGTTGTTCTCCCACCTCATTCTTGGTCTATCAACTGGGTGTTTTTCCTCTGGCTTTCCTACAAGCAGCTTCTATGCACGTCTTTCATTCCCCATACGTGCAACATGTCCTGCCCAATGCAGTCTACAAGACTTAATTGTTCTTATATCTGGCTTCCTATAAAGACCATGTAGTTCATTGTTAAGTAGTCTTCTCCATTCACCTGTCTGTTCCTCTGTCTTTGGTCCAAAAATTTTCCTAAGAACTTTATTCTCAAAAACTCGTAATCTCATTTCCTCCCTTAAAGTAAGAGTCCATGTTTCGCACCCATATAATATAACTGGTAGAATAATAGTTTTATATATTTTCAGTTTAACGTTTTTTTGAAAGGAGTTCTTATTGTTCCTAGAAAAATTATTTTTAATTGTACAACATTCGTACTTCATTACCAGTACGCCAAATTTTGGAGTTAAATAAAACCATGACTAAACAGTCTCTTTGACTGTTGAATGCAGGCTTTCACGGCCGGTAATCATGATGTTGAGTGATTCCGGGTTCTGTGGCCGTGGTCCATAGTTGGTGTTGATACCAGACGTTTCGCCCTCAACTGCGGAGGGCATCTTCAGTGGCGAGTGCTTCTAGGCGTGTTTCCTGGTCGGAAGCTCTACTTAGAGTGAACGCTGCGGGTGTTGTATTGATACTAGTGGTGGGAGCAGGGTGAGCGGGCGTGGCTCTTGCTGATTGGCTAATGGTCGTCTCCTTGTTGTCCCTAGTGTTGATGCATTTATTTTCTAGTGTACGGTACCAGGCCTTAGACAGTTTAATACCTTCCTCTTTTCTGTTAATATTTTCCTTATGCTTGTGTATTTCTATAGCCTCTCGATATAATCTAGGGAAATAATAGGAAGTTGTGGCTAAAACTTGTGTATCATCGAATAGAATCTGGTGTCCATTCATAATGGCATGTTCTGCTACAGCCGATTTATCCATTTCTCCTTGTCTGCAGTTTCTTTTGTGTTCTGATAAACGGGTGGCTATACTTCTTTTTGTGGTCCCTATGTATGGTTTACCACACGAACAAGGAAGTCGATATACGCCGCAAGTGGAGAGAGGTGGCCGAGGATCCTTAGCTGAGCGAAGGCAGTCTTCTATTTTTCTTGTAGGTCTGTAAACTGTTTTTATGTTGTATTTTCGTAGGAGTTTTCCGATACGATCTGTGACTCTTTGTACATATGGTAAGTAGGCTATGCTGGTTGAGGGTGTGTTATCCATTCTGACGTGCTGTCTTCGTGGATGTATGGTTTGTCTTATTTCCTTGGATGTGTAGCCATTTTTCTGGAAACAATTGAACAGATGGTGTTGTTCTTGTTTAAGGTGTTGTGGTTGGCATAACTTAGTCGCTCTGTCGAACAGTGTCTTAATGACACCTCGCTTTTGTCTTGGATGGTGGTTAGAGTCTTTGTGCAGATATCTCTTTGACTGTTTCTCACCTCTAAATAATATTGCTTTCTATGGAGAATCTAATTACATCTAAAAAAAAGTGACTTACCTGGTTTCTTCCTGCACCATTCAAATGTTATTTCATATGTGTGAACTAAATAGACATTTAGGTTCAGGGGAAGATGTATTCAGTAGAAGAAATGTCTGCAGTTAAGAAAATGGAGTCAAGGAAATGCAGTTTACACATTTTTTTTTTTTTTTTTTCCAGAGTTTGGGGTTTATCATAGTAAAAGTTACCATTAATTTGAGGGATGATCAGATATTAAATTCTCATAGTTTGCCATCTGTGAAGAACTTTGTTCAATAAAAGGAAATGATGTACTTTTGTACATGTTCCCCACTGACTTTGATGAAAATTTGTTCTTCCATTTCACAAGCTTGAAGAGCCCCTTTTCATAAAAATCATTGTCCTATGAACAAATGTCCAAATGTCCTTATATCTGTTTCAGTTTATTCATTATGCTAAAATATTGCCTTTGTAGTATCTTATTTGATGAATGGAAGTAGTAAAAGTTACTCGACACTAGTCAGGGCTGCAGGAAGTGTGGTCCAGATGCTCCTAACTGAATTCGCAATATGGTTCACTGTTACTCCTGTGTCCAATCTCACTATTAGAAGGCCTGATTTCTTATTTTGTATTTTGAATGACGTTCCATAGTTGTCAGTATCTAACAGTAATATTTGGCATTAGTAGTTCTCCCTCTATTAACCATGATTTGAGGGAAAAAGGTTATTCAGGGGATGGTTGGAAAACGTTAACTCAGGACAGGGTGATTGTAGAGCTTTTGTCTGTGCAGCCATGAACCTATGGGTTCGATAAAGCCAGTGAGTTAGTTAGTTAGTTCCCCTCCATCTTCTCCTCTCTAAAAGTCTTAAAATAGACTTGTGTTGGCAATGCAACCAACTACCATGCTGATACTTTACCCCAGCTGTATGATGAAAATGTGACTTAGGCCTATAGTTCATAAAAACTTTTATTAGGAATTATTCAGTTTACAAATAATATAATACTAAAATGCCTTGTAATTTTTTTTTTGTTAGATCCAGTAAATCTGGAGTTGGCCTACCTTGTTGTACAATGTCATTTTTCTCATTGAAATGTCTGCATGAAAATGGTCTCATTTGTAAATTATACAGTTACTTACATTCATTTTTACTAAATTGACAAATCACGTTTATCAGTAACTCTTTAAAACTCATAAAAACATTAATAACCATTTGAACGAACTTGGGTCTGATATTAAATTCAACTATTGCTTTCCACAAATAATACATACATGTTCATAATCAATTGTTGTCATTCATTTATATAATATAAATAAAACTTCTTAAATTAACAGGTTGCTATAGCTGACAAAATGTACTGCATAATTTTATTTATTTATTTTTTGTATTCTGTAAAAATGTAACTAGCATAAATTAATTATAAGTTAAGAATTGTTATTTCAAAAAATTATATTATTGAGGAATTGGCTCTTCCCAAATCATCCAATCACATTTCTTCATCAAATAAATGTTTTATAAATCGATTAGTTAAAACATCATTCGACCTCCCGTATACTTATTCGAGTTGTGATGTTAACTGGGTACAGCTGGCTGGTATTCAATAAAAAGTCAATGGAATAAGACACAAGCTTCGCTGGTCTAGTGTGGCTTATCACTGGATGTAGCAGGTAGCAATGTAATTCGCTTGTGCAAATTCATCTGTAGCACACTAGCTGGCGTTGGTGGGGATAACATTGAGATAACACTCTATGTGATTCTCTATAGAGATAATTTAAATACGCAGAAGGTTCGGTCTAACTGAATGCGATATAGGTGCTGGCATGGCGGGAATTTTTAATTATTATGTTCACACATAATTTATTTGAATAGAATTTGGCAATATATTATTTTTTAATTCAAAATTATTAATATACTAATTACCCTGCATTCCCGCACCATAGCCGAGTGGTTAAGGCAGGAAGCCTTGGCGCAGAGCTACGGGACTTGCGCTGGTTCGAGTCTCCATGGGGGAAGAAATTTTCTCATGGTATTTCGGCCAGTATGGGACCGGTGCCCACCCAGCATCGTGAGGCATTTGGGTAGCTACAAAAAGTAGCGGCTCCAGGTTGAGGAAACCAGCTCTAACGGCTGGGGGACTCGACATGCTGACCACATGTCACCCCAACACTGGCTGATGGTCATCTACCTCTGTGATTGACACATGTCGATGTGAGGCCAGCAGCCGGCTGGTAGGCTAAGGGCCCTCTAGGCCTGTTGCGCCAGGAGTTTTTTTTTAAATTACCCTGCAATGCTGGGGTTGAATGCATGCTACTGCTTTTACGTTACAACTGAACTGATGCACGATTGGATTGAGAGTAACTTGTTTAATGTCATCCACAGTTACATGCCTGCGTCCTTGAATCAAAACTCCATCATCCAAATTACTATTATACCCATCTCAGATTTCATAGTGCTATTGTTTCATTATTTACTATGTCCTGTTAGAAAAATAAAGTTATTTGATCATGAATTTTGGTACAGATGTTTCACAATGCCCATTTGTAGCAAATACAAATCCTAAGCCATAAGATAACTGAACTGGAAAAAAATGCAATTAATGTTAAATATCAATTTTAAAAATTCACAAATAAAAATAAACACTTACTTATTACTTCAACTAACGGAATATTAAAGATCTTCTATTTTATGGGAAGGATGGCAACTCAAACTTCTTTAATTCTGAGATTTTGTACATTTTGGTTCTTTCTGCAGAAGAGAAATGTGACATATTCTGTCAGTGTTTTCGTACTTGGTTCATAGATGGCATAAGAATGCAGGTGGTGGGTTGGATGTTTTTTGCAGGATATGGAGCGATACTTGAGGAACAATAATATAAACAATAGCATATTTTAAATTTGAGGGTTGATTTCTTTCTGCAGAATATGGTCCAATTGCAGTACATTTCTGTTTTTCTCTACTTTTTCCAGGCATTTGCTGTTCTTTATCCTTTTAACACATTGTTGTGTTAGCACTGCCTGCATGATGAAAACAAAAGAACAAAAAGAGGATGATTGCCATGTAACCACAACACATTACCATACCACTTTTTGGTCCTATATATCTTAATATATAAAAATTTCGTGTCAAGTTGTTTGTCTGCAATGGAATCCTAAACTACTGAGCCAATTTTAATCAAATTTTGCACACTGTGTGTAGTTTGATCCAACTTCAGACTTAGGGTAGTTTATAACTAAATTTATAGTCGCATTATTTTTTTATTGCAAATTTTTTGTTTATTATTTAACAAAGAGTTATAATTATCTGTTAGTTCCATATGATTCAAACAGATGGCAGTGTAAGGTAATTTGGTAAAGGTAATTGGTTTATTATTTAACAAAGAGAGATCCAGATGGCTGTGCTTTTTGTTGCAACTGCAAATTTCAATTGAATTACAATGATTGATTATTTCATAATTTAAGTGTGTTTATTTTATTTTCAATATTATTAATTTCGTGTGTAATATTAGTTTTAAGTAATCTGGCTATATATATATATATATATATATAATTCTTATTTTGAGGTAATTATTGCATTTGATTTATATGATTGACAATTAAGATGCTTAGATTTGATAGACTGTGTGTTGCAGGAGTTGAAGAGTAGTATGCCGCCATCATTGCCACCTCCACCCCTCCCAGAAGCATTCTCAGAGCCAGCGCAAGACTGGGGACCGGACACAGATCCATGGAATTCTGTCACTGACCAGAGTCAGCAACAGGCTCCCACTACACAGACGGTAGTTACATATCTTCTTTACTATATTGCATGGCTTAAAAAAATTTCATTTCAAAATATAATGTATTTTGGAAAGTTTAAAAATATCTTTTTACAGTAACGTAAGAACTTGAAATTTTCTGCCTTTGAAGAACCATTTTACCAAGAGAACATGGCTTACTGGATGATATGGAAATATTTTGTGTCACAAGAGATCAGTTACATATATTCTCAGAATTTAAACACACGCTTAAAAAATTGTAAATTTTATTTACAACTAGTGTACCCGGCAGACGTTGTCCTGCCCGAACGTTCAATTCTCATGTCATGGGCAGACGATAAAAATATGTTACTTTTTTACCATAAAATTCAGAAATTAGGACATAATTAGATATTATTAAATAAGTTCGCAAGAAAACTTCTTACAGCCTTCTTTTGTGGCTCAAGAAGTGTGAATGATGATGTCACATAGTCATGAACATTAGAATTGTACCCTCCTTTGCAGATAAGTTAAGAACCGTCGCATAACAATTATATTAGAGTTAAAAAAAATATATAAATTGATGAGAGTGAGACAAAACAGTTTTTTTTTCCCCAGCTAGTTTTCATTTCTGACCCACATTCCATGAGAAAAATTTCTTCCACCATAGAGACTCGAACCAGCGTAAGTCCTATAGTTCTGTGCCAAGACTTCTTGCCTTAATCACTTGGCTATGGCGCAAGACTCTTGGTATTAATGAAAGACAAAAATGGTTATTGTAAGTTATCCGTAAGAGATAAGGGACTCTTGGTATCAATGAAAGACAAAAATGGTTTTTGTGAGTTATCCGTAAGAGATAAACATATGCTGTCGCGGACTTATTTGAAGAGCTTTTTGAGATATTAATTAATTTTGTGTATTTGTTATGGTTTAGGCAGCATAAGCCATTTAAGCATCCAAAGAGCTACTTTTTTCACGTTTTCCACTACAAAGGGCGATTTTTAAGGGTGTAGGAGTTGAGTATCACAACTCTATGTTCATCCCGGGAATCTCCTGAACATTTTGCAAAAAACCCCATCACAATTGGATCAACGGTATGGCCGCGCATAAAGTTCAAACAAACAAACAAATATACAAACAAACAAATATTCATTTTTATATATATTTACAATAATTGTTTTTATTTGCCACAGATGATGTCGGAAATAATTTCTTGTACTGCCATACATTTCTGATATCTTTTAACATAATTTACATCCACACCCAATAGTTCTTCCCGAATTCCTCATATCTGAGCATATAAAACTTATCTGTGGCACTTATCAAGAGTAGACTACTTTTCCTAAATTAATTCATAAGATTATACTTTTTTTTGCATTATGCAGAAATATCTGGAATTTACTTAAAAATCCCTGCTTCACACATCTGCAAACATATTATGATCATTATTTTATATTTTAGATAATACACTATTAACATTAATAGTAGCCACATGCATTTACTATGTGTAGGTGTGTATAAGGACTAGCAAGACTCAATTACCATCTTGTGTGAGATCACTTTACTTTCAGTGAATGTACAGACTTGTTGTTACCATTCTTCTCATTCACTAAGGTGTGTCCATAACAAATTTCCAAATTATAATCATTACTTTGAATTTTATAAGAAAAATGAAGGACCAAGAGCTAGTGAAACAATCATGTTTTTTTACAACAGTACTTCATCACATTTTATTTTTCATTTCATTTTACACAGAGTAAATATTTGTGTTTTAAGTTCTTAAAATTCAGAGCTTACTTACAAGGGAACTGTCAACCATTGCATGTCAAAACCTACTTTGAAATTTCTGTCAGAGAAGCGTTGTGATGTACCAATGGCATGTCCAAAAAATTATCTGTCATTTTTACCTGCAAGGCACAGAAATGACAACCTGCTGTATATAGCAGATGGACTCCCTGCTTGACATAGAGCAGCTGGAGTGAGGCGGGTGCAGCATGGATGGCAGGGAGTGAGGGTTATCCGATCCATCAGTTACTTCCCTCTATTGAACTTTTATAAGGGAAAAAAATCACCATGAGTTTTAATTTGAGATTAAATTACAATGTTTCATATCTCACCTCATATCCAGTCTTTCAATTAGACTGCGGCTTTAAAGCCTGGGCAGCTTCATCTTCAGTAATTTTTCGTCGACTGATATTATGTTGATCAGAAGAACTACTTCTTCCCTCTGTTGGTGGACCGATAAACCTCTGGATCCAATATGGGAATTTTGAAGTTCATAAGTATTCAAACATCAAAAAAGAAAAACTTATAAACTTCGAAATTCCTGCGGATTCTGATTGGATCCAGAGGTTTATCGGTCCACCAACAGAGGGAAGAAGTAGTTCTTCTGATTGACGTAACAGTCGACGAGAAATTACTGAAGATGAAGCTGCCCAGGCTTTGAAACCGCGATCTAATTAGAAGACTGGATATGATGTGAGGTATGAAACATTTTAATTTAATCTTTCTTCCCTGTAGTTTACATGAGAGATTTGGCACTGAATTATAGTGTCTTGCAGTTAAATACAGCTGATATTTTTTTTGGAATGTCCATGGTACATCAGTATGCTTCTCTGGGAGAAATTTCGAGGTAAGTTTCAGCATGCATTGGTTGACAGTTCCCTTGTAAGATCACAATTAATATTTAAAGCAATTTTATAGCAACAATATGATCTTACGAGGGAACCATGCCATATACTCAATTATTCATGACTTTGAAGCTCTGCATAATTCAAAGTTACATTAATGTGATGCTAAATACAGAAAATGACTATCAAATATAAACTTCGACACACTGAAAATAGTGTAAATAAATTAGTGTGAAAGTAGAAAATGGTAGTTGCAGAGCCTTTCATTATCATATTGAAACTGGATAATCTGGCACACACATCTTAAGCAGGCAATACAAGCAACTTCCTTAATTATATTGACTTATCTCTATAGGGTGTGTGTAGGCAAACAGTTTTCTGACACTTTTGTAATCCAGAATGGGTTGAAACAAGGAGATGCACTATCTCCTCTACTATTTAATTTTGTACTAGAGCATGCCATTAAATCTTTAGAGAATGAGGAAGGCTTACAACTGAATGGTATTAATAAGCTGTTAGTTTATGCTGATGACGTAGTACTACTGGCCAATAGCGAGGAGATACTAAAGGCCAACACACACACACTATTGAGTAACACTAAGGAATTAGGACTGGAAGTGAATATCAGTAAAACTAAATATATGGTCACACGTAGAAATTCAGTATATAATGGAAATGGACAGCTAATGACAAATGAGGGAAATTTTGAGGAAGTGCCTGAATTCAAATACCTAGGAACAATAATCACAAATAGGAATGAGACGCACAAAGAAATTAAACATAGGCTCAATTCTGGAAATGCATGCTATTATGCATTGCAGAGACTTTTGATGTCCCAACTCCATTCAAAAAACGTTAAGCTGAAAATATATAAAACTATTATTCTACCAGTTATATTATATGGGTGCAAAACATGGACTCTTACTTTAAGGGAGGAAAGGAGATTACGAGTATTTGAGAATAAAGTACTTAGGAAAATTTTTGGACCAAAGAGAGATGAACAGACAGGTGAATGGAGAAGACTACATAACAACGAACTACATGGTCTTTATAGGAAGCCAGATATAATAAGAATAGTTAAGTCTCGTAGATTGCGATGGGCAGGACATGTTGCGCGTATGGGGAATGAAAGACGTGCATGGAAGCTTCTTGTAGGAAAGCCAGAGGGAAAACGCCCAGTTGGTAGACCAAGAATGAGGTGGGTGAACAACATTAACTATGATTTGAGGGAAGTAGATTATACAGGGAATGATTGGAAAGCATTAGCTTAGGATAGGGATTTATGGAGAGCTTATGTCCATGTGGCCATGAACCTATGGGTTCGATAGTGCCAGTGAGTAAGTAAGTATCTCTATATTGCTGATTTTGAAAAAAATGTGGCATGTCTACAAATAATATATTATATAGTGTTATCTTTTTGTAAACTATCCCCTAGTAAATTTATCTATTACCAATAACAGATGTACACCCATAGTCCATCATTCAGTCTATACTCCCAGGCAGTGAAAAGCAGTTGGTTTAGTGATGAAATCAGTTAGCAATAAGTGTAAAATATTAAATATATAGTATACAGCTAATTTCGGTTCAGTATTATTTTTATTTAAATTGATTTTAAGCTTTTAGTTGTTTGTTGATTACAAGTCATCTTGCAGTATTAATGTACATAGAGAAGAAGACAATATCAAACCTAATAACATGCTTCATTTTGCTTTAATGAAAAACAAATCTATGGTGGATGTGAAATTATGTTTTTTGTGCAGATGGGCCAGTACATTTATTTTAGAATAATCATACAACCAGAGCCACATTTTCTATTGAATCAGAATCTCATGATATCAATGATGAAAGCGTATTACATGCTTTAGAAATGAATCATCTGCTGAATCAGAATTGAGTACATAAGTCATAGTTCACCTATCTCCATGTGAATCATGAACATCAGGTTATGAGCCTAGAACACAAGAGAAACTAAAAACACATAGTTATTGGATACAAACACGGAGCAGAGGAAATTTGGTTGAACAAAGGTAGCAAGAAGGATTATTCAGTATCAACAGCGAGATAAGAAGTATGAGGTGAGTCAACAAACAACTAAACAATAGTAAGATAAATATTTGGTTATGTCACTTTGAAGCCACAGCTTTTTGACTGGAAAAAAAAATAAAATCTTTTGTATGAAATACTCCTGATAAATATGGTGAATTCAGAGTCATCTTACCTGATAAATTGTTGTGTTCTATTTGAACTAGTTTTAGTACATCATGTACAACATCGTCAGCTTTTCCAGACTTATGACATGAGATAAGATGACTACGGATTCACCTTATTTATTAAGTAGAATGTTATAATGTTACATCTAAATGTAATTTATTAATAAATACTCATGACTTAAGAAAATCATATAGACAAATTTACAGGGTGAATGGTAATTACACCGACAAACTTCAGGGACTGATTCCTGACTGGAAATGAAGGAAAAAAGGTCTTATAACCATGTGTCCGGAAATGAAAGATGTGCGTGCAACAACAACAAATCGTCCCTGCACACAGTACATAGCATAATCGCATCCATGTCACAACAGATGTTCAATGTGGCCTCCATTGGGATACAATGCATGCATTCACACGTCGTATCATGAATTGCCTCACTCTTTTACATGTTCCAGCCTCTTACCGAAAAGCATCACAGGCGACGTGGACAACAGCATTGAAGGATATGCACATCAGGAACTGGTTTAGCATACACAATATTTTTCAGATGCCATCAGATGTGAAAATCCAGAGTGTTTAAGTCTGGTGATCTAGCAGGCCATGCAACAGGGCCGAGAGAATAATGCCATTCGTCAGTGTCATCTAACTTAGCAACGATGCATTTATGGACACTTATTCATAGGAAATTTTCTCTTCCGTTTACAGTCAGGAATCAGTCCCTGCAGTTTGTCGGTGTAATTAAAACTCACTTTGTATATGCTTGCTTTGTAGAAACTAGAAAAAATAATACAGCATTTGTTATTATCTTCGATCCTGGATTTTGGTTGTTTCAAAGGCACACTTCCCTGTTGTGTAAAGGATGAAACTGACCTGGAGAGAGCAGTACATGATTTACTTGAAATTACAAGAGACAAAATTCTATGCACTCTTTCCTATGTAACGGTAGTCCACTCAAAATTGCACTCATTCTTATATGATAATAAAAAAGTAAAGTGATCCCACAACAGGCCCGGAGGCCCTTGGGGTAGTAGGAGGTTAAGGCTTCCACCTTTTCTAGACAATCGGCACTTTTATGTCAGCCGGATTGTCAGCCCTGCATGACGGCCGCCTTTACCCCCAGAACAAGCATCTGGTACTCATTTCCGTTAGAGGCTGAGTCGACCCTAGGGCCATGGTGCCGCCAGAGGGTTTGGGTCAGTTTAAAAATCCTGACCCCAACGGGACCCTCGACCCTCCGGCT
Source organism: Diploptera punctata (assembly GCA_030220185.1). Classification (NCBI taxonomy): domain Eukaryota; kingdom Metazoa; phylum Arthropoda; class Insecta; order Blattodea; family Blaberidae; genus Diploptera; species Diploptera punctata. The sequence goes on along the minus strand of JASPKZ010001237.1, from coordinate 1,122,584 downwards.
TGTAGCTAAGTGCCTTAACCCCTACGCTACGGTGTGCCCCCTTATATGATAATGCCTACAATAAAAATGAATAGCTCTCTCCTTCCGAAATTATTTATTGATTACAGAAGCATTTGGAGTTTTGATTGCTCGAAAATATTTTAAGCTGAAAATATAATAGTCAGGTGTTCCAAATAAAAAAAAATGGACGAAAAAGAACTAAAAAAATTGGTATACAATAGCTATCTTTATTTTTGAAAATTCGACATTAATAAAATTTATGGTAAAACTCCATTGAGGTATTAGTCACAAACTAACATTATAATATAAAATTATAAAATTGTTTACCTCATAGGTACGTCTACTCAACTTAGTAAATGTTAATTCTATGTAGGTCTTTTAGTACTACGGAGGGTTGTTTCTGATCTCTGATAACAATTTGCCAATAGATTGTGACGTTGGAGTTTGAGTCATCAGGACAGGAGTGTGTGAGGTGATCAAACCAGTCAGTGTGCTGCTTCTGTTATACTCGCATGCGTGTTGCTCTCATAATGCCTAATCAGGTAGGCCTGACTTGGGAAGGGTACATTACTGCCCTTTCTGATGCTAATTATAGTTATTCCGCGATTATTGAGGCTTGCAAAAACTTAATTTCATGGTGTCAGAGTGCAGAATTAGCTCAGTGCTTAATAAAAAGGGAAAGGGTCACTTGGGATTAATTCCAAAAGGAAAAGAAACAGGCAAATCCACTACCTGCTATTACCTGCACCTGTACCCCAGATGTAATCAGAAAGGTCCTTATCTCTGGTGGTAACCCTGCCACACAAAGGGTGATTACGAACAGATTAGGAATATCCCTTAAACTGTAAACACCATAATAAACAAAGATTTAAACATGGAGAAGCGCCACAAAAGCAGGGTTCATAAATTGTTGCCACGTCACATTGCCGAATGCTGCACCAACAGCAGGAAACTATGAAAAGCACCTGGAAGGAGAAAAATGGAAATTTTTGGTCACACTTGATGAAGCATACATTTATCTAGGAGACTGCAACAAACCCCGGGCAATTTACTATAGAGAAAGGGGTGAAAAAAATTTTCAAAAGTGGTATGCCGAATGCAGAGAAAATTCCTCTCCAATGGATTTATGGTCATCGCGGGATATTGCTACAATGAAAAACTGACCATTCGTAGAGTAGCTAAAAAGACCAAAATCAACTCCCAGTACTACCAGGAAGCAGTTCTCACCCCAATTTACCCGACTGAAATCCCAGCTCTATGGTACAGACAAAAACCAAGTCTGGGTGCACCAAGACAAGGCCTCCAGTCACACTTCGGGTTCAACCTTGGCGTTCCTGGAGAAATGGTGCAGGAAACTGGAATACATGCTATTCCATTCAGCAACATCCCCGTGAAGTCTCCTGATGCATCACCGACGGACTTTGTGTCTTTGGACTCTTCAAAAGGGCACTCGGAAACAGGCGTCCTCGAACAATAGACAGTCTCTGGAAAGCATATAAAGAGGAGTGGGAACTTCTAGACATGGCTGTGCTGCGTAAGAGTCTTCTGCAGCGGAAACTCCGATGCCAAACCATAGCTCGGGTGAAGAGCCATCAATTAGAGCTTGCTCGATGGTGGAGACATGGCTTTTCTTAAGGTAAAACTTAAAAATCATTTGTTATCAGAGATCAGAAACAAACCTCCATAGTCTCATCATCACCAGGAGCAGGAAGACAGGTTTTGTATCTACTGACACTGAATGCAATGCTGATACACATGTGATACCACATACATATCTCCTGCTCCTTGTGCTGCTGATGATGAGACAAGTCCCGAAAGGCTTACAGTGAATTAATATTTTAGAAAGTTAATATTATAATTTTGATTTTGGAAAATGATTCACTGCCTGTGAACTCCTGGCCTACATACAGTGATTCAGATGCTATGAAACTTATTTAACCAAGGAAACAATTGAATTAATTAAAGTTCCTAATGAAGCTACCATTTGACAAGTACTTTTTTTGTCAGCAGAAATCTCTATTCCCATGAATGTCTGAAAAAACTGGCTGCTAGCAACATATCCATTTTGACATTTTCAAAAAAAAACTATTTTGAAAATGCACTCAACTATTCATTTTGCATTTTTATTAACAAGATTCCACGATACGATAAAGTACTTTGGTTTGCAACTAAATACATAACTGATGTGTTTCTAATATCACCCACTGCACTTTACATGCTTCGCCTTATAACATAACTGATTGCACATTGGGTTTTACAACTCCAGCACATTACTATTTGATTAGTGTTAATTCATCAGACATGTGAAAAATTGGAGTGTAATGCATGTGTTCTCCATACATTATGCATCATATGACAAACACTTGTGTTTTTATCATTCAATTCATAAATCCACATTCTTCTATTTAAAAAAAATGCATAAACCCATTACTGATAAAATGCTTAATTCATTTCCATTGATTAAAATATCTTAAATTCTGAAGGCCATTCGGTAACTTCTTTCATCAGCAGAAAGCTTTAAGTTTAAAAAACTTCTGCTGATGGTGGAACTGGTTTCTGAAATGGCTTTAGATTTTAAAAGATTTTAACCAAACTGAGGATAATGGCACCTAACAGGTACTCAACTACATTCTTTTCACAATAATTTGACATTTCATTTTGGCATGTTACACCATGGCATCTTTACTTGTCGTGGTTGTGTGGCTTGTGTGCTTAAATGATCCCAAGAGCTATGCCAGCAGTAGCATTGCTGCCAAAAGGGTTACCCATGCTGGACTGGTCGAAGGTGATAAGCCAGACGAAAAAAGTACCTTGGTCAAAAGAGTGATGATCTTTCACCATAAAAATACAACCGTCAAAAAATGCAGACATGGGTTCAACTGGGGTAAAATTTTCCGGAGGTCAAATAGTCCCCCATTCGGTTCTCTGGGCAGGGACTACTTCAGGGAACACATGCCAAGGCTCAAACATAGGGACATGTTCCTAGGAACATGGAATGTTAGGACTTTATACAATAGTGGGGTGCTAGAGGTATTAACCCATGAATTAGATAAATCACCCTTGGATATAGTCGCTTTACAGGAAGTTAGATGGCCAGGAGAAGGTAGTCAGGAATCAGGAAGCTTTGCATTATGCTATGGGGGTGTAGAAAGGCCTGAATTTGGAATGGGTTTTTTAGTCCGAAGGAGGATCCTATCCACTATCTGAGATATTAAGTTTGTAAGTTATAGGATATCATACATAATTCTAAAGGGTAAACAGCATGATTTTGTAATAGTAAATGTACATGCTCCCACAGAAGATAAAGATGACTAGATCAAGGATGAGTTCAATGAAGAATTAGAATGCATATTTGATAGCCTTTCACGATATTATATGAAAATTGTCTTAGGAGATTTTTATGCAAAAGTGGGGCAGGAAGACATATTCAAACCAACAATAGACAGTTTTCATGAAGATAGTAATGATAATGGGGTTAGATTAGTCACCTTTGCCACATCAAAGAATCTCATTGTTAAGAGCACAACATTTCAGCATAACGATATTCATACATACACGTGGACGTCTCCAGATGGTGAAACTAAACTCGAAACCAGATATATCACTTATTAGTGGACAAACGCTGGCACAGTAGCATCATCGATGTTAGATCAGTTAGAGGGACAGACTGCAATTCGGATCATCATTTGGTCAGAGTGAAAATCAGACAACAGCTATCGCTTATAACAGGAACAAATGGTAAAGTTGATTCTGAAAAATTTTATTTAACAAACTTGAAAAATGATGAAATGCGGCAAGAATACCAAATTAAAATTGCTAATAGATTTGAAGTACTGAAATCTTCAGATGACAATGTGGCAAATGAAGAAGAAACTGATAAAAATAATGAATGGGATGTTTGGAAAACATTGGCTCAGGATAGGGATGTGTGGAGAGCTTATGTCTGCATGGCATGTTCGATAGTGCCAGTGATTTAGTTAGTGAGTTAAGATGTTAATTATAAAATTTTAACCTGGTCAGTCAGTCGTCATCAACTAAATTATTAAACTTCATGTTGTTCCAATATGGAGGCCTTTCTAAAACAATGTTTCATCTTCTGCATTTTAATTGGAACTCATGGTGTTGTTTATATGTCTGCAGTTATGTTCTCGTTGAGCAGGTCTTTATTCCTTGCTTCTTTTAGAATCTCTGTCTTCAAGGATGCTAATCCTGTTGTTATTATGCTCTCTGTGTAGTATTGACATAGTGTTATCAATTTTTTTTCAAATCGATGACCTGTTTCTAGTATGTGTTTGGCAAAACTTGATTTTTCTTCATTATTAATTAATTTTTTTTATTTGGAACATTTCAAAAATGTTATTAATAATTAAGAAAAATTAAGTTTTACCAAACACATACTAGAAAGAGGTCATCGATTTGAAAAAAATCTATAACTCTATGTCAATACTACACAGAGAGTATAATAACAACAGGATCAGCATCCTTGAAGACAGATTCTAAAAGAAGCAAGGAATAAAGACCTACTCAATGAGAACATGCCCACAGACATAAATCCGTTATACAACCTGCACAACACCATCAGTTCCAGGTAAAATGCAGAAGATGAAACATTGTTTTCGAAAGGCCTCCATATTGGAATAACTTGAAGTTTAATAATTTAGTTGAGGACAACTGACTTACTAGGAAAAAATTTTATAATTAACATCTTATTACATAACCTCAACGGTGCTTTAATATGAATTTCAAAAGTGTTGAATAGTGAGTTATTTACAATTTTTTTATTGGATGGACATTTTTTTTGTATTTAACATTAGTTTAATGTGGTCTTCAAGCATATAAAATTTCTATGTGATTGTTGAGTTAGTAGGTATAAGGTTAAGATTTAAAATTTAAATTTTTTATACATCACCTCATATCCATTCTTCTAATTATACTGGTTTCAAAACCTAGGTTGTTGGTTGTTTCCTCTTCAGTAATATCTCATTGACGGATGTTGTGTCATTCAGGAGAACTGCTTCTTGCCCCTCTGTTGGTGGACCGATGAACCTCCGGGCCAAATCAAAATCCCTGGGAATTTCAAAATTCATAAGTTTTTCTTTCTTGTTTTTTAATTGGATTTTTTCCTGAACTGTGAGCTCCTTTTGTTTTCTATTTGTTTAATTAAACTAGCTTTTGTATCTATTAGATGCTTTTCAGACCAAGCATTAGCAGCTACTGCTGACTTTTCCATTTCACCATTTTTGACATTTCTAAGATGTTCTTTCACCCTTGTTTTCAAATTTCTTTTTGTGTTTCCTATATAAATTTTGTTACGATCTGCATTTGATTAAAAAAATCCTAATTTTTTCTTCTTCAATTTTGTCATTTTTATTGGTTTTGTTTTATTGAGGCTGTTTTCGTTCTTCGGTGCTAATCTTACGTTAAACTTATTACATTTTTTTTTTTTTAATTTTGAAAGAGGGAGTAAGAAGCAGGTCTCCTGAATGACATAACATCAGTTGACGAGATACTACTGAAGATGAAACCACCTAGTTTTTAAAACTGGTATAATTAGAAGATTGGATATGAGGTGAAGTATAAAAAAAATTAATTTAAATATTAAATTAAACCTTATAGTGATTTTTCCTGTAAAAGTTTAAGGTATATGGTTCCCTTGTTACTATAAAATTTTAATTCAACTAATTTTAACTGATTATATTAACTCATATCTTAAAGTGGCTATAAATAACACTTAGCAACAAAAAATAAACTTTCTTTTTTTTTTGTCTCAGAAAGAAAAATGTGTGATTCTGATAGTATTTTTCCTCATGAATTCAAACATGATATCGGTTTTTCTCCATCACACAAGGTTTCCAAGAGACAGGAATTTATAATTTCAAACACTTTAATATTTTCTACATTCATAACTACACAATATTCGAACATTCGGACTGACCTGGAAAGTAAGAATGACGATTTTCTGCTATATTTTGCCTGTGGAGCATCCCTCTTGATGGTCCAACAATAATCGGCCAGCATATTTGCCTTGATATCTCTTTTCCATAGCTGAAATCTCCTGAGTTAGCTCATTTGGTTTTATTTTACAATGGACAAATGGACGAAAAAATGTTTACTGAAAAATAATTATTTAAATCCATTAATTGAAATTGAAATTTAAAAAAAAAACTGTGGGTGATGGAGAAATTCTGAAAACATATTTGAAACCACAATAAAAAACTGCATTAAGTACAACTGTTGGTACTCATGAGACAAAAATCATGTTGACCAGTGTTATATTAACTCATGTCTTAAAGTGGCTATAAATAATCATAAATCTTAAAATTAAATATGTCTGAATTTACTGATTTTGTTTACTTGTGATGGATGACCATACAGTTCTAAATCTTGTAAAATGTGTGTGTTTAATTTTCATTTTTCATTGCATGTATCCAGCAATGCATGATGACACAATCCATTACATAGTTATGATTCTTGAAGAGAATTGAAATTGGGAAGCTATCGAAATAAAATATTGAAAACTCATTTCAGTCGTATGAAGCTGGCGATTACTGGGATGATGAATGGGATGATGATTCAGAAGGTGGAGGAACACCAGCACCACAGTCAGGCAACAATCTGATGTTTCCCCCAGGACAGCCTTTAACCAAGTCTGGCAGCGCTGGTGATGTCAACTCATTAGGTATGACACTACAGTAAAACTTCAAGCTTTAATGTAACTATTAGTTAGTTGATGTTTTATCTATGTTATCTAACGGTGCAGGTAATTAACATTCAATTAAAATCTGGACATGAAAGGAGATTTTCTTCCGAACATTCCAGTATTTCAAATCTATTAGCAATTTTGATCTGATATTCTTCCCACAGTTCATTATTTCTCAAATATTTTAATTCATAAATTTAATCTAATATGTGTCACTATTAAAAGAGCCCTTAAAATACAAGAAAAGAAACAAAAATGAAATTTTATAAAGTAATGGCTATTCTTGTAATGATGTATGGGTCAGAATGTTGGACAATCACTAAAAGACAAGAATAAAGATTGGAAGCAATTGAGATGAGATTTTTAAGAAATATAGCAGGATATACTCTGTTGGATAAGAAACAAAATGAAGATATAAGAAAGGAACTAAATATTTTCAAACTTACAGATCAAATAGTTAAATATAGGAATGCCTGGAAAGAACATGTTCATAGAATGCCAGAAGACAGATTTCCGAAATTATTGCTGAATTATAAACCACACGGAAAGAGAGATGTTGGACACCCACATAGAAGATCGTCTGAACAATTCTAACAATTCTAGCTTTCATGAAACCGGAACGAGTCAATAGGCTTAATCCTTGGATGAAGAAGAAGAAGAATTTATTTCATAATTTTCAGAAGAATTTGTATCTCTAATAATTAAGTGATAACTGTTCTCTGATTTTCACCCTTACCATATTCATTCATTCATAGTACTCTGCTCAAGAGCAGGTCTTTCACTGCAAACTCAGCATTCTCCACTCTTTCCTTAACTCAGCTTTCCTTTTTGTATCTGCATAAAAACCATTAATTTTAATATAACTTTCTTTCTGTTGACCATTCCTTCTAGAGCATCCTTCAACAGGCAGTTTCTTCTTAGCCAGTGGCTAATCCAATTTCTTTTCCTCTTCTTTATGAGTTGCAGCATTGTTCTTCTTTCACCCACTCTGTCTAGTACATCTTTATTTCTTACATTGTCTGTCCATTTTATATGTTCCATCCTTCTCCATATCCACATCTCTAAAGCTTCCAGTCGCTATTCCTCATTCCGTTGTAATGTCCAAGTCTCTGCACCATACAATGCTACACTCCACACAAAGCACTTCACTAGCCTCTTCCTTAATTCTTTTGCCAAAGGTCTGCAGAAAATGCTTCTCTTTTTGTTGAAAGCTTCTTTTGTCATTGCTATCCTCTGCTTTACTTCTTGACCGCAGTTCATGTTACTACTGATAGTATAACCCAAGTATTTGAAGCTCTCCACTTGCTCAATGGCCTCATCTTTAATCCTCATGTTTTTCTTCCTTGGTTTCTTTCCTATAACATGGCCTTCGTCTTATTTATATTTGTCTTCATCCCATAATCCTCGCACTTATCATTTAGCTCCATCAGCATGTTCCTCAGTGTCATTGCATCTTCTGCTAGCAAAGCCATATCATCAGCAAATCTTATGCACTTTATTCTTCTTCCTCCCATGTTTATGCCTCCCTTATTGCTGAAGCAGTTCTTCATTAGGTCTTCCAGGTAGATGTTGAAAAGAGTAGGTGATAGATGATATTCTTGCCTTACCCTCCTTCCAAATTCTCTTCCCTCTGTCATTTCTTCCCCTATCTTCACTTTTATTCGCTGTTTCATATAAAGACTATTTATGAGCCTCCTCTTCTTCCAGTTCATGCCAATTTTCTTCAAGATCTTCAGGAGTTTATTCCAATTTACTCTGTCAAAGGCCTTTTCCAGGTCAACAAATACTGCATAAACTTATTTATCTCCTTACCATATGATGATTCAAATTGCAGTCTATTCCCCTAACTGAACTGTTGTTGATTATGCTAGTGTGGAAGTGTTTATCAACCAATACAAATTATAAGTGAATGGTACTAAAATGTGTAGCTTCAAACCAATAACTCAACCACAGCCTAGACACTAACTCAAACACTGTACAATGAAGGACCAATTTTCACATTTTAACACATAGCATTTCTTAGACTAAATAACCTGTGATATTCATAAGTTCCCAGAAACCACACGAAGGAAAGAAGAAGTGGAGAAATCCTGCCTCTTCACCAGAGAGGAAGTAAGACGACACATTGCAAGTTCGAAAAACAGAAAAGCCTGCGGACCTGACGAAATTGCCTTCTAACACCTCAAAGAAACAGAGCAAGCTCTCGCAGACACCTGGACAGAGCTTTTCAACGAATGCCTAAGGCAAGGCAGCATTCCGGACAAGTGGAGAATAGCAACGCTGAAGGTGCTGTACAAAGCCAAAGGAGACACGAAGGACCCAAACTCATACAGGGGAATAGCACTAGAGTGCACAACACTAAAAATAATGACCAGCATACTCACAGAGAGATTAAGAGCGATGACAGCCCACGTCATACCAGAACAACAGTTCGGGTTCGTAAAAGGGAAATCGACGACACAAGCAATTAAATGTCTACAAGAGAGCATCGAAATAGCCTTAGAACAACCGAGAGGAAAACTACATGCCATCTTCATAGACTACAAGAAGGCTTTCGACCTCTTAAACAGGCAGCTGATAATAAGAAGAATAGAAGAAGCAGCAGGGAGAAATCAAGTAACTAGATTAATTGAGAACATCCTCTCCAGAAACCAAGTGCAGATAGACGATGGAGTTTCAAAAACAGAGCAAATAGATCAAACAAACGGCGTACTCCAAGGTGACCCGTTGAGTCCCCTACTCTTCATAATAGCAACAGCAAAAATACCCACAGAGATAGAAACAGAAAACGTCCAAATCTTGGCATACGCTGATGACATGGTGATTACATCCCAAGACATCGAAAAAGCTCAAACAGCGTTCGACAAACTCGTAGCATGGGCCGAAAAGAACGACCTAGAAATAAATGAGAAGAAAACAGTAAAAATGACCTTCAGGAAAGGAGGAAGACTCGCAGCGAATGACTGCATTCGGTATAAGGGAGACCCACTGCAAAATGTAAACCAGTTCAAATATCTGGGGATCACACTGCAGAGCCGAGGTGACACCTTCGATAAACACATCAAAGAACGCGCCTTAGCGGCCAGAATAGCAACGAACAGCATTAAAAGCCTGAGTAAACTATCCCTGGAAACAGCAATGACCATCTTCCGCTTAAAAATAGCACCAATCATGACCTATGGAATAGAAGTGATTTGGAAGAACCTAAATAAGGCAAACCTAGAAGAAATAGAGAAAGTCAAAGCACACTTTTTAAAGACAGCGCTAAGCGTATCAAAATACACGCCTTCACGCCTAACATACATACTGACAAAGGAACCATTCTTCATTGAAGAGCTCCACCTGGACCTTCTCGTGCCGGCAACAGATGCCTACAAAGAACTGCTGTGGGAACTCAACGAGAAGAGAGAACATATATGGCCTGAGTTCTACGCAACGGATGCGATGATCTACAGGGAATGGACAGCAGCCAGATACGACCTCAGACACACCGTGACGAGAGTCGCAGTCCATGGTTTCCACCACAGGATATGCACAACAGTGAAGCGCCATAACCCAGAAGAAAAGTGCAAGTGCAAACTATGTGGGTCGCACTGCGACCGATATCACCTATTACAGTGTAAAAACATAGGAACATCGATAACAGACTTCTGTAAGACATGAAAACAGTTCTTTCTACATGGCCATTGGCTGCAATTATACCTATTATTATTAAATATGGTAAATAACATTATGAGATTCTTAATTCAATAAATGAATGAGTCAATTCTTATCTTACCTCATAAAAATACATGAAATATGAGGTAAGATAAGAGTTGACCCTGTGATGTATCCACTGGTAAAATGCAGTTGTACGAGTTTGTTCAGATAAAAAAAGAAGACCAATTTTCACATTTTAACACATAGCATTTCTTAGACTAAATAACCTGTGATATTCATAAGTTAAATATGGTAAATAACATTATGAGATTCTTAATTCAATAAATGAATGAGTCAATTCTTATCTTACCTCATAAAAATACATGAAATATGAGGTAAGATAAGAGTTGACCCTGTGATGTATCCACTGGTAAAATGCAGTTGTACGAATTTGTTCAGATAAAAAAAAAGACCAATTTTCACATTTTAACACATAGCATTTCTTAGACTAAATAACCTGTGATATTCATAAGTTAAATATGGTAAATAACATTATGAGATTCTTAATTCAATAAATGAATGAGTCAATTCTTATCTTACCTCATAAAAATACATGAAATATGAGGTAAGATAAGAGTTGACCCTGTGATGTATCCACTGGTAAAATGCAGTTGTACGAATTTGTTCAGATAAAAAAAAAAGACCAATTTTCACATTTTAACACATAGCATTTCTTAGACTAAATAACCTGTGATATTCATAAGTTAAATATGGTAAATAACATTATGAGATTCTTAATTCAATAAATGAATGAGTCAATTCTTATCTTACCTCATAAAAATACATGAAATATGAGGTAAGATAAGAGTTGACCCTGTGATGTATCCACTGGTAAAATGCAGTTGTACGAATTTGTTCAGATAAAAAAAAAGACCAATTTTCACATTTTAACACATAGCATTTCTTAGACTAAATAACCTGTGATATTCATAAGTTAAATATGGTAAATAACATTATGAGATTCTTAATTCAATAAATGAATGAGTCAATTCTTATCTTACCTCATAAAAATACATGAAATATGAGGTAAGATAAGAGTTGACCCTGTGATGTATCCACTGGTAAAATGCAGTTGTACGAATTTGTTCAGATAAAAAAAAAGACCAATTTTCACATTTTAACACATAGCATTTCTTAGACTAAATAACCTGTGATATTCATAAGTTAAAATATGGTAAATAACATTATGAGATTCTTAATTCAATAAATGAATGAGTCAATTCTTATCTTACCTCATAAAAATACATGAAATATGAGGTAAGATAAGAGTTGACCCTGTGATGTATCCACTGGTAAATGCAGTTGTACGAGTTTGTTCAGATAAAAAAAAAGACCAATTTTCACATTTTAACACATAGCATTTCTTAGACTAAATAACCTGTGATATTCATAAGTTAAATATGGTAAATAACATTATGAGATTCTTAATTCAATAAATGAATGAGTCAATTCTTATCTTACCTCATAAAAATACATGAAATATGAGGTAAGATAAGAGTTGACCCTGTGATGTATCCACTGGTAAAATGCAGTTGTACGAATTTGTTCAGATAAAAAAATAATCCATCTTTTTTCTCATTTTTCCATCTTGAAATGTCCAAGTATATATATATGAATATCCTTATGCTGGAATGCTGTGCTATTAACAATAAGATTATTTGAAGTGCAAAGGTGCTGATCTTACCCTATTGTTGTTACTCTATTCATGGACACTAAATTTCCCTATTGTTGGCATGAATGTATCTTCCTGTCCCACTTAATACATTAAGACAATTTTCATGTATTGAAAATCCTGTCAAATACGCATTCTAATTCTCCATAAACTCCTTGATCTTGTCATTCTTATCTTCTGTGGGACTGTATACTTTTATAATTATATAATCATGTTTTGAACTTTACATTGAGGCCGAAACAGGTCAACAAATGGCCTAAATTCGTGAATGTACTATGACGATGATGATGATGGTGACACATAAAGAAAAAGTCACTCTTTCTAGGTAGAAAGCTTATTTTTCACAATTTTGGAGATATCTCTCTTTATCCACAAATCCAAGATGGAGATATCTTTCTTCACACACACATCCGAGTATTTTAACCTCCAAGGCACATAATCCATTTTGAAACAAAGCTCCTCAATTAACATTAATAACTTTTTTTGTTCAAAAAGCAACTTTTCAGATTACAGCATTCTGATTAAACAAAACAAATCTATTTCCACTTGAATGATATATATATATATATATATATATATATATATATATATATATATATATATATATATATAATTCTTAAACTTGGTTGAACTTTATATTTAACAGGATGTCACAAATCAAAGCACAAAAATGTAAAATATATAACTTGCACTTATGTATAACTTTATCTTGCAACATGTGATTCCTAGTAATGCAATCTGCAAGCTAACCGGGCAACGTATTTATGGTTTTAGTTTCATATGTTGATAGATTAAGACTACCAGAACACCTGGAAAGCCCATCATCTTCAACGAATGCGATCTCATAGAATCCCAAAAGCCATGCTTTATTACTGCCCCCAAGGCAAAATATCGCTGGATGGAAAATTCCTCTTTGAGACCGTAACAGGCCACATGGCCTAATACTTGCATGAATGATGATGATGTTGATAGTATATTGGTTCAGGAAACATGGAAAAATTTTAATGAAATAGTCACTTGAATTTATTACGATTAAATAAATATTCTCACTTTGCTTTAAGCTCAATCACATGTTACAAATATTACTTAATCTATATCATGTTCCTTTATCAAATTTATCTCATTTTCTAGGAAAAATGGATGGTAAAAGTACAGTAGGTAGGAAAAATTTCAACCGATTTACGACTTTTGTAAAATCTGGTGGAGAAAGCTACATACTTGGTACCACGAAGGCTTCTGTTAAGGAGGAAGATAAGAATTTCATATATGTAAGTGAATAATGTGATCTATGGGCTAGAGAACAGTTAGTAGTAACATTATTGACATTTTAATAAGTAGCAGTATAAGGTTATGAAGATTCGTTCCACATGCCATCTGGAAGATTCTTCTCAAGACAACTGTTAAATGGGATTTAACACTGCTTTTATAGCCAATAAAGTTTTATTTTCAATACTTTTATATTTTTAATTTATCACTTGTCACTGAAAGACAAATTATATTTGAAGAGAAAAATGTATGCCTAAACTGAGATTTGAACCCAAGATCTCTGGTTTTATACATCAGTGCTCTGCCACTAAGCTACTTAGGGATCTCAATTTAAACAGACATTTTTCTCTCTCTTGTACAATTCTTGCCTGCCCAAGACAATGAACCTTCATTTCACATGGCAATAATGTTATATTTGTTAATCATTTTATACACATATATAGTTCTATTTATTAAGAAGGTTGGTTCAACACAATTAATGAACCGTATCTTGATAGTGAAGTATATTTCTAAAAAAAAAACTTCAGTAGTAAATTGGTCATAGCTGCCATATTTCAGGGTGCAGGTTCCATACCCAGCACAGTATATGCATTTAGTTTTATGAAATATAGTACATACATAATATTCTAAAAATGTTCAACTTACTCTGTGTGAAAGTATATGGATATGTATTACTGTCAAACAGTGACGGCTCAAAAGGGACTAGGTGAGGCCAGATTAAAAATAATTTTTGTTTTATAAAATATGTCTCTATAGGTGTCTCTCCTTATGCTTTAATTGGCCTGAAAAAAATCCTATCACCAGGTATAAGCCACATCCTTAAAATCTGAAAGTAAAAAAAAAAGGTTTGGCACAAAAATAAGCTTCACTTGACTAGACATTTATTTTAAATTAAAGGATTATGGAATTTCAGTTTTAACACAATACTGTAGGCAGAATTGAACTTGAATTTCAACCTAGAATTTCGAAACAACGTTACTATATATTTTTGTATGTAGTTGCCAATTCATGTTCACACTACAGGGCCAGCCCCAAGTAATACAAGAAGACTGTGATGGTTGGAGAAGGTGCAGGGACAAACTGCTAGTTTTCAGTCTGTTCTTCAGTGCTAAAATTAACCAATTGCTGGCTGTATCTTTCCAGGACCAATCAGATTCTCTCCCAGAATTTCTTCATTGCATAATTTTTTTATTGAAAGTGCATGAAAAAAGAGGCTTTAATATAAAATATATTGCATTATATTTTAATTTATATAGTCAAAACTGGGGACTAAGAGCTGGTCCTCAATGACCCTTCTATTTAAAATAAAAATATTGTGATACTGCTTAATGATGTTTGTGTTTTGTAATATTAAATGCAATTTTCAGGAGATAGAAAGTGGAATAATTTGGAACCCCATTAATGAGCCTTACATGTGTATGGTTGCTTCACCAAAAAAAGAATCTAAACTTAAAGGACTGAAGAGCTTCATAGCATACCAACTTACACCCACAGTGAGTTTACGTAATTATTTAATTCAGTTATAATATTTGTTTTATTGAAAATTTGGGATGTTTAAGTCAGTCAGTCAAACAATCTGTCTCTTGAGTCTCCACATGAGGAACCTAGGGGATTCACAAAGTACCCTTTTTTTCACCAACTTTTTACTTCATTCCATTTTCCTCTCCTCAGCAATATCTTCAATAATTGTTCTCTTCACTGTTTTTCGTAGTCTTCATCTTTCTCTACTACCCTGGGGGATTCCAATCCAAAGCCATTCTTTCCACTGTTTTTATCTTCTTTTTTAGCATGTCTGTTAACCAATTCCTCTTTAATTTATTTCTATTGCAATTTCTTTTTTATTTATCTTCTATAATTCTAAATTTGAAATTGTATCTGGTATTATTATTCTTATAATTTTACTTAAATGATCTTAAAGTACATAAGAAAAATGTTTAATATAATAAATTTGGGAATTTTTAACATCATGAGGTTTTATTGA
This sequence comes from Diploptera punctata, assembly GCA_030220185.1. Classification (NCBI taxonomy): domain Eukaryota; kingdom Metazoa; phylum Arthropoda; class Insecta; order Blattodea; family Blaberidae; genus Diploptera; species Diploptera punctata. The sequence continues at coordinate 1,107,266 of JASPKZ010001237.1, read as the reverse complement.
TAAGAATTAATTGAATTATGAATTCTTCTTACCTCATACTTCTATGTTTTTTAAACACAGCACCGCAGTATCGGTGACCATGTCATCATCATCAACTGTTTTCACGACTGTAAATTTTTTCTTTTGCCAGTATTATCCAAAGTGCCATCTGGTGTTCTTTTGAAGGACTCATTTTCTAAACTGCCATGTGTTGTATTTTTGAAGAACTTTGTAATCAAGCTTGGTTTGTCTGGAATCTCGAAGTTCATGGTTCTTGTTTGGTTTTTTGAATATATATATTTTTCCAAACTGTTAAATCCAAAGGTTTGGATAGATGTTTCAAAAGAATTGAAAAAGAAGCAAAACTTTTGAAACATCTATCCAAACCTTTGGATTTAACAGTTTGGAAAAATATATATATTCAAAAAAACTATACTAGAACCATGAACTTCGAGATTCCAGACGAACCAAGCTTGATCACAAAGTTCTTCAAAAGTACAACAGATGGCAGTTTAGAAAATGATTCCTTCAAAGGAACACCAGATGGCACTATGGATAATTAATGGCAAAAGAAAAAAATTGACAGTCGTGAAAACAGCTGATGATGGTGACGATGGTCGCCGATACTGCGGTGCTCTCTTTAAAAAAACATAGAAGTAGGAGGTAAGAAGAATTCATGATTCATTTGATTCTTAAGAAAAATGTTATCTGTTTTATATCTCAAGAAATAACTAAAAACTTTGGAACTCTCAAAAAATGCTGATATATGAACAGAAAAGATAACTAAATACTGTACATTGTGGAACAGAATTCTACCAACAATACAATCTTTTACAGGTTATTCATTGATGAGTGTTTTGATATAAGGATTCCGTGATCTCTGGTGATTTATTTAGAATAATGTGTTAGGCAAGTAGCATAGTCCCTTGGATCATGATGATTTAGGTTTGGTAGATTAAAAAATAAAAGTTAACCACCTGAAGCAGGTAATATGTAATCATAAACAGCAATACAAACAATATATCTTCTCATGTTCATGGTTGTTGACATTTTCAACATCTACTTTAAACTTAAAAGGAAATCATATTTGAAGAGAAGAATTATGCGCTCAGATGGGGGCTTGAACCCAGGACCTTTCGCTTTCTAGGCCAATACTCTACCAGCTGAGCTATCTGAGCTCCAATCTAAATGCAAATTTTCTCTTATATATGCTGTTAATTCTCGCATACCAAATGCTATGAAACCTTTGCTTCTATCTTGCAAATGGAGGCTTATTTATTAAGAAGACATATGAAATGAATAATAAAATTACAAAGGAAAATTCAATCAATGCATGACAAAACTTGAAATTTCCCCCAGAGAAGCGTTGTGATGTACTAAAGTCATATCCAAAATATTGAAACCGATAGTTATGTTTGGAAGTGAAACATGGACATTGTCAGAAAAAGATAAGTATATACAGTAAAACCTGTCTTAGTCAGAACCTTTATAAGAAGGAAACCTGTAGAGATGGAAAAAAAATCTCCAGAACGGTATGATTTTATATGTAAAATCATCCTGTATCAGCCGAAAACCTTCATAACGCGGAAACAGAATGGTTTTTAAAGTACCAATCGTTAAATTTTACCTCAGTAAGATGAAATCTTGTTCTTAAGAACGTTCTAATTACAGTATTAATGACCACACGTGAAAATTCTGCATATGACACTTTCTGCATTATATCATTTCAACTTATTGTGTTGCCATTGTATTGCGGGGATACCCTTGCTTATGTGTGACAGCAGGGAATCCCTCGCTTTTCCTTGCCTCCTTACGTTACCTGCGAGGAAATTGGGAAAATCTTCAGTCTTCCTGTAGTTAAGTTCCTTCTCGCTTTTATGTAATAAAGTTGTTTTGTATTGCCGTGCAAACTGAGCTGTGTTACATATACTATTTTGTCTGTATTTCAGTCAATATGTTATGTCTTTAAAGTGTGCATGTAAAACCCTTACACTTCGTGAGAAAAGTCAAGCTTGCAATTTGGGAACCCTTTATAAGAAGGAAAACTGCCAAGATGGAAATATTTTTAAGGAACTGTCATGTTCCTTCATAGACAGGTTTTACTGTATTAAATACATGGGAAAGAAAAAAATATTAAGGAAAATATATGGAGGAGTACAGGATCAATGTACATGGAGAATTAGAACTAACCAGGAATTGAAAGAATTATATAGGGATTTAGATCTGATAGGAGATATTAGAAGAAAGAGACTGGAATGGGTAGGACATGTGTTGCGGATGGAGCAAGAAAGAGGTGCAAGAAATATTTTAGAAGGGAAACCAGAATGAAGAAAAAAAGATTAGAAGACAGAAGCTAAGATAGTTAGAAAAAGTTGAAGAAGACTTAATACAACTGAAGGTGAAAATATGGAGTCAGAAAGCTAGTAATAAAGAAGATTGGGCACTTGTTATGAAGGAGGCCAATGTTCTTAGAGGACCGTAGAGCTAAAGGAAGAGGAAGAAGAAGAAAGTCATATAAAAAAACCTGATCTGCCACTTTTAACTGCAAGGTACAGAAATCAAAGCCAGAATCCAATGATGGCAACCCACCATGCGAAGCAGGTGGATGGGCATCCCTTTTGAATGGAGTGGAGTGAGGAAGGGGCGCAGTGCAGATGGCAGGTTGTAGGGTTATACAAATCACCAAGTGTGGAGATGTATTACTTCACCATATTAAGTTATGTAGGTAGGAAATAACACTATGAGGTTTATTTTAATTCATGTTGAGTTGATTTTGATTCGCCTCATACTTCTTAACTCCCTCGCAGACTCGAGGTTCATCACTGCATTTGTGAAATTCTCAATGCTGAATCACATTCACAACTAATGTCCAACAGCCTCCTCTCCTTTGTGACATTCTCAATGCTGTATCACATTCACAACTGATGTCCAACGGCCTCCTCTCCTGGAGAGAGAGGAGGCCGTTGGACATCAGTTGTGAATGTGATTCAGCATTGAGAATTTCACAAATGCAGTGACGAAACTCGAGTCTGTGAGGGAGTTAAGAAGTATGGGCAAGTCAAAAACAACTCAACATAATTTAACTTTTATAGGAATTAATCACTATGAGGTTTAATTTATGGTGAAATTTCAACATAAATTAAAATCAATGTTTTTATTATTAAATTCATACATCTCAATGATGGATAAATCATATTTGAAGAGAAAAATTATATGCTCAGACCGTGACTTGAACCCGGGACCCTTGGTTTTCTAGTCCAAGTGCTCTAACATCTGAGCTACCTGAGCAAGTACCGATCTAAAAGCAAATTTTTCTCTATATACGTTGTAATTCCCGCCCACCAAATGCTTTGAAGTCTTTGCTTCTATCTTTGCAAAAGGCGGCTCCTTTATTAAGAAGACATATTTGGGAATTATACATTACATTATAAATACCAGTATGGCTTTTTCGATGTTTTTATTATTAATTTCATACATCTCAATGATGGATAAATCATATTTGAAGAGAAAAATCATACTTTCAGACCGGGACTTGAACCCAAGGACCCTTGGTTTTCTAGTCCAAGTGCTCTACCATCTGAGCTACCTGAGCAAGTACCGATCTAAACGCAAATTTTTCTCTATATACGTTGTAATTCCCATCCACCAAATGCTTTGTAGCCTTTGCTTCTATCTTTGCAAATGGCGGCTCCTTTATTATGAAGACATATTTGGGAATTTGCTTTGAAGCCTTTGCTTCTATCTTTGCAAATGGCGGCTCCTATATTAAGAAGACATATTTGGGAATTATACATTACATTAATTCCCAAATATGTCTTCTTAATAAAGGAGCTGCCATTTGCAAAGATAGAAGCAAAGGCTTCAAAGCATTTGGTGGGCGGGAATTACAACGTATATAGAGAAAAATTTGCGTTTAGATCGGTACTTGCTCAGGTAGCTCAGATGGTAGAGCACTTGGACTAGAAAACCAAGGGTCCCAGGTTCAAGTTCCGGTCTGAGCATATAATTTTTCTCTTCAAATATGATTTATCCATCATTGAGATGTATGAAATCAATAATAAAAACAATGAAAAAAGCCGTACTGGCATTTATAATGTAATGTATAATTCCCAAATATGTCTTCTTAATAAAGGAGCCGCCATTTGCAAAGATAGAAGCAAAGGCTTCAAAGCATTTGGTGGGCGGGAATTACAATGTATATAGAGAAAAATTTGCGTTTAGATCGGTACTTGCTCAGGTAGCTCAAATGGTAGAGCACTTGGACTAGAAAACCAAATGTCCCAGGTTCAAGTCCCGGTCTGAGCGTATAATTTTTCCCTTCAAATATGATAAATTAAAATACTTCCCCATAGTTTAAATGAGAGACTTGGCACTTGATTTTAGTGCCTTGCAGTTAAAATCAGCAGATAATTTTTTAGACATGACCTTGGTACATCAGAATGCTTCTCTGGGAGAAATTTCAAGTTAGGTTTCTTCATGCAATGATTGACAGTTTCCATGTTAGAAACATTATTGAAGAATGTACAGTGTTTAACAAACAAGTATGCGTCTTTTACTTGGTTTGTTTCATTACTTGTGTAATTTTTGTATAGTTTATATTGCAGTTTATGATTTCTTGAGTACCTACTTTAGGTGATGATTATTTAATTGCAGTTTATGATTTTTAGAGTACCTACTTCAAATAATGATTAGTTGATTAATTTTTAATTTTGCTGCATAATTTATCAGATTCCATCTTATCAGGGTCCAAAGTACATGCTATACATCTAACACATCAGACGTACATTATGCTGTAATAAGTCACCAGACACCATGAGTTCCTTATATCAAAATACTCAGCCAACATCCCTGAATAACAAGCAAAAATTTGGACTTTTATAGGAATAAATCACTATGAGGTTTAATTTAAGATAATTTATATCAGTATAATATAGAAAAATTGGAAAAACTGCACTTAAACTAGCGTGAAATATTTTCAAAGTCCTATAGAACAACTGTGCACATGCGCCAGAGTTTATAGAGCCAGCGATAACCCACAATTGAACCACATACTGATTATCATCCTCGATTATAAGAGATAACAAAATTACTGCATTCTTAATTACTATACTTACCAAACATAATTGAGATAACTTAGAATAGGACCTCTAATTTTAAAAATCAGCATATTATAAGCTCCCCAATTTTTCAGTGGCCAAATTAAATTAAATTTAAAAGTGCGCAAATTATATGAGTAATACTCTATATAATGTATTTCTATATGTGACCTATATATTTAGTTTTATTGATGTTTACTTCCAGCCTTAATTTGTTAGTGTTACCCAATAGAATGTACACTTTGGCCCTTAGTATCTCCTCAGTGTTACATCATCATCATCAGCATATGCCAATGGCTTGTTAATAAAATTGAGTTGTTCGCGTTCTTTTTCCTCTAAAGATTTTGTGGCATGCTCTAGTATGACATTGAATAGTACAGGAGATAGTGCAATCTACTTGCTTTAAGCCATTATGACATTAAGGGTCGTATCTATGAACGCATTAGACCGTAAAAGTTGTTCTCTGCTGAGAAAGTTGCATCCAAAGATGTTTTTGCGTACTCAAAAATCAGTTCATGCGATAATAATTGTCTAAATTCCTAAGCTACCTGGCGAGGTGACTTTGCAGAGAACGAATCGTGAGCAACCCAATGGGAACTGATGTAGTTTGAAACCTTGCTGCGTGCCTTGTTGCTTTATCCAAGATGTCAGACCTGACTTCGATCATGTTTTTGGTATACGTGGAGAAGAGGAATTTGATAGAGTCTACCAAAGAATTCAACTGGAAGAACAGGAGAATCGGAGTAATATCGCGCGATCCAGACATCGTCGTATATGGTATTATTTGCGGGTCGCAAGCGTAAATGTGTTCCTCTAGCAGACGAAAATAATGGATGTGGTTTTATCACTGAGAATTCTGGATAATTTCTTGCCAATATTACGAAAACGACGACTTTCATGCATGACCAGTTAGTGGGTCACTAATTCGATCTTTGCACTTGCTCACGGAAAGTCAGCTCACCGGTGATTGGAAGTAATTTGAGTAGAGACTAATGTATTTGCATGCGGCCCTAAATGTATCTGAAAACTTTATGCCTACCCACACCCTACTCTTTGTGCCATTTAGACATATTTGAACTAGTCTCCCTATTATGAATTCTGAGTTCCAACAGGATACTATAAAACTTCTCCCTCTTAACTGAATCGTATCCCTTTGTGAAGTCTACATTATAATTGATGTACAGTGCCATTACATTCCCATTTCTTTTCTAAAATCTGACTTACTCTTTGTATGTAAATTTTTAAAATTCAATGTTATGTACTTAATGAAGTTTATTACAGAAATGTCCTGAATTATTTGTATGTATTTATCAAGGAAGCATCCATATTCTGCTAAAATGTGTTACATTTAAATTGGATTTATACTTTACTTTTTACGTACTATAATTTATTATATAACTGTAAGGTTTGTATTTACACATGTTTCTTATTTTTAAAATGATTTGCATAAATTTCATTTTATTCAATGAGAACTGAAATCTTTGGTTTTTCTTGTTGGTTTCAGTTTAATAACATACAAGTATCAAGAAGATACAAACATTTTGACTGGCTACACGAAAGATTAGAAGAAAAATTCAGTTTAATACCTATACCACCACTTCCAGACAAACAGATTTCAGGTAGTAAAGAGATTTTAACTTATATGAAAAATTAATGAGGTAAACATGAATAAAGTCAAAATATGAATTTGAAAACTTTACACTGCACATCATGAAATAGTTAGTTTTATCTTATCATGTTTCTCAAGTACATTCCAACTGTTTGAATTGAACTGTTAACATCAGCTGTTTTTGTTCTTCCGGTGGAGGGTAAATTAACTTAGAAATCAAATCTTGCTTCATGGGTACTTCAAAATTTATAATTCTGTTTTTGTTCCTCTGAATTTGTCTTTTACCAAATTCTGAGTTCTATTGATCTTTCTCAAAGACAAAGAAATGGACTGGCAATGTCCTCTCTTGTAACATTAGATCTAATGAAGCAGGAAGCAGAGACAGATGTTTGCTGCTTTCTCCCTAATGTTTGGCTTAAACACATGTTAAAAGTTATATTTTTTTATAATTTCATATTGTTGTAGCATTTGTTTACCATAATTAATTTTTTTTATTTTAATCATCTATTACATTTTGTTTTAAGATTCTTGCTTTCTCAAGATATATTTATTGGATTTAGTCTTAAAAATAGTGAGAATTGTATGGAAAAGAACCGGAGCCATGTTGGGAAAATCAGATTAGTAATATAGCAATTGTAGTGACTTCCTGATATGTCGCTAGACAGCCAGTCTTTCTCTGTGCCTGTGGTCTTTCCAAATGTTTTAGTAATTTAGTTTCATCTTCGATTTTATGATTCTGTAACTAACAAATAGCCACTACTCCAGATTTTTTATTTCCTCATATTTAATGTTCCTGAAATGTGCTTCAGTTCTATGTGTTCAGATTCTTTCAGCTTTTCTTATGTTCATTATAATCTTTGAAAAAAATTTATAGATTTGTGATACTTTTATGATATTTTAGCAAATTCAACATTTTACTAGCACAAAAAATTTAGCTTATTTAACTTCTCAAAATAATCTTAAGTAAAAAACAACAGTTAATTTGCCCTCTACTACAGGTGGAAAGAAGAGCTTATGTCAACAGCTCAATTGAAACAATTAGAATTTTTAAGATTGAATGGAAATATGCATCTCACCTCATATTTTATTTTCTCACCTGGAAAACAATTCGATGAATGTCTTCAGTTTTTCAACTAGAATCTGACTGTTGTGTTTATCATCAATGGCACTACAATCCAAATTGGGTCTGGGCCTTCTAAATTTTCAAACTCCAGTCTTTGTTTTCTGTCCTTGCTTTCCAATTCTTGCATTACAGCATGTGATAGCTATTCTTCTTCACTTCATCTAGATATCACATCCCTGGTCTATCTACTGGTTGTTTACCAAACATTTGGCCTGTCATAATTTTCTTGGTAATCTCTTCTGGGCGAGAGAATTGCGTAGGAGAAACAATTTAACTCAAGAAGTAATGTTTTGAATTAATTTTTCCGATGTTTTTATTTGAATTAACATTTTCCAATCCTGAAAGAAAAATTAATATTTGAAATGGGATTTGAACCCTGGCAGTGTAATGGACAGCACACTAGTGCATAGAACTAGAGGTCCAGGTTCAAATCCCGGTTCAAACATTAACTTTTCTTTCTTGAATTAAAATTTTGAATTAATATTTAAAGGAAGTGACATTATGAGGTTTATTTTAATTAATAATGCAGTTAGAATTTAACATCTCACCTCATTATTAACACTGGTGGGTCAGGTTCCAGTTCAGGAACCCTTTACATGATCCAATACCAAAAAATGGGCCCTAATAAGTAATAAGGGAAAAGTCACATAGGGAAAATTTATAAAAAAAATAAATGTTTATTTACTTAACACATCACATTTCACTAAACTTCAATGAATTTGTGATAATATTTAAATTTATGTTCACTGTGCACTATACTTTAGATAAAATTTATATTTTAATGTGCTTGCACACTGAGAGAAGGAAACATGGCTGCTCTTCATGGTAACATTCCTTCAACTGAAGCTTATCGTAATTGCAGTGTATTATATAAAGACTTTGAATAAAGCTTCTGGAAAATTCCAAGATATACATAAATTATAGTAAACTGAGTAAACAGAATCGCCTACGATATAACATGACAGCCAATCAGAAAAATCTATAATTAATTAACACCTCCCAAAGAAGAGGAGGACCATGTATTTATCAACTTGGTCCAAATAAAATTAGGCAATAACTTGCACTTCAAGAGCAAAGGACTGATGTCACATACAGACTGGTAGGTGCATAGAAGTTATTAGAACTTTCTGGAAATATAGCACTCTATGCAAAAGTGCACTGTATCAAAATATATTGCACAATAATATATAATTCTATTAATTTTAAAATAAATTATTGTTGGAAATGAGGGTGGAAATTAAGAACATCCGAACACCTCACCTCATAATTGTAGATTTCTCAAAAATCTACAATTATGAGGTGAAGTGTTAAATTCTAACTGTATTATTAATTAATATTTCGAAGTTGAACGGTTTCTGGAACAGTTGATTGAATCTGTTTTGAACTGTGTAGGTAGGTATGAGGAGCAGTTTATAGAACATCGCAGAGCCCAGCTCCAGGCATTTGTAAACAGTGTTTGTAGACATCCTGTTCTATCACGCTGTGAAGTTTGGCAACACTTCATGACATGTACTGATGACAAACGTTGGAAGGCAGGCAAAAGAAAAGCAGAGAAAGATGAACTTGTTGGTGCAAATTTTTTTATAACTCTACATGCACCAGATACACCTTTAGACATCGGCCAACTGTAAGTATTCACTGTTGTCATTGTTAAACAACTGGTATAAAAACATTTTTTATAGATTGACACATCATCATGTAGTTTTTTTAATTACCAACAAGTTAGTCGAGTCAACTAGTAAATAATTAACATACTATATGGTTCATTTGTCCACTGCTGTGGTCTCGAGGTAGCGTGCTGCCTTGTCACGCAGCGGGCCCGGGTTCGATCCCCGGTCGGAGCAGCTTTTTTGGGGTGAGGTTTTTATCGGGGTTTTTCCTCACCTTTAAGACAAATGTCAGGAAAACTTTAAGGCCCAAACGGTCCCCGAAATCATATGGCCATCATCATCCTTATCATTATCATCATCACCACCATCATCATCATCATCATCATCCTCACCGGTGTGGAAAGCAACTGGAAGCTACCACATCTACAATTCCCTAGTAAAGCTGCAAGCATAGCATGAAAATGCTATGATTGCAGTGAAGGACCTGCCTTCGGGCAGAATTACTATGGATGGATGGTTCATTTATGCAAAAATAAGACAGATAAATGTTTTTCTGCTGGTTGTTACTTACTTGATTTCTGAAAAAAGAGATGTCATCTACCAGAAATCCAGGAAATAATAAATATCTAGAAAAGCTTTCAAAACATATTGCCCGGTTTAGGACTAGGTTGCTCTAACTCCACTTTTTTAAAAACAAAATTCTTTTTGCATCCATAATATTCTAACTCCTCTTCTATATAAGTTTCACACATAAAATTGTACATTTTGTGGTCACAAAGTGTATAAAACCCTTTCCTTAAAATTTTGCTATTATGTCGGCACCGAAAGCCATATAGCGGTCTTGCTCTCCCAATATTTCTCTATGGTGGAAGGGCCAACAGGTAATCATTCACAGGGTTGTGGTTGTTCTTAATTCATTTCTTCGTCTTTATTGCATCAGAGGACAATTTGGATTCGTGTAGATTCCTATTTTATATAAATGTTTGGCCAAATAGTCATGTTCTATAAGCAGTCTAAATTTTGCCACTGTAGTTTTACGTGGAATTTCTGGAATAATATATGGCTTCTTTACTAAAATATAATTTTGCTATTATTGTGAATGGTAATATCCAAAACTTATTAGAGCTCTCCTGAAAACTTTAAGAAATGGATTTAGAACAATCTGGTTTTAAGCAGGTGATATATAAAATTGTTTTAGAATATTGTACAGTAAAGTGATCCTATTACAGGTCTCGGGAAGCCCTTGGGGTAGTAGGAGGTTAAGGCTCCCACTTTTTTTTGACAATTGGCACTTGATATCAACCCTGCACGACGACAGCTTTTACCCCCAGAACAAGCACCTGGTACTCATTTCTGTTAGAGGCTGAGTCGACCCCAGGGTCATAGTGCTGTCAGAGGGTTTGGATCAGTTTAAAAATCCTGACCCCACCGGGACTCGAACCCTCAATCTTCCAGCCTGTAGTGCAGTGCCTTAACCACTATGCTACAGCATACCCCGTTTTAGAATATTAAATAGTGAAAATAATATCTGTTAATATCAATTTCAATTATTCATAGATGGTAAGTCTTTCAGGTCTTGGTCCATCACCAGCAGCACAGAGATATTAACATTCATTGATGCTAATGTCTTATAGAGGGCATTGTTTACTCATATTATTTGAAATTATTGATTTTGGCAGCTTCAGAAAGGCTGAAATCTCTTTGATGTACTTATTGCTCAGATGGGTACCTATCTTCATACCACATTGAAAATTACTGAGTTCTACAGATCTAATCATGTTTCTATTATTTGTTATACTGAACAGTACACTACATGCTGCCATCAAACAAACTTATGTGAAGTTCTTTATCTGGCCTTAGCAGCATTATTCAGGGGTGTCCATATAATTTTTATCATACAGTGTATACCACATTGTGCTATTCCTAGCTCCAAGATTGAAAATGTTAACAATAACTCTTATTTATATTTGAGTTTTGTGTTTTTACTCACCTCGTATTTCTTGATTTTTATGCAGACCGGTTTCATTGCTAACTGTGCGACATTCTCGATGCTTCAAAATAACTCTTATTAACATAAGATTGTATTAGTGTTCATATCAGATTTCATATGACAAAATTTACGAAACTTATTTTAGTGGAAATTTTCTTACTGGATCTCCATTTTTATTTGGAAATGGCTCGCCCACTTTTATGTTGAAGCATATTATTCTGACTTAGTTAAATATTGATGACAATTAAAATTTAAAATAAATTCTTTATTACCTCACCTCACATATTCTCTTCTAATTAGACCGGTTTCATCTTGAGTAATTCTTTAACCATTATTATGTTGCCTAGAAGCACTGCTACTTACTCCATCTATTGGTGGACCGATGAATCTCCAAATCAAATCAACTTCCCAAGAATTTTGAAATTTATTAATTTTTCTTTCTTGTCTTTTTTTATGTGGACTTTTTCTGAAACCGTAAACTCTTTAGGTTCTTCTTTTATTAATTCAGCCTTTCTTTGAATTTCATGTTTTCTGACCAAGCATGAGTGGCTACTGCAGCTTTTATGGAAAATTTTAAAATGTACCTCATAGTGATATTTCCTTTATAGTTCAAATTGAAGTTACTTACTTTTTATTATTAATAAATGATTTGGAGATAATATTTTAACATCTCACCTCACAAAGTTGCGTGTCTTCACGAAACATATTAAAACATTTTCTCCAACTCATTTATTAATATAAATACCTCATAGTGTTTACTCCCACTGTAATTTTAATTAAATTACTTACTTTTTATTAATTATTTATGTTGATACTAATTATGGAATATGTGGATTTGTTTATTCAGTGAACAGGAAACAGAGAGGTGTTCAAAATTTATCCATGGTTTGGATGGTGCAGTGAAAAACTTAATGGCTACAGCAGTTGATCAGACTAAGAAACATCAAGGCCCTTATAAACGAGAATACCAAAAAATTGGCCATGCATTTTCTTCTTTAGGTTTGGCTTTCAGAGAAGATGACTCCCCAGGTAAACAGTGTTATCAATCAATGGTAAAGAGAAAAATTTTTGCCTGAACCGGCAATCGAACCCTGAACCTTTAGCTTTCCGTGCTAATGCTCAGACCACTGAGCTAATTCAGGCTTCGTTCCCATCCAAGCAGAAATCCTTCCTTTACCTTACTCTACTGGTCCCACAATCAATTGCAATGAATCATCATTCACAAATACACAATGAATGGCTTCTACCTGAAGAAGACATGAAGGGACTCCACACAGCTATAGCATTATTTATTAAATTAATATTGAGAAGTTAAAGCTATTACTATGATAGAAATAAGTAAATCAATGAACACAATTAAATTATTGTAAATCAATGGTAAAGAGAAAAAATTTTTCTTCAGACCACAGAGCTAATCCAGGTCTGAGCATTAGCACGGAAAGCTAAAGGTTCGGGGATTGATTCCCGGTTCAGGCAAAAAAAAAATTTCTCTTTACCATTGATTTACAATAATTTAATTGTGTTCATTGATTTTCTTATTTCTATCATAGTAATAGCTTTAGCTTCTCAATATTAATTTAATAAATAATGCTATAGCTGTGTGGAGTCCCTTCATGTCTTCTTCAGGTAGATGCCATTCATTGTGTATTTGTGAATGATGATTCATTGCAATTGAATGTGGGACCAGTAGAGTAAGGTAAAGGAAGGATTTCTGCTTGGATGGGAACGAAGCCTGGATTAGCTCAGTGGTCTGAGCATTAGCACGGAAAGTTAAAGGTTCGGGGTTCGATTCCCGGTTCAGGCAAAAATTTTTCTCTTTACCATTGATTTACAATAATTTAATTGTGTTTCATTGATTTACTTATTTCTATCATAATAATAGCTTTAGCTTCTCAATATTAATTTAATAAACAGTGTTGTCAACTCAACATTTTTGTTATTAATTTAATACTTCTCACTGAAGGACAAATTATATTTGGAGAGAAAAATATACCTAGTCTGAGTGCATATTTTTCTTTTCAATTATAAAGTACTGCCAATTGTTTATTTCATTGTATGTTTTGATATTTCATTTTTTTTTAGTTTAGTTTGAATTGTGAAGTGAAAATAAAGAGAGAATAAATTAATAATTTTAATTACTGAACAAACCTCTTAATGTTACTTCCTAGTGTATTTTAAAATTAAATTAATAGTTGTCATTGCTGAGTTTGAAGAGTTAAGAACGTCGCAGTACAGTGCCATTATTTTTGTAGTGTGTTATGAATAGCGACTGGATTTTCAGGTTCTAAAAGTTAAGATTACAACATAGTATAGTGATAAAATTAATTTAATAAGTCTTTATATCCAATCAACCAATTTTTTTATATAACTTATAAAGAAGTTTCTGAATAATTTTTGTGTGGGATCTAGCAATATTACATTTATATTATATATCTAAATTTTAAATTAAAAATAAATAATGTTCTATTTAATTTTGTTGAGTTGTTTCTTGACTCACCTCATACTTCTTAACTCCCTTGCAGATCCGGATTTCTTCACTGTATTTGTGACATTCTCAATGCTGTATCACGTTCACAACTGGCATCCAATTGTCTCCTCATGTCAGTTGTGAACGTATTACAGCATTGTGAATGTCGCAAATACAGTGAAGAAATCCGGATCTGCGAGGGAGTTAAGAAGTATGAGGTGAGTGAAGAAATAACTCAACAAAATTAAAATAAACCTTATAGTGTTATTTCCTACCTACATAACTTAATGTTCTATTTTCATTGTTTCTTTTTAATTTAAAAGTAAGATGTATAATATAAATATAATGTTGCTAGATCCCACACAAGAAACATTTTTGTAATTTATATTATTAAAAAAATTCAGTTGATTGGATATAAAGACTTATTATATTAATTTTATCAATATACTATGTTGCAATCTTAACTTTTAGAACCTAAAAATCTGGTCCCTTGTTATGAACATGCGGCCTTCATAGCAGATTGAATGCAAGTTGTTGACTGGTAAAGTCCCATGTATGTAACCCCATAATACAAGCATATGGGTTTCTCAACTTCAATTACATTCAGAATATAGTCATTTACTTAGACACAGAAAATGATGTCCAAAGTCAATTTTGACTAGTGATTTGACCATAAACAGAATCTATATGTGTTAATGGAAACAAAAATTTGCTCATTGACAATTCAAAATGAATTTGGCCATAGTTACGTGGCTTAACTAATAATGGGTGAAACAGTCAATGACAATCATTTAATATAATTTCTTTTCCAGAGTTCCCAGAATTAAAAAAAAAATATAAATATTCAGGTCTGTGTTTCAAAGTAATCATAAACTGCACTGGATCATATGATCATTAGGCAACAAATGCAATTAAAACATTCTATTTGAGGCTTGTTGTTTCAGATATAGACAGAAGAAATTTAATGGAAGCTGTAAGGACAACAGGGGATACATACAATGAAATTGGGAAATTATTTGAAGAGCAACCGAAACTGGATTGGGAGCCTCTTGGAGATATGCTCCATCTATACAAAGGAATCATTTCATCTTTTCCAGACATTCTCACAGTCCATAAAGTAAGTAATTTACTAAATGTATTATATCTGATATTTGCGTACTTCAGAAACTATTTTCTTGACAATTGTACTGGAAGTGGAGGTGTGTTTATATATTTAAAAATTATGATTGCTTTTTTTTAGTATGAAGTGAGAAATTGTGTCATCTACCATAAAGTTAGAGGAAATTTCTTGGCAGTCATTTTAAAATGTGTTTGAAGCTGGATTACTTATTTAATCAAAATTACAGTGGGAAGTAACATTATGAGGTAATTTTCAATTTATAAGTGAGTTGGATAAAATGTTATTACATCTCACCTTATAAAGTTCCATATTTTTGCGATAACAGTTTCAAAGCCCTTCCTTCATCATCATTGCCTCAATAATAAACTGAGTTATTTAGTTTGTAGTCAGAAAGCAAGTTGAGACAAATACTGAAATAAAGAGATGGGGAATAGCAAGAATTATTTTGTCATAAGTAATACCACAAGTTATTTCCAATTTATCTAGATAATTTGGAAATCATGAGCGGCATTTGTTAGGACTATTTAACGAATAAAATTAAGTTGTTTACTCACAAATCATTATTTAAATATAGTTATTTTAAAATATTTATAATAATAATAATAATAATATAAAATAATAATAATAATATATGCTTTATTTTAGCTGGCAGAGTTAAGGCCATAAGGCCTTCTCTTCCACTCAACCAGCGAATAGTAGAATTATACAAAAATTACATACATATTACAATTTTAAGGTATTATTAAAATACAGACTAAACAAAATACAATGATGATATGATCTAATACTAGCTAATACTAACAAAAATATAGAACATAATAAAATTAAAATGATATAAAATAAGGTAAGTAGCTTCCTGGATGATTATTAATGGAATGCTCTATATAGTTGTTATGCAGTTAATGTTTTCATTGTGTCGAACTTAAGATATCAGTTAATTTGGATTTAAATAATGATAGCAATTGACAGTCCCTGACATGACTGGGAAGTGAGTTCCATGCTCTAGTTACAGATATTGTGTAAGATTCAGAGTATAGACAGGTCCTGTGTTGTGGTATCAAAAGTGAAGAAGAGTCTTGTGATCTTGTTCCTAAATTGTGATGAGCCAATAAATTTTGAAAACATGTTGTTAAATAACTTGGTAAATATGTTTGCAGAATTTGGAATAGTAAGGTATGTGAACGTAAAGTTCTTCTGTCATTTAGGCATCGCCATGATAAGGCCTGAAATAAAGGAGACATGTGGTCATAACAACGGAGATTGAATATAAATCGAATGCATGCATTATGAGCATGCTGTAGTCTGTCAGATAGATCAGTTGTCAGATTAGTCAGTAATATGTCGCAGCAGTCGAAGTGTGGCATTATAAGAGTCTGTACAAGTACTTGTTTTAATTTTGTAGGAAGGAAGTTTTTAAAACTATTTAGAGAGTGAAGAATTGAGAACACTTTCTTGCAGGTATTATTCACCTGGATTTTCCAGTCTAGGTGTTGGTCCATGTAGATACCCAGATTTTTACTACTGAGCTGTAGGGGATGTTTTTGTCATTTAGGAGAATGGTAGGGATATTTTCGTAATTTATAATGCTTTGGATTCGCCGACGTCCTATAATTATGCACTGTGTCTTGTCAGCATTTAGATTAAGTCCATTTTTCCTTGACCGTTGGGAAATATATATTTAATGTAAATGGCTATGTTTGAAAACAAATGAGAAATGTTTATTACATTTCATTTGTTCATCACTGCAACCAGATCATAATATTTATTGCCAAAGGATCATAATATTGTAAGAATGCACCCTATTGGAGAAAAATAAAACACATCAAACAGTTTATAACCAACATTATAGGTTATTAATTAATTTCTGATGTCCTATGATGTAAATATTATATTTTTCTGGAACATGATACCTGTGAAATAATACGTTTAAGAAAGTGCAAACAGTGTTTTTTTTTTTTTTTTTTTGTGGTATATTCAATTGCTAGAAATGTTTTTATATTATATCCCGCAAGCAGAATCTGGTTACATTCATGCACTATATATACAATCTGTTAGCCACTTGCATTCTAGGATTCTTACATCTTAATATATAAATTGCTAATTGAGTTTGTATTTTGTAATATTCTTACCTCATATGTTTGTTTTGTTGGACGATCGTTTCAAAGCATATTGCTCCATCTTCAGCTTGTTCACAAACTGGTTACTTCTTTTCTTCAAGTAGTTGCCCTGGATCTGTGTTCTAAGGAACTTAGTAATGAAGAAAAGAAAAAACCAGTTTGTGACAAGCTGAAGTAGGAGCAATAAGCTTTGAAATGTTTGTCCAACAAAATAAACATGAGGTAAGAATGTTAAAAAATACGAACTCAATTATTAAATTAAACCTCATAATGTTACTTCCTAATGATTTTAAAATATTTAACTTTCACAGGGAGAAAACACTATGAGGTTTAATTCATAAATTGTTATATTCAACGTATTAGAGTTAGTCACTGCAAAATAATACTCTGACCTATTCAATATGTTAAAAAAGAGGAGCTTGATTTTAATGTGATAAAATTAAATTGTTAAAATCGAGGTGAAAAATGACTGTGATTGGTTGTAAATAAAAATTCATTGAAATTTGATTGGTCATTGACTCCCATTTGGGTCATGAGTTAAATAGTCACTGTAAAATGTTAACATGAGGCCAAGGATAAGTTATCTACCTAAGAGGGATGTTCAAATTATAAGTTTCCATTAGCCGTGATATTTCCATTATTTTTAAGTCACACTCACCTACTTTACAAAATATTTTACTCCATCTATGACCTATTTCTCCACATAACAATGATTCATTGGTGTTGAGATATTTGTCCCATCTTCATACAGCTTCTGAATGCCTTTTCAAAGAAGCTATGGCTATGGCTGTACAAAAAAATGTTGTAATACTGTTTTGATCTGTCCATTGTTCTAGCAAGCCAACCTTCCAAATTTATTTTTAGTGCTGGAAACAAATTGAAGTCACTAGGTGCTAAAACGAGGCATAAGGTGGGCATTGAAGGTGCTTCTAATGATACCATGCAATTTGGCATTGAGTTTGGTTTGCAGTATGCAGCCAAGCATTTTTATCAAGAAGGATGACACCTCAGGTGAGGAGTCTAAGGTGCTTGTGACATATTGTAGATTTGAGATGCTATAATCATGCACAGTAACGACCAACATTTACTGTTTTTTGCAGTTTGAGAATGTCAACAAGAACTTCTTTGGAATTCCGATATGATTTGATCGAAAAAAAGAATTTCCCCATCTGTGAAATCAAAGCAGATGTTGCAAACTGGAACCCATTTGTTGCTTAAGGTGACCAGAAGTCAGATGACATGCACCCACCATGTAGACACTTTTTTGGTATTTCAACAAATCATGAATAATGTGGTGCACTGTCCCAAGTGATGGGTTCAGTGCTTTTTTCCACATCTTGCACCTTTATCAGTCTGTTGTCTCTGATCATTGATTCCATGCGTTTGTTGTGGAGATCAGAACTGACAATTGGAGGATAACCAAAATGAGTCTCACATATTCTTGTTTGTCCTTAAGCAAATATCAAACACTATTTGTGCACCATCTGTACTGACATGACATCATAATCATACACGTCAACAAGCCTGCTGTGAATTTCATGTCTGAATAAACCACATGCATGCTCTTAATGGATGACTGCCCTAACCTGTTCCTTAGACCATTCCTATATGCATTGTCCTCTCATGATTTTCACTTGACCGAGCATACTAGCCTTTGTCACTGCTGCAAATGTTTCTTAAATATAATACACATGTGCAAGTGATAATGCCAAACTGCTATTTAGTACTGTCAACTCTAAAGGAATGTTGCAGTTATTTTAAATTTAAATGTCAGGCATGTAAGTCTATATGTTTCATTGTACCACCATAGGAAAATTTATATGTTGAATACCCCTCATATTATTCCTAACAGAAACCTTAATTCACTGAAATTTTCAAGAGACAATGAGTGTATACAGTTCTCCACACTTTGGTGATGTGCCTGATTTGTAACAAACAGAAAAATGCAAATGAACAACAGTTTTTTTTTTATTAGACTGTCTCCTGGATTCATGACTACATTTATTATAAGAATCAAATGAATCGTGAATTCTTCTTACCTCATACTTCTATGTTTTCTTAAACACAACACCGCAGTATCGGCGACCATCTTCACCATCATCAGCTGTTTTCACGACTGTCAATTTTTTCTTTTGCCGGTAATTATCCAAACTGCTATCTGGTGTTCTTTTGAAGGAGTCATTTTCTAAACTGCCATCTGTTGTATTTTTGGAGAACAGATGGCAGTTTAGAAAATGACTCCTTCAAAAGAACACCAGATGGCAGTTTGGATAATTACCAGCAAAAAAAAAAATTACAGTCGTGAAAACAGCTGATGATGGTCGCCGATATTGCTGTGCTGTGTTTAAGAAAACATAGAAGTATGAGGTAAGAAGAATTCACGATTCATTTGATTCTTATCAATAAAACCTCATAATGTTAAAAATTTCCAAATTTATTATATTAAAAAAAACATTTATAATAGCCTACCGCTGTTGGAAAATGATTTTATAGTGTCAGGTCCCATTGTAACTTCCCAATATTAGTAATTCCAAATAGAAGTTCTGTTTTTCTTTTTTTTTTTTTTTTTTTTCTTTTTTTTTTTCATTTTTGTTATATTTAGATCTGTATAAGGATACAGATTCTATGTAAGGGCTATTGTGTTTTATACAAATTGTGAAACAAAGAAAAGTGTGGATTCTGCTGAACTAGGAAAAAGAATTCATTACTGCATTTTATCTATATTCAAGTACTGTTTTTGCTCATAGATTTGAGATTGAGAGGTGTAAGCCTATGCAGGTTCAATGGAAAAAGAAAAAAAAATGATGATACAATGTTCTTTCAAAGGGAAATTAAGAAAATATTTTCATAATAAATAAGGTGAACAGACTCATTGTATTTATTAAGAAGAACCTCACAATGTTACTTCCTATTGTAATTTATTAATATAATTTTCATGTTACATACATGTTGGGCACTTTTATAGAATTCCTAGAATGTATATCAAAATGAAAATACTGTTCTAGTTAAGTTATGGAATCTTTTTTTTTAATTTATCTTATCTAATATATTTATTGATTCCAAATTAGTGGATGAGTCCTGTATGAAAAATGCAACTCTAGATAACAACAAAAGTATTTAAACATAATATTTAAGTAAGGCTAAAGCAAATGTAGAAGATATGTGCTCTAACCAGGCAAGTGGAAGTTGAGTTTATTAAGACAGAAATCTCAGTTAATAAAAATATCACCTTACAGAAGCCTGGGAAATTATCATAAGTAATGCCACGAGTGATTTCCAAATTATCGATAAATTCACGACTCACGAAGTGAGGAGTGAATTTATCTAGAGAATTTGGAAATCAAGAGTGGCATTTGTTAGGACTATTTAACGAATAAAATTAAGCTGTTTACTCACAAATCATTATTTAACTATAGTTATTTTAAAATATTTATATATTTAATGTAAACGGCGATGTTTACAAATGAGAAGCGATAGGTACGCTTGTACTGCTTCTTTTGTTTATCACTGCAACCAGATCATACTATTTATTGCCAAAGGAACGCAATATTGTAAGGAGGAGCTTTCTTTAATATGGTAATTATAACACTGATAAATATTTGGTGAAACACGACTCTGATTGGTTGTAAAACAGAAATCATTGAAACGTGATTGGTCATTGACTCCCATTTGGGGCATGAGTTAAATAGTCTATTTAATCAATGCCAAAAGAAGTATGAAATCTTATAATTTGTTATATGTTTATTTAACATGTTATTATTTAGGGTGCTCTGCAAAAAAGACGAGAATGTGAGAAGTTAGCTTCAGATCATAAAATGGAATCTTCTCAATTATCTGATGTAGTGCGTCGAACTGATGTGATTTCATATGCTCTGCTAGCAGAAATTAACCACTTTCACAGTGAGCGGACTGTAGACTTTAAACAAGCCATGAAGAACTACCTCACAGAACAAATCTCCTTCTACCAAAAGGTAATTTATCATATTTAAAAATAATTTCTAGTTTAATATCGGTACTTGCTCAGGTAGCTCAAATGGTAGAGCACTTGGACTAGAAAGCCAAGGGTCCCGGGTTCAAGTCCCGGTCTGAGCGTATAATTTTTCTCTTCAAATATGATTTATCCATCATTGAGATGTATGAAATTAATAATAAGAACAACGAAAAAAGCCGTACTGGCATTTATAATGTAATGTATAATTCCCAAATATGTCTTCTTAATATAGGAGCCGCCATTTGCAAAGATAGAAGCAAAGGCTTCAAAGCATTTGGTGGGCGGGAATTACAAAGTATATAGAGAAAAATTTGCATTTAGATCGGTACTTGCTCAGGTAGCTCAAATGGTAGAGCACTTGGACTAGAAAACCAAGGGTCCCAGGTTCAAGTCCCGGTCTGAGCATATAATTTTTCTCTTCAAATATGATTTAATGCTCTATATTCATAATTATTGAAAAATTATGTATAGGATGTGCACAATAGAAATCTTAAATATGCAAACACATACAACATAAAATTTAAGATTTAAATTAAAGTGTTTTATACCTCACCTCATATCCAGTCTTCTAATTATACCAGTTTCAAAGCCTAGGTAGCTTCATCTTCAGTAATTTCTTGTTGACATGATTTTATGATTAGAATCAAGTAACTATTTCATATTGTTTATTTTTTATTTCACTCACCTCATACTTTATGAGGCTTATGGAGTTATGGCTGACGATGAACATGACTATGTTTGAAATCGCGATATCATGGAAGCATGAATCCTATGAGGTGAGTTGTTTAAGCAATATGTTCTCCGATGAATTTTAATAAATATTAAAAAACCTCATAGTGTTATTTCCTATCCACATAACTTAACTATTTCATAATATTTTAATGATATTGTGAAAAGAAAAATTAATGTCTGAACCAGGAATCGAACCGTGGACCTCTAGTTCTCCAGATAATGTGCAGCCCACTACACCATTCTAGACCTGGGCATTAACACTAACAATTCTTTCCACATATACAAATCTATAATTCTCGTTTTGTCAGTTACCAGGTAGGTGTCAGTACCATTGCCAACGGCCGGTTTCGTTTAGAAGTATCTATATTTGAGAATTTTACACCGCCACTTTTATAAGCAGTAAACTGTGTTATTTAACATTTTCCAATACTATTATTATAACCGATCCGATTGAGGGTCTTTCCACTTTTCAGCGGTTGCTCTTTTACCAGCCGGCTGCTGGCCCTTCACATCCACATGTGTCAATCACAGAGGTAGATGATCGACAGCCAGTGTAGGGGTGACATGTGGTTAGCATGTCGAGTCCCCCAGCCGTTATAGCTGGTTCCTCAACCTGGAGCCGCTACTTATTGTAGCTACCCAATTGCCTCACGATGCTGGTTGGGCACCGGTCCCATACTGGGCGAAATACCATGAGAAAATGTCTTCCCCCATGGAGACTCGAACCAGCGCAAGTCCCGTAGCTCTGCGCCAAGGCTTCCTACCTTAACCGCTCGGCTACGGCGCAGGACTACTATTATTATAACACAATTCCAATAATGGATTATATTATAATATTGTAATTATATAATATGATCCATTATTGGAATTGTGTTAAAATAACAGTATTGGAAAATGTTAAATAACTATTTCATCTTTATATATTAAATTTGGGAATTTGAAGTTTGAAGAGGAATTCCTTCAAAAGAACACCAGATGGCAGTCTAGATAATTACCGGCAAAAAGGAGAAAAAATTGACAGTCGTGAAAACAGCTGACGATGACGACAAAGTGTCGCCGATACTGCAGTGCTGTGTTTAAAAAAACATAGATGTATGAGGTAAGAAAAAATCACGATTCATTTAATAACTATTTCATCATTCATATTTCTCAAATTATTTTGCATCTTAATGACTTGACCTTCTGCATTTAAAAAAATTAATTAAATAATTATAATTGATATCTTACCATTTTTCTTGATTGGAAAATACAACCAACAACTTCTCAATATTTTCAGTGGAAATATATTACATCTTATCCACAAGGATACTTTTGAAACCTGAAAGTGTTCATTCACTGTTACGTGATAAAATTTTATTGCATTAATTTTTTAGTTCCAATTTACTACGCATACAATTTTGTTTATATTATGCAAAATGCTGTTTCCTGAATTTTTTGTACTGATTTCTTCTTGACTGCCTGTCCAGTGGCTCCTTGTGTTTAGGAAACTTGCCTTGCTGTGGATTCTACAATTCTGAGGAATAAGATAAAAATTAAAATTGAAATATACCTGTTGACAGGTACCGTTGTCCTCAACTTTGTTAAATTGATTTTTTTTAAATATTATTTTATGATAATTTTTATGACTATTCACCTCAACGGAATTTGATATGAATTTTACTAGTATTGAATTTTGAGGAAACCATATAGTGGGATTCTTTGGCCTCAAGACTGCTAAAAAAATTCACCTCAATGGAATTTGATATGAATATTACTAGTATTGAATTTTGAGGAAACCATAAAGTGGGATTCTTTGGCCTCAAGACTGCTAAAAAAATTCAGGAAGTTTTATTTTTTAATTAATATTTGAAATGAGGCAGTAATAAAAATAAATTTAGGATATGTTTGGGAAATGAACAATATAAGACACTGTTTATACATGTCAGCCTTTGTGAATGGCTGGGAACCACTAAATAGAGTGCTGTATTTCAACATCTCTGTTGCAGATAACATAATTTTTCTATCCTGCCATCATATCATTCACCTCCAGTTTTTTAATGTTATAGGATTATTTTCCAAGTATTTGAGGATACAATTGGCTATTTCACTACCAATTCCACTTGCGGGTCTGACTTCAGTTTTTCAAATCACACTTATCTGCTCTCTTTCCTTACATAGCATATTGTTTTCTTGAATGATAGTAATATATTTTTCTACCACCAAAGTATACTCTCTTTGTTATTATGGACTGGTCCATATCATATCCTGTAGTCTGTCATGTCTTCTGTTTTTCTCTTCTTATCTTGTTTTTATCAATTACTAGCAACATATGTTCTTCTTTCTGCGACGAACTGCAGGTTATAGCCTTCTAGACCACCAAAGAAATTCAACAATAGCCAGAGAGTTAAACATCATACCTATATCTGAATACCTCCAAGAATATAGAAACAATTGGCTAGCCCATATTCAGCGCATGGATCGTCACAGAATACCAAAACAAATTCTTCACTACATTCCTCTAGGCAGAAGATCTGTGGGTCGACCTTTTCGGAGATGGCGGGAGACCGTAACGGGCCACTGGGCCTAATACTTGAAAGGACGATGATGATGATATGTTCTTCAAAACTCATTCCAAGATTATGCAAAAACTCTGGAAGTGATAGCAGCTGCAGCTCTATCACTAACTAAAGCAGATGATGTTAATTTCAACCTCATTTGAGATGTAGAAGGAACTGTTGACAAAACATTCTTCTCTGATTTTTTGTGTTAGTTTGAAAATTTTAGTCCTAAAGCACAAATTCACAAGTAAGCATGTGATTTTTTAAATATTTTTTTATTGTTGTGCATAAAAAAATTAAGTACTTAGACGGTACTAACAGCCAAAAAAAGGGACACACCATAGTGTAATGGTTAAGGCAATATGCCACAAACCGGAAGGTCGAGGATTCAAGTCCTGATGGGGTCAGGATTTTGAACTGACCCAAACCTTCTGGTGGCACCATGGCCCTGGGGTCAACCCAACCTCTAATGGAAATGAGTACCAGATGCTTGTTCTGGGGTAAAGGTGGCCATCATGAAGGGGGCTGACAATCTGACTGACATCAAGTGCCATTTGTCTAGAAAAAGTGGGATTCTTAACCTCCTACTACCCCAAGGGTCTCCTATCATGTAGTGGGATAAATTTACTTTACTTTTTAACAGCCAAAAAATCTTTCCATTATTTTTTTAGTGTAAAGGTAAAATATAGTGTTTTTTGTGTTTTTTTCCACTCCAAACTTTTGGCCCTTTGAACTAACTGGAGATCCAATGTACAATTTTTCAAAATGTTTCCATTGATTAACATGAAAATGTTCATTCATTTTTTGAGATTTTCCTCATCATTGAGGGTTTTCTCCAACCAATCTTAGTAAGGCTTAAAATTTGTTTTTTTTTTTAGCATTTTACATTTTTTTACGATGAGTGAGGAGCTGGCCCACACATCAACCTCTAACCTGAAGGATCGGGTGATTTTTATCAAGGTTGTCTTCCTCTAGCCTTTGATGAACCAACATCAAACTACGAGGCAGCAGTACCTGTAACCCTAGGCAGGGGTTCTCATAGGGTACTATCTGCCAAGCGTACTGAACCCTGGTTTTTTTACGAGGTTGGTACATCTCCCCCACACCCTTTCTCAACCTGGCTTGTGACAGACTTCAGCGGGATTACATGAAAATGTGCATTTTTAAATACTATTAAAATTCAATACTCAAAAAAATGTATTTTTTTGGCCCACCTTAATGTATATTA
Source organism: Diploptera punctata (assembly GCA_030220185.1). Lineage (NCBI taxonomy): Eukaryota > Metazoa > Arthropoda > Insecta > Blattodea > Blaberidae > Diploptera > Diploptera punctata. The sequence goes on along the minus strand of JASPKZ010001237.1, from coordinate 1,081,667 downwards.
CTTGGTTGAAAAATATATATGACGCACAAAAATATAACCATGATATATTATATTTAATTTTATGAGTCTTGAAAATAACTTGAATTTGTATTTTTACAGATTGTTAATAAACTTGAAGATGCTCTACATAAATATGATTAATGAAAGAATTGAAAAGATTTTGTAGATTTTAAAATGCAATGGTGCCAAGAATGAAGTATAATATGACTGATGGACAGCTGCGGTACTCGATGAGATATTATTTATGTGTAAAATACTGATACTCGATAAAATTATCAGTGTTAAACATTAGGGGTTGAGAAATTTTGCAATAAAAAGAAAGAAAACAGTATTAGAAATTGTGATTGTTGTTGGCACATGAATGAGTTTTGCAAATTCTGTGCCTTAAATTAATGTTTTCCTCAGGGTGAGGCATCCCTCCATCAAACAACACTTGGTCGCACAAAATAACATTCCATATAAATGTTTTAGCTGTTTTTGCTAGTACTGTTTGTTCAGTAATGAGGCACACTTTTTTCAGCCCCTAAAATTTTAATAGGATCATAATTTGAATATGTAATTTATTTGCTACATTGCTTAGTGTGCTAGCTGTAATGAAATGATGTGCTAGTTAGTTACAGTGGCAGCTGAATGCATGCAAGAGCAAGTTGTTAAAATTTGTATTTATTGATTATTTGTTGTGTACATACATACATACATATATATATATATATATATATATATATATATATATATATTTGAAGTGATGTTTGCTAGCTTCCTACTGTAATTGATTTGATTTTGATTTCAAGAGTAAATAATGTACATATCACATATTGTAATATTATTCAATTTACAAAATGAACTTTTTGATTTAATAATGAACTGTACAAGGAGTTACCATTAACAAGTGAAGTAAGGGTGAATTGAAGGAACAAAGTGTCTAATGGTGTTGTAAGAAAATAGATGCAACCAACTGATTAGAATTTGAATGTTATTTTATGACACATATTGCCATGATCCTACACATTAATTTTTTCTTGTCTAAATGTTTTTTTATTGTTTTTATGATTATTTTTTATCACTAGTATCACGCTGACCATCCAATTCACTGTCTTCCTCCATCACAAGCTTTCTGACCCTATTGTGACTTTGCTGGAGTTCCTGTAAGCTTGCATTTTCTGGTTTTCTCTTTTAGGGCCTTCTCAGCTAGAAGTATCTAGACATATGTTCCCACAGTACTTCACTCCAATAAGTATAGCTATCCACCTCCTATGACAGATTTTGAGTGATTCAATTGATTAAATATTTTGTTTGGTACAAAGTCATTCCCCTAGATTGTAAAACAACGATGTGTATATTATGTGATTAAAAAATCCATGGGATGACAGGCCTAGAATGCCCTTGGCCAATCAAGTGACTGCTAGTCTCACATCCACATGCATTTATCACAGAGGTGGATGATGATCCAGCCAGTGTAGGAGTGATATGTGGTCAGCATGTTGTGTTCCCCAGCATTATAGCTGGTTTTCTCAATCTGGAAACACTACTTTTTTTTTCCATAGCACGACAGGCCCTTAGCCTACCGGTCGACTGCTGGCCTCACATCCACATGTGTCAATCACAGAGGTAGATATCATCTAGCCAGTGTAGAGGTGACATGTGGTCAGCATGTCGAGTCCCCCAGCCATTTAGCTGGTTTTCTCAACCTGGAACCGCTACTTCTTGTAGCTACCTAAATGCCTCACAATGCTGGGTAGGCACCGATCCCATACTGGCAGAAATACCATGAGAAAAAATCCTTCCCCATGGAGACTCGAACTAGTGCAAGGCCCATAGCTCTGCACCAAGGCTTCCTGCCTTAACCACTCGACTATGGCACGGGACCTACATATTTAAGCTACCCAAATTTCTCATGATGCTGGGTGAGCACCGGTCCCATACTGGCCAAAATTCCATGAGAAAATGTCTTTCCCAATTGGGGTCTCAAACCAGTGCATGTTCCATAGCTCGGCACCAAGGCATCATGCCTTAAACCACTCAGAACCTGTATTATTATTATTACTATTAAGAAATTTAAACAGAGTTCAGTTGGTGGATTTATAGTTTTAGAAAGCATTTTACAGACAATGTGGAGGTAGAGAAAAAAAATTGTAAAATATATACAATATCTACTAGATCGGCACAGTCAAAAGGTATGGGCATCTTAGAAATATGGTAAAAGTGATTATACCAAGCAAGACATTGTTTATTTTTTCTTTCACTCACCTCATACTTCATAACTCCTCGCAAACCCGGGGTTTCATCACATCATTTGTGACATTCTCAATGCTGTGTCACATTCACAACTGACGTCCAACGGCCTTCTATCCTGCAGACTGACCTCCGCGCCATCTGATGGCTGACCGACGAACTTTGGAAGTTTGTCGGTCAGCCATCAGATGGCACGGAGGTCAGTCTGCAGGATAGAAGGCCGTTGGACGTCAGTTGTGAATGTGACACAGCATTGAGAATGTCACAAATGATGTGATGAAACCCCGGGTTTGCGAGGAGTTATGAAGTATGAGGTGAGTGAAAGAAAAAATAAACAATATTAAAAAACCTCATAGTGTTATTTCCTATCTACATAACTTAACGAAGCAAGACATTAACAAAGAAATCTTAAATAACAAATTAATGTGAACTTCACAATCTAGAATAAATAATCCTTTCACTAACACCACAAAGGCTTTAGATATAAAAATGGAGGGTAAAGATCTTTATGTAATGTATAATATAGATGGATGGATGAGGTTTGGAAAATTGTTCAATAATAGGATACAGATGCTCAAAAAAATGGTATTACATTATATTAATGATGGGAAGTAAACATTATGAGGTATTACTTTTTTTATTATAGGAATTCACACTATGAGGTATATTCATTTAGGTAAAGAGTGAAAGACAACTCTAGAAGACGACAGAACAATGGTCGCGAGGATACAGATGATGGAATGGAAATGTAAAGTTCTGAAAGTAGTTTAAATTAAAATAAGAAGAAAAATATGAAGTGAGTGATTAAATTTTACCTAAATAAAAAATTATGAAGTATGATCACTGAAATTCATCGGGAGAACATTTTTTTGACAACTTACCTCATAAATTTCGTCATTTTTACGATACTGTAGTTTCAAACGTAATCATGTTCATCTTCAGCCATAAATCCGACTGATGAAATTCTTCGGCTATCAACTCTTCTATTGTCACCATGTTCAGTGCTGCCATCTATGGTTGAAATTATGAACTTTGAAATCAAATTTTGTTCGTTAGGAATATCATATAGGAAAAACTAAAAGGAATTTGGAAACTTGTACTAAAGAACATTTTAGAAATATTAAAAATTTTGAAATTGAAAAATCTGCACGTAGTTTATTAGAACATCATAAAATTGGAAGAGAAACAAAACTTTTAAAACAAGTGGATAAACCTTTAGAATTGACACTTTGGGAGAAAAATAAATATAGGTCAATGAATTTTGATATTCCTAATGAACAAAATTTGATTTTGAAGTTCATAAATTCAGCCATAGATGGCAGCGCTGAACATGGTGACAATAGAAGAGTTGACGGCCGAAGAATTTCATCAGTCGGAGTTATGGCTGAAAATGAATGTGATTATGTTTGAAATTGCAGTATCATGGAAAAGACTAAATTTATGAGGTGAGTTGTCAAAAAATATTTTCCGATGAATTTCAATGGTATTATTTTCCCAGGAACTGAACAACAGCAATTAAGTACTCTTATTATTTTTTCCAGTGCTGAGTTTCTGAATTTATTAAATTGTATTAATACCTCATAGTGTTTCTTCATACAAATTTTGTTGCATTGAATCAATAATTGTCTTTCTAATTAAAGACTGGATGATAATTCAATCCACTTTTTATGATTCTCCAAATAGTTTTTCTCGTGTTCATATTATTCATTTTTAAACATCTTAATGATGGATAAATTATATTTGAAAAGAAAAAATATATGCCTAGACTGGAGTTTGAACTCAGGGAATTAACTATGTATAAGAGAAAAATATTAGTTTAGATTTGAGGCCTAGGTAGCTCACTTGGATAGAGCATTGACATAAAGAGTCAAAGTTCCTGGGTTCAAATCCCAGTATAGGCATATAATTTTCTTTTCAAATATAGTTTTTCTCATGTTCATCAAGATACACATACAAATTAATCCCATCACAATGATTGATTTTTATTAAAGGAAAACAATCTACAGCAGAAACAAAGACTGGAACAGAATATTTTTGTTTTGAATATGCTGATCAGGATTGATTAATATGTTCTCTATTGCTAAGTTCTTGGTGTAAATTTCAATGAAAAATTTCTTACCATTAGAATTGTGTGGAAAACTGAAATTACTGTTGGGTTTCATTCTTCATTATGTGTATCCCGCCATAGTAGCTGATGACATGAGTCCATTGCATAGTTATAATTTTTTAAGAATTAACTGATGATTTTTTTTATGTAAACTATGTAAGCTCAGCAATAGTCCATAATTTAGGTGTAGATAATATATTGGAGTGTTTCCATCAAAGTCTGAGGTAACAGAGTCTGTAGGATATTTCTGTGGCAATTTGTGGATATGCAGCTCAGTAGAATGTTCTAAATCATCTTCAGCTCGGCAGAATGTGCAGATAAGTGAATCAGGTTGAACTTATATAGATATGATATATGAGTGCCTCAGTGCCATAGGTGCCTAACCCACAATTTAAAAATATATGCTTTTCTCTGTAATTGACTAGAAATAATCTCTGTCATATCCACATCTGCCTATAACATTATGGATTAGTTAAAATTAACACAAAAATTTTAAATGCAGATGTGGCTCTGACAGAGATAGTTATTTCTAGTGCAATTACAGGGAAAAGCATAATTTTTTTAATTGTGTTTTATGCATCTATGGCACTGAGGCACTCATATTACTTGCTATATGATCAGTTCTTGCTCTTGGTGTAATGTCTGCACATGTCATGGAGTTTTGTTATAGAGTCACTCTAAATTTGATTTCTTTAACCCATCAGCGTGGGCATTTAAACATGGTGTTCCTTTCCCAGATGCAGAAGGACGTGTTAACACGCCTGGACTTTTAAATATCCAAATGCAGATTGTTGTGTCATTTTGCGTTGGTACATCTATGATTTGAAGGTCTATAGGAAGTTTGTTAAACATTCTGGAGAACTTATTTTTTGTTGCTATGGTAGGCAAAACTACCCTACATGTTATGACATAATTTACGACAGCCACGTGGAGTGAGTTGGCTACTTATTAGTGAAAGGAGATACTTTTTGTATTTTTTTTTCTTCAGCTACGCTCTTTGTTCGAACTAGTGAATGCCCTATTTTGCCGAAAAGAAATATCTGTAAAGTGTCTCACTGTGTGGTCTCATAACTAACCTTTCTTTCAAAACCGACTTGTCTCAGACATTTCCAACTTCTATAAAATATTTACGTGGCAAATTTGATGTGTAGAATTATGAAAAAAATAAATAAAAAATATAATAGAAGGATAATAGTAGTAGTAATAATAATAATAATAACAATAATGGTAATGATACTAAAAATAAAAATAGTTATAATAGCAATAGTAATAATAATAGCAATAGCAATAATAGTAATGTATGTACTGCATACTTCCAACACAGGTGCTCCCTAGCAGGAGTTTATTAACCAAGATAATCCATTCTGTAATTATATAAATTAATTTATATCACAAATAAAATTTAGATTCTCTCAACTTCTATAAATATTGTACATAGTGAATCTTATGTGTGGAATTATGAAAATCTTTATTTTAAAAATATGAATCAAGGATAAATAAGTGAAGTTTTATATTATAAATTATAAGTAAACCTTTGGCAGCAATTAAAAAAATTAATGCACTTTAACTTATATCATGATGAAAGTATAAGGAAATCTCCATCTACAATTAAATATGACTTGTAATTAACCAATGAAAGATGCCATTCTATATCATTCTTTGTTTCGTTACTACATTCTATAGTGTTCTGTTTTAGTACAGGTCTTTCACTGTAATCATAGAATTTTCATGCTATGATTGCTGCTTCATTAGGGAATTATAGGTGTGGTAGCTTCCCACGCAGGGGGGATGATAATGATGGTAAAAATGATGATAAAAGCCAGATGATGTCCATGGACCATTTGGGCCTCCACTGCATGACAAGACAGTATTCTACCTCGAGACCACAGATATAATAATTAATATTTTATTAACCCTTTCATTTTGTTATTTGTTTTACTTATTGACACTTACGCTTATTTACCAACATTTCAACAAGATAATGTGGTTAGCACATCATTTCAAGATCTATTAGGAAATTAAGGTGTAACTTGGAAGAAAGACGAACATAACACTGAGCAACGTGATATCTATGAAATCTAGATGTAATAAAACATTGCAAGTCTCGTAGGCAGCTATGGGTAGGGCATGTGGCATGAATAGGAAATTATATAGGAACTTCGTGTACGAAAACTAGAAGCAAAGTGCCCAGTAGGGAGGGATAACCATAAAGTGCAAGAAAAATATTAACCAGAATTTGAGGGAGATAAATTGTACAGGACCCTCACTGTTGGGTTCCCGAGATCAAGTCTCAATCGCTCCAAGTTGGTTTCATGGTGGAAAAAACGGAGCTTGGACAGGGTTTTCTCCCGCCTTCCCCTGCCGCATTTTCATTCCACTATTTCTCCATACTAATCCCATCATATTCATTTTGTTTCATTTCGTTCATCTGCCTCTGTGGTGTTGCATCAGATGTGGTCAGCCACACCCTTGTCATTCACAGACCTCTATATATAGCGGCTTCTTCTCATCTCGACCCGACCCTGACTTGGACACGAGTTGAGGATATTATTATAAATTATACAGGAATAATTGGAAAACATTATTTGGAATAGCAATGTATGGAGAGGTTATGTATGCATAATCGTGACCTCCATGTTCGATGGTGCCATTAATTTTAAGACAACACAAAAGTTGGTTTCCAATGTCCTTCATTATTTTTTTTCAGAATTGTCCCTTTCATTGAATATTTCAATAATAATAAATTCCATTCTCTCTACCTTCCAAATCAAGATATTGTAATTGATGAATCATTATGGTTATGGAGGGGCAAACAATTCCCTCCACTGCCAAATTTGATTTTAAAACTTATGAATTGTGTGAATCTAGAACTGGGTATGTGGTCACGCAGCTGACTGAGATTCAATTCCCAGTCGGGAGAGGCTTCTTGGGTGAGTTTTTTTTTTCGGGGGTTTTTCTGACCTGTATGACAAATGTCAGGAAGCTTTAGGGCCCCGACAGTACCCGAAAATCATCTGGCCATCATCATCATTCACCGGTGTGGAAGCAACGGGAAGCTACCACAACTATAATTCCCTAGTAAAGCTACAAAGCTTAGAATGAAAATGCTATGATTGCAGTGAAAGACCTGTCCTTGGGCAGAACACTATAGAATAGAATAGAATGGTCATTCATTGTTTACATTCTATTAATTACAATTTGATATGTATCTAAAATAAGTTACTGGGTGAGTAGAATTTAAAAATACTACCGCACAGGGGTACTGCATGGACTTATAAATGACCGCACAGAAGGGAGGAAACCGGTCTTGTATATGTACGGCAAACCACGCTGAGGGGTTAAAATCTTTTTGCAATGTTTTTCCATTTTCTGTTGTTAACCATTTGGTTGTCCAGTATTTTGAGAAATGTGCATATATAGATTCTGTTGCTTTATTTGGTACCATAAATCTTTTAGGTTGTAGAAATTTTGTGGTTGCTTTTGCAAATTTGTCTGCCATCTCATTACCAATTATGTCACAATGGCTCGGAGTCAATTGAAATATACAGTTTTTCCCCAATTATTTAATTCAAGCTATGGTATTCCTTCTGTATTGGCGATATTCTATGTAGTGGGGGCATATTGAATATAGTATTGTATTGCTGTAAAGAGTCAGTGAAAATACATATTTTGCATTCCACTGCAAAATTGTTAAATGTGAAATATTTATCTGCTTTAAATTTTCATTCATGATAAGTAGTACATCATGATATATGGAATTTGCTGATTTTACCCTTTGGTCTCATTTCCTGATAAATTTCTTCTGCTTCATTTCTTGTGTGGTACCAAGTTTCAATTCTCTTCTGCAGACCTATTCCTCTGAAGACATCAATATTCATTTGATTTCTAAAAATTCTTCGATTGATTGTTTTTTGATATACCAAAATAGAACTTTAAGTATATTTTTTGAATCCTCTGTTGCAGTTATTTTCTGGAGATCTGAATGAGAAACTATATTACCTCCAGATTTAAATTTTGCTTTAGAACACTCCATAACCCTACAACCACCAAACATGGGCAAAAATTGCCCATGAGTTTTTCTTTTCTTGAAAAATATGAAATAATATCCTCCTATGTTAATGGGCCTTTTTCTATTTGCCATTCACCTTATATATCACTATATTCTATATGTAATCATTAAAAAGTTTGAAAATTTTAAACAAATGGAATCCAGTTTTGTGCTAAGGTCAGATTTTACACTGGGTTGGTACTACCTGTGACCATAATTCTAATAGGTTCTGAAATGCATTTTTGCAGCATTGTTGAGAATACAAAATTTTAACATATAAATTTTCAAATGTTCTCCATGGGTAAACATTCTCCATCTGAAAATAATAGTGACCTATCTAAATGAAGACTTCAAAAGAGTGTTTTCAATATAAACTACATTTGTTTAAGTATTACTTACTTACTTACTCACTGGCACTATCGAACCCGTAGGTTCATGGCCATGCAGACATAAGCTCTCCATACAGCCCTATCCTGAGCTAATGCTTTTGAGCCTTTGGCATGGGTTCCCTGAAGTAGTCCCCGCCCGGAGAACCGAATGGGGGACTATTTGACCTCCGGAAAATTTTACCCCAGTTGAACCCATGTCCGCATTTCTTGACAGTTGTATTTTTACGGTGAAAGATCGTCACTCTTTCGACCAAGGTACTTTTTTCGTATGGCTTATCACCTTCGACCAGTCCGGCATGGGTAACCCTATCGGCAGCAATGCTACTGCCGGCATAGCTCTCAGGATCATTTAAGCATGCAAGCCACTCCACCACGACAAGGTAAAGGTACCATGGAGGGTTTGTTTAAGTATTAGAATTGTTTTTTTTTTTTTTTACTTTTTACCTGGAAAAAAGTTTAATACCTGGTTATTTAGACCAAATATTGTATAGAAATGTAGGACATTCTGTAATATTCAGGTACAAGTATATTCTAATGTATACGAACTTTCTTTGTTCAAATGTTAGCATTATTTTGTTATTTTTCACCAGGGAAAAATTCAATGTCTGGAAATTTAGATCAAATAGTGCATACAAGTTTTGGACATCTTGTATATTCAAAGCTCTATGCTAACATTGTTTCTAATATATAGCTATTTTCTTTGTCCACTTTTGGACATTATTACTTGTTATATTTCACCAGTGTCATAAAAATAATTAAACAGTAAGCTACACAATTTTGGACACTCTTTATATTCAAAATATTACTTTTCTAGTAGTATGTAATTTAGCACATTTATTAATAACTAATATAAAAAATAACTTTATTACATATTATAAATATGGATTTATAGCTAAATATGACATGGGCAAAATTTGCTCTGGGTTGGTGTTCCCTGCAGTCTTAAATACCTTGGTATTCGTAGGGATGTTAATATTATTCGTTTTTAAACATCTTAATGATGGACAAATTATATTTGAAAAGAAAAATATACGCCTAGGTAGCTCACTTGGAAGAACATTGATATAGAGAGTCAAAGGTTCTGGGTTCAAACCCCAGTCTAGGCATATATTTTTCTTTTCAAATATAATTCCTAGGGATAATTGTATAAATTGCCATGGAGCTGTATTTGCAGCTTATGTGGGCTTTTCTATTTTCCTTAAAATGTTACAACCTCTCATCCTGTCAAGGTGAGTACTCAAAAGGGTGTGAATAGTTTCCTAAAAATTTATAGAATGAATGTAAGGAAATTTTTCCCAGGTCTCAATTGCTTTAATATCATTGGAATGGGGGAAAAAAAAAAGTTATTCAAGAGAGGAAAAGTATGGAAGATTAGAGAAAAAGCAGGCCAATACTGAAATGAAATGGATCAGTCTCGCTCAATATATTTTCAAGCTGACTAGTGATAATGATGAGTAGCCCATTCCATTCATACATATTGCATAAACAATATAATGATATCTGCACCGCGAGAAGGTTGGTATTGGTCACTAGGTTATTATCCAGGCCGGTTCCTTAAGTCCTCAATAGAGACAGTTAAATTGTCTCCTTCCTGTATCGGACAATAACCCTTTTGCAATTGATTAAATAGGGATTCTATCTTTCACTGGAACATTGTACCTATCAAGCTCTTCACTTAAATCTCAGATTTGGAAATTGTGATCAGACTCATTTTCGAGATTCCTTACAATATTATTGGGATTTGAGCTCAGAATTAATAATTAATCTCAGTGCATTTGCTTACTTCCTTCTGTCCTAAATCATCAGATTCAGTTTTTAGATATTTAAGTAAATTCCAGTTCCTGTTTGTAATATTCTGCACCATATATATATTTTTTCTCTTATCAGACATTGTAAAGGTGGTTGAAACACTCAGAAAAAAACAGAATTTAAACAAAAGCCAAATTATTGAAACAGATAAGTCTAAGGAACTCACAATTTGGGAGGAAATTCACATCGAAAGAAATAAAAGAAACATCATGAATTTGCAAGTTCCCAGGGGAAAATATTTAATTTGGAAATTGATCTGTCAGTCAATTATCCACCCTAAATGATTAATTGATGAATAAGTGAGGATTTTCCGAATTGAAATTTGGTTATAACCAGAGGGAGTTAGAAACAATTGACAGGATTGCCAAACACCAATTCAGCAGTTAAATGGAGCTGAAGACGATACACAGAAGTATTGTAACTAGCCTTGGAGAAATATTAGTGGTGCGGTGTAAAATTCTAACTCGATTATTAATTAGGTCAAAGGTTCCCACATCCAGATTGTTCTTAAAATTTTATTCAGATTTGATTTTGGCAATTCCATAAAGGTTGTTCAAAACCCAGCTACTTATTCCACTGTTACCTTTTTCTTCCATACTCTGAATCACATCGGGCAAATGCTATAGTCATACACTGCAAAATGTTCCAACTCTACTTTTTTTTTTTGTTGAGTAATATTGCTGTGTCTACTTGATGATTGGATCTTTTGAATCTAAAGAATATACAGTATAAATAATTAATTTAATCAGAGTTTTCACATAATAAAATTACATATCTTACCTATGTACTCCCCATTTTTATGACAGGGAATTGCATAAGTTGGATCCCAGTGATTTCCTGATTCAAAACTTGCTTACTGTGATATTTTAATAGAAACATCTTCAGAGCAGAAATAGTTGTCCCTCAAGCTCCACAAACATGGTAAATACCATGTGTCAATACATATCGCATATTTATGAGTTTGGAGTACATATCCTTCATATAGTAGAAGCTAATCAGTCGCCATAAGCTTGACATTTTCTTATCGTATGCCTTCTGGCCACAGCATCCTGTATGAATCATTGAATGAGTCATTATTTTCCAGACATTTGACTCCTAAGATTGGTACATATAAAAAACATAGCTTTTGCCCATTTTACAGATAATGGAAATGCTTAACTCATTCTCTCAATGTTTACAGCTTTCCAGATCATGAAGCAAAGCATGTATGACGGTATCAATTTTGCTTAGATTTTCAGTTACAAGTTTATTGTTTTTTGTATGTTTCTTATACTGGATGTGCTGGTTTATTAATTCTTTAAAACTTGTCATTGATTGCAATATTTTATTTTATTTATTTATTTAACTAGCTGAAGTTAAGGCCGTGGCCTTCTCTATTAGATACTAAACAGTTATTTGCCCTAACTGAACAATAATAAAAGTAAGATCTAATAATACAATAAAGTTAATGGTAATTAATATTAAAATTAATAAAGGAACATATACACAAAGGAAGAACAGCTCCTGTCTACTATACATGAAAAAAATATGATATGTACTTTGCAGACAGTACGTCCAAGAATAATGTCATCAGCTTAGATAAATTTCATCTTAACATATTGGCAACTGGAAGCTCTGCGTAGTACTGATCCCTCCTAGACTGGACATTCTGACATTAGATTGGACTTTCAAATTTTAAACCGCATTAGCACAATGTGGTTTTTAAATCAATATATCTACATTTAATAGCAATATAAATTATGTAATACTTTATTAGTGTACACATCGGATCTTCTAGTAGAACTCGAGGGTGTGATGACATTCAAAACATTATTCTTTCTGTAAAGGCACATAGCAAAAGGAGTATAAGTAGTGATTTTTCTTCCTGTTCTTGTTTTCACTGTAAACACAGCAGGGTTTGGAAGAGTATTTTCTCATTCCAGTCACAATTGCTGATAATTTGTTTCCACATGTCTCTTGATAGCCTTTCTGGTGGGTCTTGATGTGGTGTCCTAGGAATGGTTGCCTTTTCTCACACTATTTCTTCCTCATTATGTGTTCCTAATTACACAACTTCCCAACAAGAGGCAGTTTCACGCAAGAAACTTTTGTACTACATTAGGGTTTTGAAATTTATGTTGTTGTCTAATGTGCTGCATCTAACACTGAAAACATTAGCAGTCTTGCTCTCCAATATTTTGAGGTCTTAGAATCTTTGTGTTTAACAGCAATAAAAGTTGTTCAGATAACCTTTGTCCATTTCTTCATCAGGGTGATTGTATAAAATGCATTTCGGTGAAGGTAGAACGATTTTGTAATGGTGTTTTGTCAGACAATCGTGGCCCTTTGTCATTCTAAAATGTGCTACTTCTATTTTTCTTCATATATCTAGTATATCAATATTTTTTATTGGGCATTTTATAGACACTAAAGGAATTAAAACAACTCCATGGCATGACAGGCCTTTGGGCTATCAGCTGGATGATGACCTAACATTCACATGTGTAAATCACAGAGGGGTAGACAATCATCAGCTAGTGTTGGACATGTGGTCAACACATTGGGTCTCCCAGTTGTTATAGCTGGTTTTCTCAATCTGGAGCCATTGCATATTGTAGCCACCCAAATTCCTCATGATGCTGGTTGGGCACTGGTCCCACACTGACTGAAATTCCATGAGAAAATTTCTTCCTACATGGAGACTAGAATGAGCACAAGTCCTGTAGCTCTGCACCAAGGCATCTTGCTTTAACCTCTCAACTACAGTATGGGACCTAAGAACATTAAAGAGCGCACAATTTAGAAGCCACAACACAACTTTCTTGCTCCATTACACTGTTTTCCTGAAGATGGAGTAATGTGATAGGTACTAGTTAGCCTTGTCTATGCCCTTCATATATTTGTGATATTGAAGTATGCAAGATTATTTCTTAACAGCTTTACCCCACCTACTCATATATTTTCACTGTTACCTGATGTAATGTGCTAGCCATTCTTAATTCCCTTTTGTCTTTCCATGTTTGTAGCAAAATTTCCTGTTTCCAACAACACACACTCACTCCTTCCACAAATTATTTTGGAAGCCTCCTATTACACCTTATCATTCCAAAAACTCGTCTTTCTTTCAAGCAAATGTTCGCCTATTGCCACGCTATTAGAATACTTGCCCTGGCAGACATGATGCCACAAATCCAGATTTGACTCCAGAAGAAACAATAACTTATTTGAGGGAGATAAACCAGGAATGGTTGGAAAATAATAGCTCAGGATAGGATGTATGGGGATCTTGTGACTACACAACCACGAAACTCTGGGTTTGATAGTGCCAGTGAGTTATTTAGTTACGTGCAATTCAATGTTATATTTACAAACTCAAAATATGTTGATTTATATAGATAATGAATAACCATAGGTCTACAGATTTTAATCCTGATAAATAATATGCAAATACATGAAAATCCAGTTCTTGTTATAATGCTGCGTAATTTAAACTTTAAAATTCTGTCGAGTTGGAGGAAAGAGTGGGGTACAATGAGAGCTAGAAATTTATTGTACAGTGAGTAAAAGCAAAATTTCATGCCTCCTTCAAAAGTGAAGAGAGAGATATAATCAAGCCCTTATGTAAAATCTGAAATCTCACTGGCTGGTAATTTAGCACTGACCATTTAAATGTGGAGATCTCCATAGCCCATCACCAATGTGTTAAATTCTTCTGTAAGTGCATACAACTTTTCCCTTACCTTTCACCATACTTTTTTATGAAAAAAGAATTCTGGTTCAGAGTACCAATTGAACGTTATATGAATTATATTTATAAATTTACGCTTATACATCATAAAAATATGAATATTGAAGAGGTAATTTTTTTATTTGAAATTTGATTTCACAGTTGCAAGTTAGCCATAGTTCCTGCAATGTTACTGGGTTTATATAAAATATATTTTATCATATGTATTGTTGGCTTCTGATTAACCAAGATTAAAAAAGCTGTTCAGAAATAGTAAAAAAAAAATTCTGCCCCAATTTTTTATGGCTGCAGCAAATTGCATTTATTTTTATTTATTTAATGCCTCAATATAGGCATACATATCTTGAATAAAAAAAACTTCATGATGCATCAGGGCTAGGAACCCTATAACTAATGGCTGGCTGCTGGCCTTACATCCACATCACAGGTGGATGACATGATAAGCATGGTCCCCCAGATGTTAGCTGGTTTTCTCAACCTGGAGCCATTACTTATTGTAACTACGCAAATTCTTCACGATGCTGGGTAGGTACTGGACCCATATTGGCCAAAAATTGATGAGAAAATATCTTACTCCACGGGGACTTGAACCAGTTGAAATCCCATAGCCCTGCACCAAGGTATGATGCCTTAAACCGCTCGGCTACGGCGCGGGACGTACCTTAAAGCATTCATATAAAATATTTTTGGAAAGGTCCTACACTTCAAAATCTTTTCATGAATTATTGTTTCTGACTGGTTTTTAAAACTAAATTCCTAAAATATGTTCAATAAGTTCTTACGCAAGTAATTGTAGAGTGAGAGGGTGCTAAATTATACATAACAGAGTCGAAATAAACAACGTAAATCTTTATAGCTAAATCTGTCGCCAGTTTTATTTTTCTAAAATCGCACCCAGAGTTTGAAATGAACTATGTTTAGTCCAAATCATAAATTTCTCTAAGATCAAAATTCAATTTTAATACAAATAATGATACTGTGTTATAGTATGTAATTTATTCTGTCGTATGATAATTTTAGTAAGGAATGAAAAAGACCTATCTATATTCGAAAGGGAACAGTTCATAATGTCACTTATACCGCTGAGCCGTGTGACATACGTAGGGTAACATATTCAAATTGGCGGGCAATATTTATTTTCCTATGTTGGCACCGTCGGTGGAAAAATTTCCCATGAGACATGTGTCAAGTGTCAAACTTCGTATTGTGATTATGTCAAGTTAAACGTAAATATAATTATTATTACCTGAATTTAAATTGAAAGATTTGTCTTCGAATTGGGTTCTTCACGAATTCCATTGTAGAATATAAATAACTGTATTATAAGTTATATCATGTAGCGTATATGCATAGATATATTTTCCTGTACAACAAAATAAGAAAAGTTAATGTGTTGGGTTTTACTTAATTCACTAGATCATAAATTCGATAGATATATTATTTTATAATTTTGATTACAAGACTAATTGGTAATATTCACACAGCTAATGGAATTAACAAAATGTACATTGGTGGGGATGTCTTATAAGATTAGGTTAAGGTTGAAGTTAATTGACTATTTTGAATTAAACATTTTTAATTGTATTGCTTTGATCGTCCAACAATATACTATTAAAACAGTCGGTACAGTGGACTAGTTGTTATCATGTGTCTTGTTTCACGGTTCAGCCCAGGTCGATAGCAAGTTTTACCCATGATTATCCCTAGTGCATTCGGCTGAGGTCCATTATTTGGCGGACACAATTCTATACTTGCATTCTTATGCCATTGATGCACTAAACACTTGTGAATACGTTTCGTACTATTTTAACCATTTTATAAACATTTCTTACGATTTTAAAATATTTATAAATTACACGAAATTTGTGCATCGGGTTCTAGAGACGCGGAAATGCTTTATGTAACATCCGCTAGGTGGCTATCAAATCGGAGTTACCAATATATGAAAATAATTTCAAGCCATATTTAGTGTTAGTGTACGTAAAATTAGTTTATAGTTTATTAAATAATACACATGTAAATTGTTTTGTTAGGTTAGGAAATGGGAAGTTGGTTTACGTCCATTTTTTTAGCATTTGGGAATAAATAATATGCATGTAAATTGTTTTCTTTGGTTAGGAAATGGCAAGTTAGTTTACGTCCATTCTTTTTAGCATTTGTGAATTTATTCCCAAAGTTGGTAACGCCGACTGCAGAGCCATCTACCGGAAGCTACATTAACCATTACAGCAACTCCTGCAACTTGTGCATGCGCACTGCGATTCTGTGGAACTTAGAAGAATTCGTGTCTGCCAAATACTGGACTTTTTCCCTGTGTTCTTGTAATACTGTTGCTCTACGGACTTTTTCTGCCTTTACTAACATTTTGTAGTATTTTGAACGTTTTGCAACTACACTTATAACTTTTTTTACAATTATTAAATATTTATCTACGTATGCTATGATTTCTCCTCAAGTTCTGCAGAATCGTTGTGCACATTTGCGAATGCTTAAAGAAACATAGGGGATTATATGTCACCATGCTACCAATATAAATTCAAATAAAAAAACTGAAAAATACAATTTGTTGTTGCAGTGAGTGTATAATTACACGAGAGAAATACACATTTATTTTTTTCCAAAAAAAAATTGAAAAATGCCTAAAAATAAAGTGAGAAGTTGAGCTCAAACTAACCAAAAACCAGCATATTTGCAATGAAAAATGTGTATTAGTCGGTAGCCATTGTTCAGAGAGTATAGCCAACTTATCATGAAAACCTGCTATCAAACAAGTGAATGCTAATCTAATCTGGTGTACTAACTCACTCATTTTCTCAAACTAACACTAACTTGCCCATTTTCTCACTCTGAGTTACCCACTAATGTAGATGGACACTTGTGAGCAATCATTGGCAATTTGCTCTAGCAGGAACATGTGTTATCACATTGACCAAAACAATGCTAAAAGTTACTTGTTCTCTGATTGAATATTTACTGATGGCATGTTGGCATAGAATAGCCAAAGCTTCCACTAGATGGCGGAGATACCTGTGAAATTGGAATGACCAACATTCAAAAATATATTTTAAAAAATGATGTTCACTCGTTTAATTTTTTTAGGTTCGTATGGGACAAGTTAGTGAACATCAGATTAGTTTACACTTCATTAAATAATATGCATGTAATTTATTTTGTTAGATTAGGAAGGGGGAAATTGGTGTGCATCCATTTCTTATCAACATTTGGGAATTTATTATGAAGATTGGTTATTCTGATTTCACACATATATCGGCCATCTAGCAGAAGTTTCTTTAAGTGTTCATGCATGCGCACTGTGATTCTGTAGAACTTAAAAAAATCTTGGTAAAGATAAACTAAACTTTTTTGGATTGTATTACAGAATCCTCCAGTTGGGCACTTTATATGTACAGTATATATAAACTGATGAATTATTATTGTTATAGAATATGATTAGGACTTGAGGATTGCATATATGTACTTTTTGATTAAAAGAAAATATGAAATATAGTGAAAAAATTTAGAAATGGGAATAGAAATAATCTATAAAACATTATATTATGTTTCATGTAAAGATATCTATGAAATATGGTTAAAACAGGATTTCCAACTTAGAGGAATGTTGGTTCATATCTGCTGGCCCAGTTGCTGTCAGTGTTGTCTTGAATATTCCATGTCTGATATCTTGAACCGTCCTGTGCCATAGCCGAGTGGTTAAGGCAAGAAGCCTTAGCACAGAGCTACATGACTTGTGCTGGTTCGAGTCCCCATGAGGGAAGACTTCAGATTGAGAAGACCAGCTATAACCCGACATGCTGACCACATGTCACCCCTACACTGACTTATGATTGTCTACCTCTATGGTTAAGGGGCACGCCGTAGCATAGTGGTTAAGGCACTGCGCTACAAGCCGGAAGGTCGAGGGTTCGAGTCCCGGTGGGGTCAGGATTTTTAAACAGACCCAAACCTTCTGGCGGCACTATGGCCCTGGGGTCGACTCAGCCTCTAACTGAAATGAGTACCAGACGCTTGTTCTGGGGTAAAGGCGGCCGTCACGCAGGGCTGACAACCCTGCTGACATCAAGTGCCGATTGTCAAGAAAAAGTGGGAGCCTTAACCTTCTACTACCCCAAGGGCCTCCTGAGGCCTGTATGATTAACATATGTGGACATGAGGCCAGCAGCCGGCTTGTAGGCCAAGGGCCTTCTAGGTCTGTCACGCTTGGAGATGGAGGAGATATATCTTGAACCATCCAGACCTAAAGTACAGTTATTAGCTGTCTGAATGTTAATTGTTGAAATGTGCTCCAAAAATCATGTGACAAAGAAGTATGGGGGATTCTAGCCCACCACCACAGCATCATCATCATCATATATGGTATGAAAGCCCATTTTGGGCCCTATAAGCCTTCCTCAGAATGCCCTTCTAGTCTTCTCTATTTGCTGCTAAATTCTTCCAATTTCTAATTTTACTAATTCTAATATCCTGCAAGACGTCATTCTCCCATCTTAATTTTGGTCTTCCAACTTTTCTGGTTTGTAATGGTTGTGTCATGCAGATATTTTTAACAGTTTATTATTGTCCCTATGTGTCAAAATTAGAACTAGGACTTGGTAACATGGCATAGCATTCATCTTGATCAATGTATAGAACTCAAACAATGTGTTTGAGTTTCTCTGTATAACTTATTGTTCCTAATTTTTTTTTTGGCGAGGTCTTGAAGCACTATGTATTGATTATTTAACAAGAGTTTTGAATCAGCTAAATATTTTTAATCCACTAATATTTCAATTATTTCATCATTTATATAAATTATCAAATATACAAAGTTAAAAACATGAAGAGAATTTATATTTATTATTAGTCACCCTTGTTTTTCGATGAAATTATAACATTTGTGTAAGGTTTTTGGGCAGTTGCAAAGCTTAGATTAATACATATATCATGAAATGTTGATTTTTATGTAACCTGTTTCATCAAGATGATTCATGTTACAGGGAGCATGATGGCTGTGCCTATCTTCACATTCAATCTCAATCATAAACTATTGCCTGGCAGAGTGACGATAGGCAAATATGATGGTACACATTCCTGTTTGACTGCAGCTACAACAGCTGATAAGGTAACTGCACCAGTTATGTTGTTTTAGTGCATAAATGTATGTTACTTTTTTATTAAAGTTTTGTTATAGTGCCCCTTAAATTTTTTCCCCCCTTTCTTTCTTGTTTTCTTTCATTTACACTGTTCTTCCTTTTTTGTTTTACATTTGTTAACCTTTTTACCTTATTCAAGCATACAAACACAAAGACAGGATACACACCCAGACCCAAGGTGGAGATTAAAAATCCTCTACCTTGCCAGGAATTGAACCCAGGTCACCAGAGTGGAAGGTAGGGACTCTACGTACTATGCCATGGTGATGAACTACTGCATGTATTCTTATTTATTTTGGTCATTGTGGTAATGTGTTGATTTCATATTTTAACAGCTTATAATATGGTTCCATACAATATACAAATTTAAGTAAATTGTATTGTGGCGTGTTGTAGTAGCAACATTTGAGTTGCACAGGCAGTGCAAGAATATTGGTCTCGCATTGGTTGGGGTGGATTTGTGAGTCACCAACTCATAAGTCGAGGGACACCCACAGATCGCTGGGGTGTCCGGACTGTGATTCCAGAGATCTCTGCCAACATCCCTGTCCCTGTTCGAGAAAGATCAGTGGCCGGAGGCTTCTGCAGTTCGAGATTTCTCGAACATGAACCTGGAAAGTTCCTTGTGCCTATATAATATGCGGCGAGGACAGTCACTAGTCAGTCTTGCATTGGACGTTGAGAAGTTAAGTGTAAGAGAAATTGTGGTGTACAGATTCATCAGTGACTGTTAAATAATTATGACTGAGATAAACATTGAAAGAAGATTAATTGTGGGTGAGAATTGTGATAAGAGGTTTGCTGAAAATTTGTGGAAAGAGATTAATTTTTAAGTGAGATTTTAAACATCTGTGTGTTCATTTATGCCAAAATAGCATTAAGGAAAAACCCTGGTCATCTGTGGCAATATGTTAGTGCAAATGATATTACAGTTAAATGAGATGGGTGAAAATTTCATGCCATGTTGATGTAGTAATGTGTTCTTGTTGCACTCACAGGTATTTTATGTACAGTAATGTCTTACACTTAAATTACATAAATATGTAGAAGCTACTGGTATCACTAAAACCATAAATGCTGTTTAGTATCATTCCCTGACAAGTGTTTGGTGTCACAGTGAGTACACAACTCAGATGGTTGTACCTTACAAATTCCAGAGTATTACAACTTTCATTAATCATCACCTATCAAAGACAATATGTGTAGTCAAAAAGGCGTAGAAAAAATGCTGTTTCATTTTTGTTGGTAACTATGTCACTGTTGTTGCTTTTTTAACACCATCCTTGCCAATGGTAGTCTATAGACGTGATTAGGCTGATCAGTTTTCTCAGAGAAAAAATCAGGCCACTTGTGTTTACACTTTACTTCATTACTTACTTAGTCCAAATATTTTCAAACTGATAACATGATACAGTAGCATGTAAAATAATGGTAGACATGCAGCTTTACTTTTTGTATTGGAAACGAGAATATACATAAACCTGTCCACAAATATAGTATCATACTTTAAACTACTACTACGTCGCTTTGGATAATCATATCTAAAAGAAATTAGTGACAATCAAAATAGAAACTCAAAAAGTTTTTGCTATACCTCATAGATATTGAATGTGGCCCCCACGAGTGATACTGCAGACATCGCTGTCTGCTAAATATCCAACAATGAACCCTTATTGACCACAAAAAACCTGATTAAATTTAGTTTAGTTTCTGAATTGTTGTCCATTATTCTCCATTGTTGACATTAACATGTACAAAACGTTTTGAGTTTATCTTTTGATTGTCACCAATTTCATTTAGATATGATTATCCAAAGTGACGTAGTAGTAGTTTAAAGTATGATACTATATTTGTGGACATGTTGTACATTACACTGATTCACACTCATGCACACTAAAATTAGATATTTAGATGCACTATTTATATTTTAGTAGCCTGGAAGTATTTACTGCAATGTAGAGATTGCTACAAATTATTACATTAGTCAATTATGACAAAATAAAGATAATATTGTACATACCATGCATTGTTCCTATTCACATAATCAGACATAAACTACATTTCATTTTAAAATTAATCCTTTTTATACATATCAGAAGAATGAATTAAAATAGTCCTTTTTAAAGAAGTTAATAAAAAAATCTGAGTTAGGTAAATTGAAATAAAACTGAATACACTTTTAGCATTTGTACTTGGCAGACATAATGTGGAATTTTTATTATTTATTTCATACCTCTCAATGATGGATAATTTATATTTGAAGAAAAAAATTATATGCTTAGACCCCAGGACCTTTTGCACTCTAGGCAAATGCTCTACCAACTGAGCTATCTGAGAAACTTCAATCTAAACTGGGGCAGTAATTTTAAGGCCGTAGTTTTTGATGATTAGTAAATGTGACCGGGTCACTATATTAATTGATATACTTTGTTGATTGCCCTAGCTCGGTAGCCAGTCAGTTCCTATTTGTTTTAGGATGAGCACTGAGATTCTTACCAAATATAGGGACTGGAAGGAGAGTTGCATGGAAAGCAGACAATAGTTCATAATTAAATTACTTTATTTCTTTTCGTTGATAAACTTAAATGGAATTTACTCTTTATCCATAAAAAATTTACTGTTATGGACATTCAATCTCCCAAACTTATGAGGACTCGAGATACGTGGTGAATTTTTTTCTAATTCCCGTGTTTGTTACTTCAAGACATTATTTCAACAAATACAATTTAGACTGTCTCTCAATGAACTATTAAGTGTAAGTGTCGTTGTTTGTCCTCATGAGTTTGGTATCGAAGCCAGGAACCTTTATTTCCATATATGATTGTACATCCTAACTCTGATTTTGATTGGCTATTTTACATTACATATCTCCTAGGGGCATAAATGTATTAAAATCCACCTACATTTGTAGTTTTCTTTCCCACAGGTAGTGAGCGTGTTTACCCTATTTGGACTTCCTGCAGCTGTAAATTTTAGAGTTTGAAGTTTCTGCAAACGTGATGTTTGCAAACAAATCCAGCTTAAAGATTTCTGGTCTAATTGCAGGCTATATATTTATGGCCCCTTCGCATTTAGGTTTATTTCTGCTAACCTTGGGATCTCATGCTTGCAAATTTCCCCAAATAAGATATTATTTAATTTCTTCATATTCTATATTCAGTCCATTTTTTCGTTTATTGATTAATCATATTTATTAATTGTTATACTAAATTATGGGTCACATACATCTGTTAAAGCTTCTCTGGGAGAAATTTCAAGATAGGTTTTCGCATGCAATGGTTGACAGTTCGCTTGTAAAATCCAATCATGCGAGAACCTGGTATAGGAGAGAAAAATGGAGAGAATATAGATTGAAGCAGAATTGTGGGAACATTCACTACATGTTAAATATATGTGTGTTTATATCTCTCAATGAAATTGGCATATAGAGGGACTTAGCTTTTGACAACTGGTCAAATTTCATGTTGAAGGCTCACAAATTATACCAGGAGTTGAAACAGTTATTCACTTTTAACAATAAGCATCAGTGTAACTAATAAATTGAAACTATTATATATTAGGTGGAAAAATAACTAAATAGAAAACTTTTATTTTTACGTAATTTATATTAAAATTATATGTGATACTCAAAACTTTATTAAACAAAAAAAAGTTTCCAGTGAATTATTGGCTGAACAATTAAAAGTAAAGTGCTGTTATTGTTTTAGTGTTGATTTTATAGAAAATAAGCTTTCTCTCTCATCTACCTAGCAAAGGTTATAATTGCTTTATAAATTTAAAAAAAATATTAAAACAGAAAATAAATTCAGAAACTTGAATGGTTTACAAGAAATAATGTGTGGTATTAAAATTGCTTTGTATTGTTTACAGATTTGTAATATAAATCTTATAAATATGTTGCATTTATTTTAAAATATTTAATTGCTTTGAATTATAAATTGAAAATAGTTGTGAAAATATATAAATAAATTGAATGCAGGCTTTCACGGCCGGTAATCATAATGTTGAGTGATTCCGGGTTATGTGGCCGTGGTCCATAGTTGGTGTTAATACCAGACGTTTCGCCCTCAACTGCGGAGGGCATCTTCAGTGGCGAGTGCTTCTAGGCGTGTTTCCTGGTCGGAAGATCTACTGAGAGTGTCTGGTATTAACACCAACTATTGACCACGGCCACATAACCCGGAATCACTCAACATTATATAAATAAATTGTTATAAAAATATTCTAATTGGGATATTTTTTAACCTTTTTACAGTTTGTGTTTTAAATAACAGTTATAAAAAGTACTTTTATTTTTGGGGATAAAAATAACTGTTAAAAAACTTTTTGTGTACCGATAACTTATATTTTATTACTTTATGAAATTAAAAGTAAAAGTTCAAACAAAACTTTTTTGAAATAAAAGTTTACCGTAAAATTTTACCCCTGAATTATACTGTGGAAAATGATTGAATCAATTAAATTATTATGAGTCTGTTTATCTTACCTCAGTATTAATGTTGATTTGTTCTTGAACATGTTTCGATTGGCTTCTAATCATCCTCAGCAACTTGGCCAGACATCTTAAAACAATTATATTTGAAAAGAAAAATATACGCCTAGACTGAAATTCGAACCCAGGACCTTTGACTATCTATGTCAATGCTCTTCCATCTAAGCTACCTAGGCCTCCAATCTAAACCCGTATTTTTCTCTTATACATAGTTAATTCCCTAACCCCAAAATGCTACGAGCCGTTGCTCCAATTTTTGCAAATGGCGGCTTCTTTATAAAGAAGACTTTTTATTGGGAATTTAAACTTTACTTATAAAGCCAGTAGTGCTTCTTTCAATGTTAATATTATTTGTTTTTAAACATCTTAATGATGGACAAATTATATTTGAAAAGAAAAATATATGCCTAGACACAATGAATGTTAATTATAATTAACTTTGAGCAGATTGTGTCACAATACTTGATAATAGTTATGTAGATGTAACCTGTTGCTCCCTTCCATTGTGTAGCTGTAGCTGCGAATGTATGCTAAGATTGAGGAATTTCCTTGTGATTGTGTTGTAGGTGTTGGTGCACAGTCCACATAAGCGAATGGGCCTTGCAGTGGGTAGAGTGATTCCAAGTGATACAAACAAAGAATTAGCTCTCCTGAACATAAATCAGAGTGTAACATCTCTGTGTGCTGGTAATCTTAATCCAGCAGATGAGCGTGACACACTTGTTGTAGGCACACCCACAAATTTACTTGCATATGACGTAGAAAATAATTCTGACATATTTTATAAGGAGGTAAGATTATTATTTGTAAGTAACAATAAATATTTTAACACTAAATCTTCATGACATCCATGAATTTTTGTGAGGGTATGTAATATCTAGTGAATTGATTTAAGGATGTTTAAAAGTTCATAGCAGTTTGTCCTCATCATCCAATGTGTCATTTATTGGGAGTAGTATCTTTCAAGTGTCCTTAACTTGATTGAATGTGTTTGGAAGTCTTTAGCTTCAATTTTTAATTACATTTGAACTGAAAATTCTCCTTGGTTTCTAGGATATTAAGGGTGATATAAATAAATAAATATCCTCAACTCGTGTCCAACTCAGGGTCAGGTCGAGGGATGAGATGAGATGAAGCCCCTTATATATAGGTCTGTGAATGACAAGGGTGCCAGCCAACCACACCTGATGCACCATCACAGGGGCAGATGAATGAAATGAAACGAAATGGACAAGTATGGAGAAATAGTGGAATGAAATTGTGGTAGGGGAAAATGAGAGAAAAACCTGCTCAAGCTCCATATTGTCCCCTAAGAAACCCACATGGAGTGACCGAGACTCGATCTCGGGACCCCAGTGGTGAGAGGTGAGTGTCTAACTGCTTGTGCCACGGAGCCACTCCAAGGGTGATATAATTGCTCCAATTTAAATTTTGATTAATCCATGTATAGAAATTTGTTATAAATGTTTGACAATAGAATTTTATTTTCTTGAGAAAGAGTTGGATTGTATGATTAATAGATTGTCAATACAAATTTTTTATATGAAGATTTATTCATTTTAATACAAAGTTAATTTTATTTAGGTTGCAGATGGTGCAAGTGTTGTTGTAATTGGGAAACTAGGAAGTATGCCAAATCCTCTTGCTATAATCGGAGGCAATTGTTCCCTTCAAGGGTTTGACTATGAGGGAAATGATCCATTCTGGTCAGTAACAGGCGACAATGTCTGCTCTTTGGTTCTGCTCGACTTTGATCATGATGGAGAAAATGAGGTACTTTCTTATTAAATAAACTTTTATCAATATGATATTGGTATCTTGCATGTAAAATATTTATTACAAGGTTCAGTATATTATTTGTATATGTCTTACAAATTCCATGCATTTGGCTTACTAATTCAATAATGATTAGTTTTGTTGGATTGAATCCTCAATTTTTGTTTTGTTTATTTAACATAGTAGTGTTTATTGAAATAAAAATTGCATAACTGTGTACATATGTATAAGTGGTGTACATGCATTGTAATTAAAATAAAAAGAATACAATAAAAAATACTGAATTCTTATATAGTGAGAAGGTGAGATATTAGCATTAACCATAATTTGAGGGAGGTAAATTATACAGGGGAGGCCAAACTGCCATCTGGATAATTACTGGCAAAATAAAAAATTGACAGTAGTGAAAACAGCTAAGGATGGTGACAATGGTCGCTGATACTGCAGTGCTGTGTTTAAAAAACATAGAAGTATGAGGTAAGAAGAATTCACGATTCATTCAATTCTTATTAATAAAAGCCCATAATGTTAAAAATTCAACAAATTTATTATATAAATTTCATTCTGTATTCATCCATCCATAGTAATTGTGCCTGAGGGCAGGTCTTTCACTGCAATCATAGCATTTTCATGCTATGCTTTGCAGCTTTACTAGGGAATTATAGGTGTGGTAGCTTCCCATTGCTTTCCATACCAGTGAAGGATGATGATGATGGCTGTATCATTCTCTATGTTACATTTATTGTATGTATGTTATGTAAATATGCAAATATGTTTTTTAATTTGAAATAACATGTGTCAGAATAATAAGATCCATATTATTTTTTTAAAGAGATATTAAGAGTGGTATTCATGGAACTAATCTTTGCATCTTCCCACCTTGAAATGCTATTCACAGATGTTAATGTTTCATATTGTAGAAGAAATTTGTTCATATATGATAATTCCGATGTCTGACCAGACTTGATTCATTTAACCAGAAATAGTAGGTCAATACAAACTGTTCCTTTAAATATTTCAAGTTGGAGAAAAATATTTATTTACACCTTGAGTGTATTTTACATCAAGTAAAATAACCTCAAGCCTTAAAAAATAGGGCTCTGAGCAAAATTTGTCTGTCCTTTCACATTCAAACTTCAATGCTAATTACCAGAATTGTTAAAGTATGTTGTTAAATAAAATGATAAAAATAAGTGGGTAAAAGAAGATGACCACCACTTTGAGCAAATCTTGTGGCACAGAAGTTAGATCTCATTATGAAACAAATTAACATTAAATTCATGTTTTAGATAATATGCTTAAAAATGAACAGAATGTTATGAAGTGAAAATGTTGTCTATCAACTTGCTGCTCATGACAAATCATGAGCTTCAGAACATTTGAATACTGCTACTACATGCTGCTCTACCAACTGAAAGATATAATTGAACCACACTGGAATATGAAAGTGAATAAAATTGTGAAATTTGTTGCAGCTTATTGTTGGCTCAGAAGATTTTGACATTCGAGTGTTCAAAGAAGACAACATTATTAACGAGCAAACGGAAACTGAAGCAGTGACAGCTTTGGCAGCTTTTAATGGCAATAAATTTGGTTATGGACTTGCAAATGGCACAGTTGGTGTTTATGAAAAGTTACAAAGACTTTGGAGAGTTAAGGTATGATATGAAATAGTGTGATTATATAATGTGATGACACTCATTAAATCAAGAGATTATACTTTGCAGAAAATATAATTCTCAAAGCAACAACTTTTCAATGTATAAATATGGAACATATTCAATGTTCCATATATTAACAAAGTTTGAGTCTTAACATATGATTTTTGGGTAGTTACAACACAAGATGGAATGTCTTATCAGATTTTTGTATAATATTCAAACATGTTTGATGGTTTAGTGTCATAGAAATTATTGCTTTTTTCCTCCTTATAGTAGATGCTCAAAATTGTTTGAAGTTTCTATAAAAACAACGAATGTTAGTGTATTGTGTAAATTCTAATTCAATTTTTTCCCTAGTTTCATGTTACAGCAAACTCCTGATTATCATAAGTAATGCCACGAGTGATTTCCAAATTATCGATAAATTCACGACTCACGAAGTGAGGAGTGAATTTATCTAGAGAATTTGGAAATCAAGAGTGGCATTTGTTAGGACTATTTAACGAATAAAATTAAGCTGTTTACTCACAAATAATTATTTAACTATAGTTATTTTAAAATATTTATATATTTAATGTAAACGGCGATGTTTACAAATGAGAAGCGATAGGTACGCTTGTACTGCTTCTTTTGTTTATCACTGCAACCAGATCATACTATTTATTGCCAAAGGAACGCAATATTGTAAGGAGGAGCTTTCTTTAATATGGTAATTATAACACTGATAAATATTTGGTGAAACACGACTCTGATTGGTTGTAAAACAGAAATCATTGAAACGTGATTGGTCATTGACTCCCATTTGGGGCATGAGTTAAATAGTCCATGTTAATTGGGACCGAGATATGCATGAAAAATCGAAAAACATGAATAATCCAATTAAGTTATTCGGCGCTGTGGAAGTTGATCAGAAATATATTTACCCACTTTAACACTACTTAAATGCAACAAATATTCATAAAATGTTATATTAAAAGTATTTAGGTGTGAGTCATAATTATCATTATTTTATTTTACTTGTAAATATGAAAAAAAAGTGGGACTATTGTATTTCCTGCCGTGACCACTCTGGTTACGACAGTTATTAAAAATGGTCGCCATAACCAGCGACAACTACACTAGTAACCACTGATATCCACACTTATAACCAGCGATGACAAATAATTAGCGATTCCCACACTAGTAACTACCGATGACCACACTAATTACCACCAATATCCACACTTATAACCAGCGATGACAAATAATCACCAATGACCACACTAATAACCACCAATGACCAAACTACTAACCAGCATTAAACCCACTGCCACAGCATATCCATGGTTTCAATCTGTAACAACAAACTTTCAGTGACTCCACAATGGATATTTCCGAAATTGTATTTTATTCTCATTATGTTGGTTGGTACAGTTAAACGCTTCAGGGGAAGGGGTTGTGCGTGGAGGTTACTATATTGTGCTAGTTTCTAAACACAGCTCACAGTAGCATGTTTAAAAATAAAGAATTTTTTCATAACAATACAAAATACAGTATTTTTAAAAAATACAGTAAAAAGAGTCATGCCTGGATAATGTACAAACCAGATAATACGCACATGGATAATCGGGAGTTTGCTGTACCTGATATCTGGAGTAGAAACGAGACCTATCAATTAACTTTCAGAGGTGTTTCAGGAATGTTGATTGTTTTGTTGTAAGGAAGAAGTGGTCTCCAATAAAATATTATAGATTAAATTATTGTTGGTATGCGAGTCATTAATAATTATGTGGGAGCAGCAGATATTATAGTGAAAGAATGCAATGGCAGTATTATTTCTTCTGGGGATATTTTATTCATTAACGAAATTCCTAAAGACATCCAATATTTATTGTTGATTGTTTCTCAGTATCCGGATGCCTAAACCTGAATATTAATCTGAGGGTCATATTCTATGAGTCGGTGTGGAAGTTGGAGTTGCAAACATTTATCACAGTATATAGCCCTTGATGAACAAACCAACCATTATGATAGTGAACTGGTTACAATCAAACAGCATTATAAAATATTTCATAAAGGCCATATATCAAATAATAAATAGCAAACCTTTCAGACTCTAAATCAGCAATGGAAGATATCATAAACTATGGCAATAAAACAATAATGAATGTTTAAAAGTTAAGAAGCCTAATAAAAGCAATAAAATTAAGGAATAAGGAAATCATGCTGCAATGGATACCTGCCCATTTAGGAATTGTGGGCAGTGAATGTGTTGACCTTCTAGCCAAAAATGGTATCATGGTGGAAAGGAAACCTACAGGACAACTAAAAGTGCACAAACATATTAATAAAATCAAACACCATCTTGCAGTTCAACAAATACTAGAAAAAGAAGAATTGTTAGAAGACAATGCCTAGGTAACATTGAGGACAGAGTTGATCTCTTCATCATGCCAAGGGAAAGAAACTGTAATGGCTGTATTTAGATTGGAAACTGGATATAATTTCCTTGCTGAGCATCTATTCAGGATAAACTGCCTACCTGCACCTAAGAACAGCTTGCATATTGAAGACAACATGATAAAAAAGCCATCTAGAGGAATGCAAGGATCTGATAAGCAGCGGTCTAGCAGCATATATTGGGAAGCCAGGAAAAATATGATGCAGTGACATAGGACAACGACAAATAACAACAGCTGATCAAAATGTTGACAAACTATACAGCAATGCACTATGGACTGCCGTATATGCTTTAACATCCCAAGCGATTAATACACCTCTTCAGTAGATGATTATCATATTTACTTGAATATAAGAAGACTTTTTTTTTTTCGAAATCTGGAATACAAAAATCATGACTCAGTTTAAATTTGACAACTAAGATATAAGCCCAGCCGAGGTGAAAGTTTTATGTTGCATAGGCTACAAAGCTGCTGGCTGAGTAGGTCAATGTTTTTATGCTGTGTAGTATAAAGTTACTGTCCCACGCCATAGCCGAGTGGTTAAGGCTAGAAGCCTTGGCGCAGAGCTATGGGACTTACGCTGGTTTAAGTCCCCATGGGGGAAGAAATTTTCTCATGGAATTTCGGCCAGTATGGGACTGGTGCCCACCCAGCATCATGAGGCATTTGGGGGTAGCTGCAATAAGTAGCGACTCCAGGTTGAGAAGACCAGCTATAATGGCTGGTGGACCCAACATGCTTACCATGTCACCCCTACATTGGCTAGATGATCGTCTACCTCTGTGATTAACACATGTGGATTTGAGGTGAGCAGCTGGCTGGTAGGTCAACAGCCTTCTAGGCCTGTCGCGCTTGGAGTTCAAATTTACTGGCTCAGTAATGATTGCAGTTGCGACAGTGAACAAATAATATGTGGATGAAATTGAATATAATATGATAGTCATTAAGAAAGCCAGAAAAAATTGCTTTGGTAAAAATAATCTCCGCAATGACATTAAAAAATGTTATGGTAGCAGTCAAGTTAAGGGGATCATTTTCTTACAGACATTAAAATGAGTTAAGTTATGTAGGTAGGAAATAACACTATGAGGTTTATTTTAATTTTGTTGAGTTGTTTCTTGACTCACCCTCATACTTCTTATCTCCCTCGCAGCCGTTCAAACATGAACAGCATTGAGTATGTCACAAATACAGTGATGAAATCTAGATCTGCGAGGGAGTTAAGAAGTATGAGGTGAGTCAAGAAACAACTCAACAAAATTAAAATGAGTACTAAAAATTCAGTTTCTTCTGAAAACATGGTATTATGAGTTCAGCAATTTCGACTGGTTCATGGAAACATTATGATGCTAATTTTAAGTTGATGGTAATTAGGGGAGCAGAAGCTATGAACAACAGTGTCCATCCATCCATAGTAATTCTGCCCAAGGGCAGGTCTTTCACTGCAATCATAGCATTTTCATGCTGTGCTTTGCAGCTTTACTAGGGAATTGTAGGTGTGGTAGTTTCCCGTTGCTTTGCACACTGGTGAAGGATGATGATGATGATGGCCATATGATTTCGGGGACCATTTGGGCCTTAAAGTTTTCCTGACATTTGTCTTACAGGTGAGGAAAACCCCGATAAAAACCTCACCCAGAAAAACTTCCCCGACCATGGATCGAACCCGGGCCCACTACGTGACAGGGCAGCATGCTACCTCAAGACCACAGCAGTGGACAACAGTGTGGAGGAGTGAAAATTTGGTGTCACCGAAGGTAATATTCTTAAGTGGTGACAAATTTTTAAAAAAATTTAAAAATGCTAATTCATCCTGAAAATCATTTAGTGGACCAAAGAAGGGATAATATCATTAGTTGGAATGAAAAGTTATTGAGTATGTGCAAGAGAAAAGAAATAAAAGATATTCTATCACACAAGAGGATGAAAGTGCTGGAGATAAGGCACAAGCTATACAAAAGTCACCGTTCAAATCCAGTGTCAGCTGGTATGTTCATTTGATGAAAAGGTAGCTGTGGTGGTGGTGATGATGATGAAGATATTGACAACATGGAATAAATAGTATTGGTAAGTAAAGAAAGAAAATACTTAAAAGGCCTCTTTTAAAATTGGAGGGTCGTTTTAAATTTGAGGTCATATTTTCAAGTAAATATGGTAGATTTTTTTTTCTTTGCAGTCTATTAGAACCTATCTTATCATGTTTAAAGGACATGTTACATGACTAACACATCCACAACTGTTTTCTTTGTGATATCGTCACTGGAGACCATGTTTCCTTAAAACGAAGCAATAAGCATACATCCCTGGACAATTTATGAAAGTTTTTCCATATAGTTTTTTTTTTTTGCATTCTGTGTAGCAGTGAATACTATTGCATGATTCCAAGAGAGAAATAATACATGTCTTACACTTGAATTATAATTTGTTGTTACAAGTATTTGAGAATAAAGTTCTTAGGAAAATTTTTGGACCAAAGAGAGATGAACAAACAGGTGAATGGAGAAGACTACATACAGTGAATTACATGGTCTTTATAGGAAGCCAGATATAATGAGAACCGTTAAGTCTTGTAGACTGTGTTGGGCAGGACATGTGGTACAAATTGGGATGAAAGATGTGCCTGGAAGCTTCTTGTAGGAATACCAGAGGGAAAATGCCTAGTTGGTAGACCAAGAATGAGGTGGGAGAATAACATTAACTATGATTTGAGGGAAGTAGATTATACAGGGGATGATTGGAAAACATTGGCTCAGGATAGGGATATATGGAGAGCTTATGTCCATGTGGCCATGAACCTATGGGTTTGATGGTGCCAGTGAGTTTGAGTTTGTTTAAAGGGTACAGTAGAGGCTAAGGTTTCCTTATATTGAGACATCCATAAATGACCTCTGAAAGAGTATCTGTAGAATTAATTTCCACCATATATACATATAATATAGCTTCTCTTTTACCCCATTCTTCTATAGGTTACATGCAAAAAGTACAGGTATTGTTAACCTGTGGTAGTTTTAATATTTGTAATAATCTGTGGAATACAAGATGGAGGAACTTATTTTACAGTCAAAGAATCGAGCTGTAGCAATTTATGGCTTTGATCTAAATGGTGATGGTATAGAAGAATTGATTACTGGATGGTCTAATGGAAAAATTGATGCTCGTAGCAGTCGAACGGGCGAGGTTATGTTCAAAGACAACTTGAATCATTCTATAGCTGGAATTGTCGAAGGTGATTATAGGCTGTCAGGAAAAAATGATTTGATCTGCTGCTCAGTGGAAGGAGAAGGTAAACGTAAATACCATTTGATGCATGAAGACAGTAGACTTTGAAGCACTGTACATTGCATACTC
Source organism: Diploptera punctata (assembly GCA_030220185.1). Taxonomy (NCBI): domain Eukaryota; kingdom Metazoa; phylum Arthropoda; class Insecta; order Blattodea; family Blaberidae; genus Diploptera; species Diploptera punctata. Next base: position 1,048,487 of record JASPKZ010001237.1, on the reverse strand, counting down.
ACTCATACACAATGTTACTACCTAATGATCTTCCCAATTTCATTTCTAAATTTTTATTGTGTTATGAGACTTAGAGAAAGCAATGTTTTTTATGCTGCACACGTTGAGAGGACAATTAATTTCTTACAATGTATTCTGTTATAAAATTACAATAGGAAGTAACATTATGAGGTTCTTCTTAATAAATAAAGTGAGTCTGTTTTTATCTTACCTCAAAGAAGTTGAGTTCTTCTCGAAACATTCTTCTGTTTTATCTTCACCATGTCCAGGATAAGCTGAAGATAAAACAGTAGATTGTTTTGAAACAGACTCATCTTATGTATTAACATATTCTGAAATTGTATGAGGTGAGTCGTTAAAAATATGTTCTCCACTCACTATTATTGATATAACCTCATAATGTTTACTTCCCAACATTAATTTAAATATAACATATTCTGTATTTATTAATGTTTTAATGGAAGTAACATTATGAGGTTAATTTTATTAAAATTTGAGTCAGTACATATCATAAGAATGAAATGAATTGTGATTTCTTCTTACCTCATACTTCTATGCTTTTTTAAACACACCACTGCAGTATCAGTGACCCATATTGTCACCATCCTCAGCTGTTTTCACGACTGTCAATTTTTTCTTTTGCCGGTAATTATCCAAACTGCCATCTGGTGTTCTTTTGAAGGAATTATTATCTAAACTGCCATCTGGTGTTCTTTTGAATGAATCATTTTCTAACCTGCCATCTGTTGTATTTTTTAATTTACAGTCGTGAAAACAGCTGAGGATGGTGACAATGTGGGTCACTGATACTGCAGTGCTGTGTTTAAAAAAAACATAAAAGTATGAGGTAAGAAGAAATCACAATTCATTTAATTCTTATGAATTGAACCTCATAATGTTAAAAATTCCCAAATTTAATATATAAACAGTACATATCACCTAATAATTTTGTAGAATTCTAGAGATCATGTTTCAGTATGCCTGCATACTACCATCAACTCTTTCTGACTGTTGAATTTCCAGTTGGTGATCCTAAATAATCTATTCAAAACTAACAAAAATGAAAACATTGATAAAGGTAAAAACTCAGGAACTTTCCAGATAAAATGTGGGATTGTGAAAAGATATTCATAGTAAAATAAAAAGGAATTTGAACATTAGATTGTAAAAACACTTTAGAAATGTAAAAAAATAGGTAACTAGATATATCTGTTGTAGCTGCTCATGCTTGGTCAGAAAAACATAGAATTGAAGTGAACGTAAAATTATTAAAACAGTTAGAAAAATCCAAATAACTGACAGTTTTGAAGAAAATTTACATCCACAAGTACAAAGAAAAAGCCATGAATTTTGAAATTCCCAGGGAAAAGGATTTGATTTGGAAGTTCATAGGTCAGTCTAAAAATGGAAGAAGAAGAAGAAGAAGAAGGAAAAGAAGCAACATCCAGGATTGCCAACTGAAAATTCAATAGTCAAAAAGAGCTGATGACAGTATGCAGGCATACTGAAACATGTTCTCAAGAATTCTATCCAATTATGAGGTAAGATGTATTGACTCAATTAAATTTTATTTATGTTGTGTATTGTGAAATTACGTAATTACAATAGGAAGTAACATTAAGCGGTTCTACTTAATAAATAAGTTGGGTCTGCATACATCCTATCTAATATTTAGTTGTTTCTTGTAAGACATGTTTCAAAGGATCTGTACCAACTGAAGAAAGAGCAAAGATGCTTTGATACATGTCTTAAAAAAACAACTAAATACGAGGTAAGATGAATGCAGACCCAACTTATTTATTAATGATACTGTTATTTTGCTTAGGATTTTAATAAAATTTTATTTATAAGAATCAAATGAATTCTGAATTCTTCTTACCTCATACTTCTATTTTTTTATACACAGCACCACACCATTGTCACCATCATCAGCTGTTTTCACGACTGCCAATTTTTTCTTTTGCTGGTAATTATCCAAACTGCCATCTGGATAATTATTTGGATAATTACCAGCAAAAGAATTGACAGTCGTGAAAACAGCTGACGATGATGATGATGGTCGCTGATACTGCTGTGCTGTGTTTAAAAATACATAGAAATATGAGGTAAGAAGAATTCACGATTCATTTGATTCTTATCAATAAAACATCATAATGTTAAAAATTCCCAAATTTATTATTTTAAATTTTATTTATTATGCATTATAATTTTTTGTGGTTTTGTGAACAGATATAAATATTTAGCTCAGTAAATAGGTAAACTTTGTTATGGTAAGAAGAACTGAAAATTAATAAAAATTTGAGATATGTCCTTTTTAGCTATAGACGGCAGTGTAAGTGACATGAAGTATTAGTGGAATGCAGGCTTTCACGGCCGGTAATCATGGTAGTAAAAGATTCCGGGCTATGTGGCCGTGGTCTATAACTGGCGTTTCTTCCAGACGTTTCTCCCTCAACTGCGGAGGGCATCTTCAGTGGCGAGCGCTAGAAGCTGTTGTTTCCCTGTCGTAGACTCGATTCGCAGTCGAGTCTACGACAGGGAAACAAACGCTTCTAGCGCTCGCCACTGAAGCTGCCGCCTCTGCAGTTGAGGGAGAAACGTCTGGAAGAAACGCCAGTTATAGACCACGGCCACATAGCCCGGAATCTTTTACTACCACGACATGAAGTATTGTTTGAATTTTTCCAAAGAGTTGATTCAGAAAAAAAAACTTTGATATTTAATTGGTTTACTGTGAAGAGTATTAGAATTTCTGTGATTTTTCTTAGGATATTACATTACATTAATATTATATAATTTTGAAAAAAAAAAGATGGTGCCATTGATGTGGTCAGCTGCATGCATATTTTCAAACATGATTAGAAGGAATATTATTTATGTTACCAGTACGGGGATACAATCTTTCTCATCAAGGAAATATGCGGTCCAGTTTGGGTGCTGGTAGTGTTCACATGGAAACTGAAGCTATCCGAGATCTGTTTACCAAGAAACAAGCCCTGCTTCTAGAGCTTCGTAATTATGAAGGAAATAGCCAATTCTCTGATATTGGGGCAGAGGAAATGGGTCAGCAATTAGCTATAGCTAATCAGCATGTTGGAATAATACCTGTAAGTAATATTGAACACAATACACATGACTAGTCCAGCATGATATAAAAAATAGTACTGTATACATTTCTTTGTAGTTAGCTAATATTTTATATTAAATTAATGCTGGGAAGTAAACATTATGAGGTATATTCATTAAAATTCATCAGAGAACATTTTGTTTAAACAACTCACCTCATAGGATTCATGCTTCCATGATATCGCGATTTCAAACACAGTCGTGTTCATCTTCAGCCATAACTCCGACTGACGAAATTCTTCGGCCATCAACTATTCTATTGTTGCCATCTTCAGTGCTGTCCATCTATGGTTGAATTTATGAACTTCAAAATCAAAGTAATTTCGTTAGGGATATCAAAATTCATTGACCTATTTTTGTTTTTCTGAATGTATATTTTTTTCCCAAACTGTCAATTCCAAAGGTTTCTCTACTTGTTTTAAAAGTTTAGCTTCTCTTCCAATTTTATGATGTGAACCTTTGGAATTGACAGTTTGGGAAAAAATATACATTCAGAAAAACAAAAATAGATCAATGAATTTTGATATCCCTAACGAAATTACTTTGATTTCGAAGTTCATAAATTCAACCATAGATGGCAGCACTGAAGATGGCGACAATAGAATAGTTGACGGCCGAAGAATTTCGTCAGTTGGAGTTATGGCTGAAGATGAACACGACTGTGTTTGAAATCGCGATATCATGGAAGCATGAATCCTATGAGGTGAGTTGTTTAAACAAAATGTTCTCCGATGAATTTTAAAGATAATATTTTGTTTCATAATGCTCCAAAATCTCAGGGCAGTAGCATCACACATCAAATCTGTACATGAGAGAACTGAAAAATTTTGTCGAGAGACCTATTATTTCATATTTCAATTTCTTTTACTGACTGTAAATATATGATTCTGGACCCATTTTCTCTTCTATAAAAAGTCGTGTCCTGAAAAAATTCATCAAACACTGGCACAACCCACAATTGAGTGAAAAAAAATCTCTACCACCTCTGTTGCTTGAGATCAAACCCAAGCTGACCAGCCTGTTTTCTGATGCTTTGCACCTTGCCCACAGAGAACACAAGTGTTATCTAAAATTTGGAAGATGGCTACTGCAGCAGCCACTCTTTCCATTTTTTTCTTTCTATTTATGGCATCATTAATCATTGGACCAAGTTTAATTAAAATTACAGTGGGAGGAAACTCTATGAGGTATTTACATTAATAAATGAGTTGGAGAAAATGTTTTAACATCTCACCTCACAAAGTTGTGTGTCTTCACAATACCAGTTTCAAAAGTATAGTATTACTTCCATCTTCAGTCAAATTCCAACTGAGATACTGGTTTCAAAAGTATAGTATTACTTCCATCTTCAGTCAAATTCTGAGTTGGAATTTGACTGGAGATGGAAGTAATACTATACTTTTGAAACTGGTATCGTGAAGACACGCAACTTTCTGAGGTGAGATGTTAAGACATTTTCTCCAACTCATTTATTAATTGGACCAAGTGTCAAAATAGCTCTTGTGGAAGGGACATACAGTCCAACTGTCAGCCCTGATTTCTGGGTTCAATCTCTGACTATACCATAACAATTTTCTTTGACATAGGCTTTCGTGGCCAGAGTTAATATGATGATCTTGTACAAGATTTCCGGGATGTTGGCCATAGTCTTGAGGCTTGTAGTTCCACGATGTTTTGCCAGAGACTGCGTCTGGCATCCTCAAGGGTTTTCTTGAGACCGGCAATTTTGTCGACTGTTGGTTGGTATCTAATGTCGAGCACTTGATAATGAAATCATTCGCTCTCTTGCACTCCAATATTTAGCAGAAAGGCTGGTCTCTTCTACAAAAGCTGGACAATGGAGGAGATGGTTTCTTTCCATATCTTCATTTAAATTGCAAAAAGGGCATTTAGGTGAATCTGTTATGCCAATTCTGTGTAGGTGTTTATTCAAGCAGTCGACTGTATGCCCTATTTATACCATTAACTACGACGTGTTCTCTGCACAGTCCATTGCATTGTAAAGCTGTATCTGCCTTCTGATAGGTTAGTGGTAGGGACTTTCACTGCACCAATGCGGTTGCTCTCTGATGGTCTAGTAGTCTGTTCTTGTAGAGATTTGCACCTGCATCAGATGGCAGATACAACTTATGACTTTAATGGACCACACAGAGAACACATCGTGGTTAATGGTATAAATAGAGCAGGCAGTCGACAAAATTGCCAATATCAAGACAAACCTTGAGGATGCTAGATGAAGTCTCTGGCAAAATGTTGGATAACTACAAGCCTCAAGATACGGCCAACAGCCCGGAAATCTTCTACAAGATCATAAATTTTCTTTGAATATATGGTCTGGAACTGATTCTTTTGTCCTTCGCTTGGAAAGTTGAATGTATGCTTTATATGAGAAGTAGCAAAATCTGGTTATGAAAACTGAAATGAAGGTTAAGGGACTACTTCATACTAACCATGTGAATTCCTGTACTCATCTGCTATCCAGTTGCAGCAACCACTTCAATCATACTTGGCCCTTCAAAGCTGCTATACCATACATTTATTTTTTTTAAATTTTATACAAATATGGAAAATTGCATAATATTGAGACTAATTTAATAATAATTGTACAATATTGTTATTGTATGTTAATTTCTGATGTATGCTTGATATGGATTTGCACTTTTCTCTCCTGTTCTTTGATGGGTGTAAGATGTATTCTCAATGTTCTGGCCAAAGAGAAAGAAAACATTCTGACTGTCATATTGTAAAATAACTTACAGTGTCAGAATATGTTTTATTTTTCTTTTCCCCTTTTCCCTTATTCTGAATTTTGTTCAGTGTATCTAATTTACCAATTTTATTCTGTAAAATTAAATAAATCCATCTACAACCAGGGTAAGATTTGTTGCATTTTATACTGGAAACTGAAATGCTGTTTATTGTTGCTGTAAACTAACTATTACTTTATTACTAATTAGAAAACTTCAATGTTGATTTAGAAATATTTTCATGTGATGAAGCTTGTAAAAATAGGCCTGTTAAACTTTTAAATTCTTGCACGATCTGAATTTAAATTAGTGTGAATTGCCAGTTGATTTCTATTTATTGTAACGTGTGGTATTATAGCATAGAAGAATGAGATAATGGAAATAACTTTTGTATTTTTGTTATTATTATTACTATTTTGGAAGAAAAAGTAAGGAATTTAGACTTTAAAAATATGTAAATTGAAAATTTAAAACATTTTTTTCAGGCAGAAAAGGGTAAGGAATTTAGAATTTAAGGGTAGCCATGAGTGAATTTTGACCAAAACACACATTTTATGTTTTATCTCTTATAAAATTCTCCTAAGCTTCCTGTTCAAGAAAATATATAACTTATCATCATTTCACAAAACCATTATTAAGTCCGCTGGTGTTTTGGCCCATTTTAAAACTCCCCCAGAACTAGTGACAAAAATTATACCAATATATCAAAAATTGGCATCAGATGTATTATTGGAGACAGGCACAGAAGGAAAAACCCAAAATGGTAATGAGAGTATCTACCATACAGTTTGGCACAAATATCCAAAAGAAATGGTAAAATTAAATGTTTCTTACCTCTCCTCATTGGGAAAAGATCCACATTCAGAAAAATAAAGGAAAACTTATGAACCTCGAAATTCCCGCAAATTTTGACCTGATCCAGAGGTTCATCGGTCCACCAACAGAGGGAAGAAAAAGAATTTCTTCTGATCGACATAACATCAGTCGCCAAAAAAGTACTGAAGATGAGACCGTTATGGTCTCGAAATCGCGATCTACTTAGAAGATTTATATGAGGAGAGGTAAGAAACATTTAATTTTACCATAAATTAAACCTCGTAGTGATTAATTCCTGTAAAAGTTAAAAATCCAAAAGAAATATTTGTTTCAACACAGAAATTGTAACTGTGTGTTATTAAAGCAGTCAGAAGCATGAAAAACTTTGTAGCCTTTTTTCTCAAAGTGTATTTTTCAAGCGCATGCCCATTTAAAAAAGTTCCTTGCGCTGCAATTTTTGCCTTATTCAACTGAAATTTTCAGCACTTATCTGTATGAATATAAAGAACCAAAATTGCATTAGATTTTAATTATACTCAAAATGCTCTTGAGTTATGATTTTTTATATTGTCATATTTATCTCGATTTCTTCCAACATGAAAAATCAGTTAAAAAACATTTTTTTCTCAAAAGTATTAACTGCACAGAAAATCCAATGCAAATTTAAAAAATAATGAGTATAATGAATATCCTGACTAATATTGAACAAAATATTGAAAATTGTACTGCAAGGATTAAATTAAATAAAAAAGAGAAAAAATAATGTAACTTGCAAACTAATATAACAAATCACTTGAAATTTATCATAAATGTTATTCATAAAGATAAACATCTGTGGTAAAAATTTGAAAAAAAAAATCTCTATTAGTTTCGGAGTTTGAAAATTCGCTCATGGCTATCCTTAAAATTGTGGGAATTAGAAAATTAAATTTTTTTTTTTTCAGTCTGAGCCAATATGATCTTTTACTTTAAGAGAGGAGAAAAAGGTTATGGGAGATTGAGAATGAAGTGCTTAGCAGAATTTTTTAACCAGATAGAGATGAACAGATAGGTGAATGGAGAAACCTATGTAAGAGTGAACTACATGATTCTTTTGGGACACTAGCTGCAATAAGAAGTAACATGCCTTGTAGATTGCAATGACAAGGATATGTAGCATTAATGGGAAAATGAAAAAGGGACATAGAAACTTCTTTTAGGAAAACTTCAGGGAAACTGCCTTGTACATAAGTCAAGAATTAGGTTGGAGAATAGAATTAGACATGATTAGTGAGAGATGAAATATACAGGGAACAATTGAAAAATTTTAGCTCCGGTTAGGGGTGCATTGAGAGTTTATGCCTATGTAGCCATTAATATCAAGGTTTGATTGTGACAGTTATTTATTTAGCTAGTTCTGTTCAATTTTCATTTTCATTTTATTGTACAGGGTGTCTCTAAATTCACTCTCCATTTCCATGAAAACAGTGTTACTTTTTCTTTTTCTTTGCATATGCTGTTATCTTAGTGCAACATGTTTAGCACAGAAGAACGGGATGCCACATTGTTTATGCATTGGTATGCAGATTGTCATATGAAGATGCCGGAGCAGAATTTACCTATAAATTCCATACACCAGCCCCAACAAAAGTACACATTCATCGGCTTGTAAACAAATTTAAGCATACTGGCAGAGTATGTGATGGTGTACATCATGGATGACCACGCGTATCAGCAAAAACAGTATTGCAGGTTCAAATTGCCAGTAATAGTCCAAATGCATCAACTCAACACCTTAGTAGGGAGTTGAATGCCCCTCACAACACAGTGTGGAAAATTCTATGTTTCACTCCATTATGGAAATGTCCTGATCAAGTCTGCTTGATTTACGGAATCATATCACAGAAGCAGCAGGCTTTTTTACAGTTTAAATGTTCAGGTCTACATTTTGTTTCACAGCTGAAAGATGGAATATATGTTTTCACCTAGATGGCAGTCATGAAGAAAGGCAGCAGAATATGTGCAAAACTTCACAATAATATTGATTTTTCAATCATTGCCTTCCTTCATTGAAATAGATAGTGACTTTAGAGACACTCTGTATATCTTGAGCTTGTATTTGTGCAAAAGATGTATATTTATATCTACCTGTCATTAGAAACAGATATTAATTTAAATTAATAAATGATGTATAATTTAATCAATTTTTTTTTAGTCTGGAAACATCTTACCTCATTTTAATGTTGATTCAACATTAAATTGAGATAAGACATTTCTAGACTCAAAAAAACTTGGTTAAAAGAACCTCAAAATATTACTTCCTAAAATAAACTAATGTATAATTTATTTGTTTCAAGGCTCAAACTAGGTTGCAGACTGGAATTGCTATCAACATGGGTACAGAGCAGAAATTAGTAAGTATTTTAATTATTGTAACAGTTTGAAATGTGTATCTCACTTGATAAAATAAATATTGTCAGTGAGTCATAATAAAAAGGAGGAGAAAGTAATTTCCTGAAATAATCCAAATGAGCAAACTTATTTGACAAAATTAAGTTCATATTTCCAATTCAGTTTGTTTGTAATTACAGTATTATTTCATAGTGTTAATTCTTAGAAATATATATATATATACATTTGAGGGTTCAAGTCCCATTGGGGACAGGATTTTTAAACTGACCCAAACCCTCTGGCGGCACCATGGCCCTGGGGTCGACTCAGCCTCTAACAGAAATGAGTACCAGACGCTTGTTCGGGGGGTAAAGGCGGCCGTCACGCAGGGCTGACAACCCGGCTGACATAAAGTGCCGATTGTCTAGAAAAAGTGGGAGCCTTAACCTCCTACTACCCCAAGGGCCTCCGGGCCTGTTGTGGGATCACTTTACTTTACTATATATACATACATACATACAGGGAATCCATTTTAAGAGGAAACCTCACATCACTCTGCCGCCACTGTGAGCAGTATGATCACAGCATGGGAAACAAGTTGTACACAACATCCCATCGGTTAGTTGCTTCAGTGTGTTGTAATGGGACACATGTTGTTTGTTGACGTGTGTTACATAAGAAAGTAATTGAAAATGAAGTATACAATTGAACAGCGAATTTATTTGCTGGTAGTAATGGAACACGTTCCCTGCCAGTACAAGCACAATAGCGGGCAAGGTGAGAGCCGCTGCAATGCTATAAAAAGTTTCTGCTTAAAATGGATTCTCTGTATATATATATTTTTTTGCCACTCCATGCCACAAGTGGTTTGTTGGTTAGTCACTTGCCCTCCACCTCTGAGTCTCATTGTGGGGAACATTGGTAGACAAATCAGAACTAAAGCAGGCATTCCTTGGATTTCTTCTGATTTCCCCTGCCAAAACCTTCATTTCACAACTTCTACATGTTATCCATTTCTTTTTATCTGCTCTTGTGATGGTGTGACAGGCCAGGCCAGCCATGATTGATGTATATCAATGACCATCAATAATAGGAGCCTCATCTCGTCCCTTGATCTGGATTACTCTGTTCACAATTATAGCGTTTAATATACTAAAATTTTTTATATAGAATGGTCGTATGGCATATAATTTTTTACTTGGTATTCTATATAAAATATGTTAGTATAGTTAAGACACTTTTTAATGTAATTTTATAATTGTGTATGTTAAGAATTAAATTAATGTTTTTACTACCTCACCTCATATCCTTTTTCTTCTAGACTGCAGTTTCGGAGCTTATTTCCATCATCAGTAGCCTCTAGTTGACCGGTGTTATGTCGTTTCTTGGCAGTTTTCTTCTTTGAAGAAGAAAACTGCCAAGAAGGAGAAAACCGCCAAGAAACGACATAACACTTGTCAACTAGAGGCTACTGATGATGGAGATAAACTCCGAAACTGCAGTCTAGAAGAAAAAGGATATGAGTTAAGGTAATAAAAACATTAATTTAATTCTTAAATTAAACCTCATAGTGTTTTTTCCCTGTGAAAATTAAATAAATTGTATATGTTACTTGACAGCCTCATGTGGAAATTTCTTTGTCAACAAATAATGAAACTGTGATACGTGCTGTAATGGTGTTTGCTGAAGGGATATTTGAAGGTGAAACTCACGTTCTTCACCCAAAGGACTCAGAAGTAACATCACGTCTGGATGTAGCACTTTATCCTCCACGCGATGTACCTGTGGACATTCATATAAAGGTACATTGATCCTTCCAATATTTCTTTGTCATTATTAGTTTTCTACTTACAAGGTAACTGCCAACCATTGCATGCTGAAATCTGCCTTGAAATTTCTCCCAGAGATGCATTGTGATGTTCCAAGGCCATGCCCAATAAATTATCTACTGCTTTTAACTGCAAAGCACAGGAATGAAAGCCAGAATCCAGCTATGACAACTTACTGTGCAAAACAGGTGGACATCCTGTTTGAATAGAGTGGAGTTGAGTGATGCAGGGTACGGCATGGATGGCAGGTTGTGAGGGTTTTCCAGTCCATCAAGTCAGGAGTTCTATTACTTCCTTTTATTTTAAATGAGAGATTTGGCATTGGATTTTAGTGCCCTGTAGTTAAAAGGGCCAGATATTTTTTTTGGAAATGACCTTGGTACACCGCAACACTTCTCTGGGTGGAATTTTAAGGTAGGTTTCAGCATGCAATAGTGGACAGTTCTCTTGTTAGATTTATGGATGTATTAAATTCAGATAACAATATTCTTAGAGAAATATTAGAATATAACACTTCTATTTCTTAAATTAATATTAAAAACTATGATTGAAATAAGTAAATGAATGTACACAACTAAATTATTGTAATCAATGGTAAAGAGAAAAAATTTTCTCTTTACCATTGATTACTTTAATTTCTTTTTAAAACTCATTTTAAATATTTTTCTGTTGAGATAATTACTATAGTGATTTTATTTATTGGAATTTTGTTATTTGTTTTATGACATTTGAGACTTGATAGCAAATGTAAATTTTTTTTTACGCCCAATGGGTTGCTGGCCCAGATGTTCCCACTAAACTCCTCTTTGAGACCGTAACAGGCCACATGGCCTAATACTTGCATGGATGATGATGATGTTTTATGACATTTTCCTTAATGTGTAACTGATTGCCATGACTGTAATAAACTGATTGATTGATTGATTGAAAATTCATCATTGTCAGGTTTAATTTATGTGATGATGATGATGATGGTGATGACAACGATCTGTCTAATAATTCTGCCCGAGGTCAGGTCTTTCACTGCAATCATAGCATTTTCATGTAATGCTTGCAGCTTTATTAGGAAATTATAGGTGTGGTAGCTTCCCGTTTCTTTCCACATTGGTGAAGGTTGATGATGATAATGATGGCCAGATGATTTTCAGGACCATTGGGCCCTAAGCTTCCTGACATTTGTCTTACAGGTGAGGAAAAACCCCGAAAAAACCTCACCCAAGTGCGTGTCCTGACTGGGAATCAAACCCGGGCCCACTGTGTGACAAGGTAGCATGCTACCTCATGACCACAGCAGTGGACTATGTTGACGATAATGATAATAATATTAATAACGACAATAACATTAATGACAATGGCAAGAATAGCTATGAATAAAAACATAACAATAATAAACAACCACAAAAGTCCATCTTGCAGGAACTGCATAATCTAAGAAAATTTTCTAGCGAATTGAAGTTATGGTCTGATTTTGTTGATTTACAGAATGTATATTTCTTATGTTAATCCTTAAATTGGAGAATCTCAATTTCTTATGCTTATTTATTTAAACATGTCAGACTGCAGTAAACACAAACCATTTCAGGGCTGGCCTGGTAGTCTACAAAAGAAAAAAAAAGTCTTCTCAAAATCAGCAATACTCCAGCCTCATTGCACACAGTATTTCAAGCCATGCTGCTCAGAATTCAGATGCCACTAAAATGGATAAAAAATTGTCAGAAACTACAACTAAACATGCCATAAATATTCTCTAACATGCAGCTCTGAAAGTATTAAATGAAAGCAAATCAATCAATCCCATTGTAAGTCAAATCAGGACAGATCTTGAAGATATACAGTGCAACAACCAAGTAAAATATTATTTGACCTGAGGCCACACTGGTCAATATAGGAACAAAAGGGCAGATTTGCTCATGAAAATAGATTCAAAGAACAATATTATATGGCAGACTACCTTTCTCATTTTGCAAACAAAGGCTCCATCAATACTACACAAACATCTGGAACGTGCTATATACATCTTCACACAAAGGCCACCAAACAAAACTCTTCTTAATAAATTGATGAGTCATTTTTACATCTTACCTCATATTTCATGTTTTATTAAACACGGTAACCATAGTTTTCAAATGATCTTGTCATTCATTTTCAACTGCCATTATGACTACCGGATATTCGTTGGAATCTCCCTCTATAACGTTGCCATCTGGTGTTGATTTGACGAACTTCGAGATATCGTTGCCATCTGGTGTTGATTCGATGAACTTCGAGATGAGGTCACGTTCATCCGGAATGTCGAAATTCATAGATTTAAATTTGTTCTTCTGTATAAATATTTTCTCCCAAACTGTCAAATCCAAAGGTTTTTCCAAATGTTTTAGAAGTTTAGCTTCTTTTTCAATTCTATGACCTTCCAACAAACTATGTGCTGCAATAGCTGATTTTTCAATTTCACCATTTTTAATATTTCTAAAGTGTTCCTTTGTGCGAGTGTCCAAATTTCTTTTTGTTTTTCCTATGTATACTTTATTGCAATCTCGACAATCAATTTGATAAATTCCAGATTTTTTACTATCTGGGGTGTTCATTTTCTTATTGGTTATTAATAAGTTACCAAGGCTAAATTTATTTATCGGTGCCAATGTAATATTGAATTTTCTTGAAAATTTTTTGAAATTTGTTATGTATTCCAGGATGATAAGTGATTTTCTTAAATTGTTTTCCTTTCTTTGAATCAGATTGCAGGGTAGTGTATTCTTTTAATCTTTTTTGTTGTCTGAATTTCTTCAATTTAATTATAATTATTTCCTTTCCAAAACCATTTAAATTAGCTATGTCCAAAATGTGATTGTATTCTTTCTTAAAATCCTCTTCATTTAGTGGAACATTCAATAATCTATATATCAAACTGTTGAAAATTGCATGCTTATGCGCAATATGATTGAAACCTGAAGACTTTATGTAATTGTCAATATGAGTATCTTTTCTGTATATATTGAATTCAATTCTTTGTTGTTGTTCATTCCTTCTTATGTAGAGGTCCAAAAATGGGATTTGGTTATTATTTTCTAATTCCATAGTAAATTTCACAGATTCATCCTGGAGGTTGAGTAATTTTAATGCATCTTCAATATATTTAGAATTTATCACAGAGAAAATATCATCCACATATCTATACCAACATTTGAACATCCAGGGATAAGCATTGGTGATATGACATTCTAAATAACCCTTAAATAAATTTGCCAAAAATGGTGAAAGTGGGTTTCCCATAGCCAGACCTGAGATTTGTTTATAAAATTTTTCATTGAATGTAAAAAAATTGTTGTCGATACAAAGTTTTGTAAGATTCAAATATTCATTAATTATTTCTCTTTGTAGTTTCAAGGAAATAAGCCATTTTCCTAAAATATTTAACATCTTCCCAATTGGGACGCTCGGAAATAAAGAAATGACATCAAAAGAAACCAATCTATCATTACAATCCAATGTGATATTATTCAGTTCATTAACTAATTCAATTGAATTTTCAATACTTTTGTTGTCGAAACTTGGTAGTTCATTAAATTTCTTAGTAAGCCATTTTGCCAAATTGTAACAAGGTGAGCCAATATTATTAATAATGGGTCTCATCTTATTTCCCTCTTTATGTATTTTTGGGAGCCCATACAATTTTGGAATCTGTGGGTTTGATACTTTCAACTTGTATTTCTCTTGTTCTTTGATGACATATTTGATGTTTTTTATTGTATTAGTAAATGATTTTATTGCTTTTGGAAGAGGATTGCATGTAATTTCTTCACATTCATTTGAATTTAAGAGAAGGTTCATTCTGTTTACATTATCGCTTCAGTTATATGAGCCCATGCTCAGGTGACAACCAAACAGCTATACATCTTCTACTTCACTGCAAGCTACAAGAAAAATAAAACATATATGAAATCTTCAAGACATTAGAATAAACACTGTAAGTGAATGGGACTTTATTTGAATTTCTTCAGATTATTTTGCTATTGCTCCTTCTGTTTTTATATGTAATTAATTTCCTTTTGATATTTTCAGTGTGACTTTTCTCCACTAAATTGATGTGATTTTAATTTATAGAGAGTGTCTTTTTTACTTTGTTGTTTTTATAATAAGTTCTATAATAAAACTAATACATACTTTCTTTCTGTGGGATAACCAACATTATCTAACTCTTATGGTGAAATTGGTTGGTTGGTTGGTATCTAATGTCGAGCACTTGATAATGAAATCATTCGCTCTCTTGCACTCCAATATTTAGCAGAAAGGCTTGTTTGTATTGGAGTCTAAGGGTTCATTTCTCCTTCCTACTTTCTCTCTATGGGTGACGTAACCACCACATGTGGTGCCTACTACTAAACGGTTACAACTAGTTTATTATTATTATGGTGAAATTTAAATTATCTAACTCTGTTTGCCAAGTTGTGGAGATCAAGTATACAATTCATTTTATGTATATTACCAATTATAGTATTTAATTTATATTCTGATTTACTCCTTCTTTGTTAACACCAAATTTTATTTCTGTTTAGAAATATGATGTTAAAGGAAAATTGCACATGCATTTCAGGCTTTGGTTGGTTATGAAGGAAGTCAGCATTATCATGTGTTTGAATTGACGAGACAGCTGCCAAGATTTTCTATGTATGCAATTCTTGTGGAGCCAACCCAGAATATAAAATCATCTGTTTCTTTTACAATCAATGAAAGACTCCAACGTGTGAGTATTCAACTAACTTCACTTCATGTGAAATTAAATATTTCTTACCTCTCCTCATATAAATTTTCTAAGTTGATCGCGATTTTGAGACTATAACTGTCTCATCATCAAAACTTTGTTGGCGACTGGTGTTATGTCGATCGGAAGAAACTCTTCTTCCGATCAAATAGTTTCTTCTGATCAACATAACACCAGTCGCCAACAAAGTTCTGATGATGAGACAGTTATAGTCTCGAAATTGCGATCAAATTAGGAAATTTATATGAGGAGAGGTAAGAAACATTTAATTTCACCATAAATTAAACCTCATAGTGATTAATTCCTATAAAAGTTAAATAACTTCACTTCACTATTTTAACCACATAATATTGAAAGATATAATGAAAGATGTGAGCTAAAACATTTTCATAATGTTTATTAGTTACATAAGTTAATGTACTGTTGACTTTCCTTATATTCCACTTTCACATAGGTTGCATATAAGTGATCAATTTGAAAAGAGATAAACTGCATCAGGTATTCTCAAAGGGTGTGCTATACAAAATTGCTTAACTTTGCTGCAAAAATAAATACATTGCAAAAGAACAAATAGATCAAAACAGGGTTATCTATTAAATATTTTTTGTAATATTATTTATTTCTTTGAAAACTTCTAATATGTAACTCAAACTCAAAAATTAAGGATCTTCTGTAAAAAAATACATTATCATTGCAATTTAATGAGAAATGTGGGGTTTGTTTATTTCTGCTATTTTTTTTATTAGAAATAGAGTTTTAAATTCCTCTACAGCAGGCAGGGTTGGTTCTACATTAGCAATGTGCTGCTAAATTGTGCACACCAGAACAGTGTGTCACAAAGCCTTGTACCAGTCCTAGTGGACTGCTTGTATAGCACTGCCACATTATTATTATGGTTGTATTACTACTTATTGGGGAAGGAAACTAATAATATCCCAAAACCAGTCTAATAAAAAGAAGGATATGAGGTAGGTGATATAATTTTTCTTAAATAATGATATAAGAGACAAACAATTCTAACTTTTTATTTTAAGCTTTTTCATTCAAGTCAAATTTAACAGTGGAATCAATTTATATTTGAAAAGAAAAATATACGCCTAGACTGGGGTTAGAACCCAGGACCTTTGACTCTCTATGTCAATGCTCTATCCAAGTGAGCTACCTAGGCCTCCAATGTAAATGCGTATTTTTCTCTTATACATAGTTAATTCCCTAACCCCAAATGCTACGAGCTGTTGCTACGATTTTTGCAAATGTCAGCTTCTTTATAAGAAGACTTTTTTTATTGGGAATTTAAACATTACTTATAAAGCCAGTAGTGCTTCTTTCAATGGTTTTAATATTCGTTTTTAAACATCTTAATGATGGACAAATTATATTTGAAAAGAAAAATATATGCCTAGACGGGGGTTTGAACCCAGGACCTCTGACTCTCTATGTCAATGCTCTATCCAAGTGAGCTACCTAGACTTCCAAATCATAGCAACAGCTTGTAGCATTTGGAGTAGGGAATTAACTATGCATAAGTGAAAAATACGTGTTTAGATTGGAGGCCTAGGTAGCTCACTTGGATAGAGCATTAACATAGAGAGTCAAAGGTCCTGGGTTCAAACCCCAGTCTAGGCGTATATTTTTCTTTTCAAATATAATTTTTCCATCATTAAGATGTTTAAAAATGAATAATATAAACATTTGAATGGAATCAATTAAATAATGTAAACTGAATAATTATTCATTTTGCTAAAAACTCGTGGAAAGATGGTTGTCCTTTGAATGAATACTGTTTTGATATTTTACATAACCATCATAAACAAAGAACAATTTCACTCATACAATAACATTAATAGAAGTAATTTAAAGTATTCGCTACATATACCACCAAATATATATTTAATCACTTTTTTAATATTGCATCTAAGTGCTTGATAATTGTAGAAAAAAATATTTATTTCCCAGATAATAATTCCAAATGAAATTGTTATAAAATAGCAAATCAGATCTATCTGTGGGGTCTGATCATTGCCAATATAACTAAACAAAATACTTTCTTTTTTATTTAACTTTTTATAGGAATTAATCACTATGAGGTTTAATTTATGGTGAAATTAAATGTTTCTTACCTCTTCTCATATAAATCTTCTAAGTTGGTCGCGATTTCGAGACTATAACTGTCTCATCCTCAGAACTTTCTTGGCGACCACAGAGGGAAGAAGAAGAGTTTCTTCCGATCGACATAACACCAGTTGCCAAGAAAGTTTTGAGGATGAGACAGTAATAGTCTCGAAATTGCGATCAACTTAGAAGATTTATATGAGGAGAGGTAAGAAACATTTAATTTCACCAAAAAATACTTTCTACCTTTTTTTTCTATTTATTTAATATTTGAAGGAAGTAACACTATGAGGTTTCTTTTAATTATTATTTGTTAGAGATTTTGACCCACCTCATATTTTTTATTTTCTTGCAGACTATAGTTCCTCCACATTTGTGTGTCATTCTCAATGCCTTCTAACTGTTGAATTTTGCAATTGTCGATCCTGTAGGTTGATTTCTCCTCCCTCTGTTGGCTGACTGATCTGACTTCCAAATCACATTTTTTTTTTTTTCCCCCTCTTTCCAGGTAATTTAAAAATTCATTGTTTTCTCCTTATTTTAATCACAATTTGGGAGAAAATTTACTTCTGCAAGAAATAAGGAGACAACCAATGAGATTTGCTGAAATTCCTGTGGAAAAGGGGGAAAAAAAATTGATATTTTCGAAGATTCTTCGGGTCAGCCAATAGCAGGGAGCAGAAATCAACCTACATGATCGACAACTGCAAATTCAACAGTTGGGATGCATTGATAATGGCACATAAATATGGAGAAACTATAGCCTACAAGAAAATTAAAAAATGTAACGTGAGTCAAAATCCCTAGCTCATAATAATATTTTCTACCTTAATGAATATCCTCATAGTGAGAATTCCTAAAATAAGTAACTTTCTACTGTATTTAGATTGGGGGAATATTGCTCTTTGGTTTCAAGTACTGAAATGTAACTTATCAATTAAGAAAATTGCTAAAATATTATTACTCCTCAAAATGGTGGATAACTTTCAATCTTGCCTCTTAATAACCAAAGTTAGGAGAATTGGAGTTTCAGAATGAATGTTGACAGTTCTCTTGTGCAGTGTTAAATTGATGTTGCAGATTGCTATGTGGGTTAATCAGAACTTCCTGCTGCTCACTGACTATGAAGTGGTTACTGATGTCAATATACATTTCCTGTCACTGAGAGACAATGCAGAGCTGGGTTTGAAAATGGAATCCAATGGTCACATGGTGATCACTACACAGAATATGACATTGGCTGGAGATATTATTCAGTCACTTGTAAGTTTCCTGAACTTGGACGAACTACAGGTGAGTCATAATCCCATCTCATAAGTAAAATAATATTGTAACAAAGGATGAAAACTAAGTCCGGTTTTACTTAATTTTTATTCACAAATTAACATACACATATTACAGATTAGTAACTTTATTTATTAGCTTTCTTCTCAGTTCTTCTTAAGCTGGAAGCTGACAACCAACTGTACAATTTATTAGTCCTAGTAGACTAGTGATTAACATACTCACTTCTGGTTACGATGTTTGCAGTTTTAAACCCAACCAGGTAGATGGATTTTTCAGGGCATAAAATCATGAGTAGGGCAAGGCATTTAATGACCTATAAATTGGTAAAAAATGCAAAATAAAAAATGCATGTTTGACCTAAAAATGTAAAAAATGACCAATAAAATAAAAAAAATGACAAATAAAAAGTTAAGAATTACCAATAAAAATGTTATTTATTAGATTAAGTACTCACTTGATTACTGAATTACATAAAATTTAACTTAACATCAAAATATTAAAAGAAAAGGATTTAAAAAATACATATTACAGTATCTTTTATTGCAGAAAATCCATTTCAATTACACAGTGCATTTTTACAGCAATTTTGGATTGCAGTTAACAATCAGAATAAGGGTGGAACCTACCATAAGCTCTAAGAAATTGAATAAAATTCCTAGAAGTGGGCAAGATCATTATGCACATACCATGAAAAATAGGGGTAGTAGTTAGCAAAACAACTACTTAATTCCAAGAAATTGTATTGACAAGGAAAAATACTGAATTATAATAAAAATCTTAAATCAAACACAAATGATGTCACAGCCTTCCGGAAAAGTGTAAAAAATTCTTAAAATGATCTAAAAATTGCCAAAAAATGACCTATCCCTAAAAAGTTAAGAAAATGCAAAAAAATGCCCTAACAAATTGCTTTTATTTAATCCGTTTTTTAATGCCATACATTTTCATACATGCAAGCGATGTTTCAACCTTCATAAGAAAAAGATGCAAAATCATTAATTGCCTTGTCCTAATCATGAGCCTGGGTTCATTCAGAAAGAATCTAAAATGTGAGTTAGGTGTTGTAGATTTGTGGCATGTAAAAGTACATCAAGTCTGTAAAAAGAGGCCTCTGGTAAAATTTAATTGCAATGTTAATGATCTTTACTGTTAAAAGTGCATTGTTAATTAAAACAATGGCAGTAGCAATAAGTTTACAATATCAAATCCTCATCTTTTGTACCATTTTTAATAATCTTCTTTTTCTTCTTCCTTCCAAGTATTAGGCCAAAGCCTGTTACGATCCTATAGAAAATTCTCCCTCCAGCGTTTCATAGGACGGCCCAGAGATCTTCGTCCTCTTGGTATATAATTATAAACAGCTCTGGGGATTCGATTTGAACTCATTCTTTCAAGATGGTGTTTCCAATTTAGTTGGTACTGTTTAATATATTCCAAAATTGGCGTAGTCTTCAATTCTTTTAAGATATCAGTGTTCCTTTTCCGATCCCATCTGGTGTAACCCGCTGTTCTGTGCATAAATCTCATTTCACAACTCATTATTCTGCTTTCATGTTGTCTTTTTAGTGCCCATGCTTCACTACCATAGGTCAACACTGGTTTAGCTAAAGTGTTATATAAATGTAATCTAGTGTTTTTTTGTACAAGGGATGGTTTCATAACTTGATTAATAATTCGCAAACTTTTATTATAACTAGTAATTTTTTCAGGGATATCCTTTTCATCCCAGATAGAGAGATAATATCCAAGATATTTAAATTGATTAGATCTCACTAAAATTTTATTCTGGAGACAGATTTTACTTTGTATGGGGTCCTTCCCATGAAATGCCATAATTTTAGTTTTGTTAATTGATATTTCCATATTAAATTTGGCAGCTATTTTTTTGTAAATTATAAATTGATCACTGCAAATAATTTTCGGAAAGTGCCAGAAGAGCTAAATCGTAATTTTTTAATAATTTAACAATGATATGACATGTATTGACTTAGGCTTTCACGGCCGGAGTTGCTATGATGATCTTGAAGAAGATTTCCGGGCTGTTGGCCATGGTTCGAGGCTTGGAGTTCCCCCGATGTTTCGCCAGAGACTGCATCTGGCATCCTCAAGGGTTGTCTTGAGATCATCAATGATATGACAATATTCAAACAATAACTATTTTGAACTCCAGGAAATTGTAAATCTCGACATCCATAAAAATATGTCACAGCATTTGCAATGGTAAATCCATATATAAAAAGATCTGGACATATGACAACATATTTATCTCTTTTGGAAATAAATTTGAAAATGCCACTCATTTATTTAACTTTTACAGGAATTAATCACTATGAGGTTTAATTTATGGTAAAATCAAATGTTTTCTACCTCTCCTAATACGAATCTTCTAAGTAGATCGCGATTTGAATAAGGAAAGGTAGGAAACATTTGATCTTACCATAAATTAAACCCCATAGTGTTTAATTCCTGTAAAAGTTAAATATATGTGATAACTCAAGTCTATATAGGAAACAAGATGGCCAACCATGACATAACCTCAACTTCATATTTAAATATAAATTTATCGGGATTAACTTCGAAATTCCTGCAAATTCTGACCTGATCCAGAGGTTCATCGGTCCACCAACAGAGTGAAGAAGAAGAGTTTCTTCCGATCGACATAATATCAGTCACCAAAATAGTACTGAAGATGAGACCGTTGTTGTCTCGAAATCACGGTCTACTTAGAAGATTTGTATGAGGAGAGGTAGGAAACATTTGATTTTACCATAAATTCCACTCATATTTAAGCTTAGTTTTAAAATATAAAAAAATATTAGGTAAGTGCAAAATATAACTTATGATACTTACTTACTTACTCACTGGCACTATCGAACCTGTAGGTTCATGGCCGCGCGGACATACGCTCTCCATACATCCCTATCCTGAGCTAACACTTTCCAATCATTCCCCGTATAATCCACCTCCCTCAAATCATAGTTAATGTTATTCTCCCACCTCATTCTTGGTCTACCAACTGGGCGTTTTCCTTCTGGCTTTCCTACAAGAAGCTTCCATGCAAGTCTTCCATTCCCCATACGTGCAACATGTCCTGCCCATCGCAATCTACGAGACTTAACTGTTCTTATTATATCTGGCTTCCTATAAAGACCATGTAGTTCATTGTTATGTAGTCTTCTCCACTCACCTGTCTGTTCATCTCTCTTTATGATAGGTCAAATATTTATTGGATTGCTCTTTTTACCATATATGATCAGAAGTATAGAGACACTCTTGAATAGTTGTGCTATGTTCAGAAGGCGAACTTCACATCAGTTTACTTAATGGTAGTATGTCGTATAGTGTACAGTATTACGTATAATATAAACATGGTTAGATCTGGAGAGTTAAGTGACTTTCAATATGGCAAAATCTTAAGTACCTACCTAAATATTAAGTCTATCAAAGATTTCACCGTATCAGAAGCTGCCAAAATCAACCATTTCAAATTATGTTATAAAGTGGAAACTAAGTGGTACTGTCACAATTAAACAATGACTTGGTAGGCTGCATATTACGTTCATAAAGGGATTGTCAAACTTTGAAGTCTAATGATTGTTTGTTGACTAAGGGTCGCATGTTTGGACGCATTTGACAGTAAAATGCCTTCTCTGCTGAGCAAGTTGTATGCTAATACGATTTTGCTTACTCAGAAATCTGTTCATGCGATAATAATTGGTTAAATTTGTAAGCTACCTGCGGAGGTACCTTACATGAGCAACTCAAATTAAAATCCCGAAGGGAACCGATGGTAATCGATGTACTTTGCTGCTTTATCCAACATTTATCCAAGATGTCGGACCTTGAAGACTTCGATCATGTTTTTCGGTATACACGGAGAAGAGGAATTTGATAGAGTCTACCAAAGAATTCAACTGGAAAACAGAGGAGAATCGGCGTAATATTGCGTGTCGCAGATGTGTTTGTATACGGTATTATTTGCGGGATGCAAGCATAAATGCATTCCTCTATAGCAGACGAAAATAACGGAAGTGGTTTTATCGCTGAGAATTCTGGGTAATTCGTTGCCAATATTACGAAAACGTCGACTCTCGTGCATGACCGTTAAGTCGGCCGTTAATTCGTTCTCAGCAATTGCTCACGGTGAATCAGCTCACTAGTGATTGGAAGTAATTTGAGTAGAGAGTAATGTTCTAACATACGACCCTAAATCACTCACCCAAAAAATTCAAGGCAAGATGAAAGTAGTAGCATGAATTTCCTCCCTTAACACTTTGAGTCCTGCAGTGGTACTAGTACCACGGCATTTAAATGACACTGAAGCTGGAGAAAAATAAATCCCTCAGCATGCCTGTGCCGGCAGATTTACAGGGCTGTTCTTCTGAACCAGAAAACACCCCTGTAAATCCACCTGCACAGGCTCAGAAAAACACCCCTGTAAATCTGCCGGCACAGGCATGCAGAGGGATTTAATTTTCTCCGGTTTCAGTGTCATTTAAATGCCGTGGTACTAGTACCACCGCCGGACTCAAAGTGTTAAGTCATATTTAATTTCTTAGGAAATTAAGATTTTGATGCTAGATGTTTGATTGTATTCACTTTTTCATAAGAATTATTGCCTATAGTTACCCTGTCATAATCTGCTATATTTTGATAGTGGTACATGTTTATATAATTTTTTTTTTTTTGCTGTGTTTACTTCTAAATGAATTTCTTTCCAGGTGTTTAAAAAGACTTTTGCATTTATTGCTACCATATTTCAGTAATTAGTAATCAGTAACACATTATTCAGTTATGATCTCAAGTTTTGGCTTAGTCTAATGGCCTGACACAGACAATATTGAATATTAGTAGTAGTGTTTCCTGTTACTCTTATCCAGAGCATAGGGTATCAACAAAACAAATATAGCATATCTTCGATGTTTTTATTATTAATTTCATACATCTCAATGATGGATAAATCATATTTAAAGAGAAAAAATATATGCTCAGACCGGGACTTGAACCCGGGACCCTTGGTTTTCTAGTCCAAGTGCTCTTCCATTTGAGCTACCTGAGCAAGTACCGATCTAAACGTATATAGAGAAAGATTTGCGTTTAGATCGGTACTTGCTCAGGTAGCTCAAATGTTAGAGCACTTGGACTAGAAAACCAAGGGTCCCGGGTTCAAGTCCCAGTCTGAGCGTATAATTTTTCTCTTTAAATATGATAGCATATCTTTTTCACGCTAAAACCTTAAACTCTCCCCATGTCTTTCCTTTCTTTCTGGCTTCCTTTTCTACACTCCTCCAACATGACCATTTTGGTTTCCAGATTTGAAGGGTGCAGAGAAAGCTCCAGGTAAATCACTTTTCAGGACATGTTGCACGTATGGGGAATGAAAGACTTGCATGGAAGCTTCTTGTAGGAAAGCCAGAGGGAAAACGCCCAGTTGGTAGACCAAGAATGAGGTGGGAGAATAACATTAACTATGGTTTGAGGGAAGTGGAATATACAGGGAATGATTGGAAAGCATTAACTCAGGATAGGGATGTATGGAGAGCTTATGTCCTTCCGGCCATGAACCTATGGGTTCGATAGTGCCAGTGAGTAAGTAAGTAAATCACTTTTTTGTCGAAATGGAATTTTTGGTGTTATTAGATTCTGCATGTAAACCACTATCATTTAGAAGTGTGAATCAGATGAATGTACAGTTTATGAATGGGTTTATTTACCTCCAAAGTTTTACATTCAAGTAAGTATGGATTTTTTTACATATACAATTATGAGGAGAGTCATTAAAATTCTAACCATTTATTAATTAAGAAAGTATAGATGTTTTACAACTAAAATTGCATTTTCTAGATTTCAAGGAAAAAAGTGACTTACTTGGTTTATTACCTGTTCCCTTCATTTAATCTGGCCTTTGATATTTCAAAATAGTGTTTATATCTCAATATTTATTGATTTATTGTATATTGCTGTAGAATGTTCTTTTCATGTATCAAATGTTGATTACTATGTGAGTTTAAGTTTATATTTAGTTTCTAGACTACTTGAGAAATTGGTGCTCTACATACAAGTGATTTTTGCAGATAACTGCAGATTTCCCAGAGGAAGAAGAAAAGATAGGAGAGCTGTTACAAAAAATTTCTGCCCTTCAAGATGTTCGTTTGCGTCTAGGAGCAGAAATGGCAGACCACTCAGGAGTTATTCGTAGTTTGGTTGTTCGAGCAGAGGATGCCAGACATTTAGATGATATGTAAGTGATATTAAGTGGGATTAGCATATATCAGTAAACTAATGTTCATTGGAATTAATAAATTGAGTTATTGAGTTTGTATTTTTTATACATTCTTACCTTATATGACAGTTTAGAATGTTTAAAAAATACAAACTCAATTATTAAATTAAACCTCATAATGTTACTTCCTAATGATTTTAAAATTGAGTTATATTTGACATCTCATCTCATAATTGTTAATTTTTTAAAGACTAGTTTAGACACATCTGCATGTCATTTTCAATTCCATCTAACCATTGAATTGGTGGTTGAAGAAATTAAATCCAATCCCCTTCCAAAAACTATCAGAAAAAGTAGAAACTAGCTTTAAATCTATTTTTAAAAAATGTATCAGAAAAGGAAAAATTCAAATTAAAAATAAGCAGATTCTTGAAACCCCAATATTCATGGTTTTCCTAAAATCCATAGAGAAGGAAAGAAAATGAGACCAGTTATTTATTAATAATATTGGTTGAACAACTAAAAGATATCAAATTGGCTAAGTAATACATTGAAAGATATGGGCAAATTTGAAAATCTAGCTGTGGAAAATTCTTACTATTTGATAGAAAAATTAGAAAATATAGAAATTAAACCTTCCAAAAGATTGGTCTCATTCGATGTCACTTCATTATTTACAAACATTCCAAAACGTAAAACAATAGAAATTTTGGACAAATGCCTAATGAAAAACAAGATAGATGATGAAAGCAGAGAGGAATACCTAAAATTAACCAAATTTTGTATTGATCAAATGTTTATCACTTACAGAGGAAAATTCTACAAACAAAGAACAGGACTTGCAATGGGAAATCCATTATCCACATTTTTTTGCAAATACAGTATGTTCATGGGTAATTTTGAATGTCAGATAATCAAAACATAATGTTTAAATTTTGGTGTAGATATGTAGATGGTATCATTGCAATAGTCAATCACAAGCACTTGGTAGATGCTGTAAAACTTTTGAATATCCAGAATAAAACAATTAAATTTACTATGGAAGTTGAAAACAACCAGCAAATACCATTTTTGGACTTAAAATTGATCAGAAATGAAGAAAAAAGAAAAATAGAATTTGGAATTTACAGGAAAGAACCACACTACAAAATTTAATTTTGAATAGAAAAATATACATCTAAATCGGAATTTGAACCCTATATCTCTGATTCTGTACACCATCCTTTAACGATTTAAGCTGTTAAGGCTTCTGATTTCCTCTATATTAATATGATTCCCGCATGCCAGATAGCAGTGAACTTTGTTCCACTAATGCCATCTAGTGACTTCTTAAAATAGAAGACTTTTAAATGGAAATAAACACTACATTTATATTCAAAGTTAAAATTGGGAAACACATTATGAGGTTCTTAATTAATAAATTAATGAGTCATTTTAACATCTTACCTCATATTTCATGTTTTTCAAAGTTAAAATTGGGAAACACATTATGAGGTTCTTAATTAATAAATTAATGAATCATTTTAACATCTTACCTCATATTTCATGTTTTTCAAAGTTAAAATTGGGAAACACATTATGAGGTTCTTAATTAATAAATTAATGAGTCATTTTAACATCTTACCTCATATTTCATGTTTTACATTTATATTGTTTATTTTTTATTATTTCACTCACCTCATACTTCATAATTCATAGCAGACCCAGGGTTTCTTCACATCATTTGTGACATTCTCAATGCTGTGTCACGTTCACAACTGACGTCCAACGGCCTTCTCATAATTCATAGCAGACCCAGGGTTTCTTCACATTATTTGTGACATTCTCAATATTAAAAAACCTCATAGTGTTATTTCCTATCTACATAACTTAACTACATTTATAGCCAGTAAAGCTTAGATTCGATTTTCAAAATTACATTAACACTTTGAGTCCTGTGGTGGTACAAGTATCACGGCATTTAAATGACACTGAAGCAAGAGAAAATTAAATCCCCCAGCATGCCTGTGCCAGCAGATTTACAGGGGTGCTTTTCTGGTGTCATTTAAATTCAGTGGTACTAGTACCACCACTGGACTCAAAGTGTTAAAGCAACAAGTTTCAACCACATCACACATACACAGGCAGTCTTTAATTGTTTAACATACAGACCTGTGAATGTCCCTATGAGCAGATAAAATTTTAATACAGAGAAAAAACACATATTAAAGGTAGCAAAGCAAAATGGTTTTGAAGAAAAGATGATCCATAAGAAAATAAATAGATTAAAAAAATTATAAATTAAAGTACTGTTCAGACCAATAAAGAAATTAGTAAAACATTCAGAAAATCTACGTACCATCCTTTTGGCATACAATAAGTTTTAAAAAATGTTCACCAAATTTAACATTAAATAAGCACCGAAAAATGATAATAGCCTGAAGAGATTATTTAAAACCAGCAAAAATGAAATGATTATTTAAGGCAATAAATCATTGATTTATCAAATTGATTGAAAACATTGTGAGAAAAAAATATATATAGGAAAAACAACAAGGAGCTTAAATACAAGATTGAAAGAACACACCTGTAACATTTCAAATGACCTTTGAAACCAGCATCGTGAATACACACAACTTTATGAAGTGAGATATAAAAATTTTCTTAACTCATTTATAAATTGAAAATACCTCATAATATTACTTCTCACTTTAATTTTGATTAACCAATATTTGCTTTAATTTCAGGAAGAGTATGAGAAAGTGGTATATGGAGCTAAATGATGTTAACACAGATTTGATTAGAGGATACAACATTCGCTGCAAGAATCATCAGGAACTGCTGGATGCTCTGAGGCAGATGAATGTGATTATTCAGAAGGCAGCACGACTTCGAGGTAAGTTAATTAGGAATAAAAAGCATTCAAGATTGAATGAAATTATACAAAAGTTAGACAAAATAATGGAAATACCTTTCAAATCTTCATTCAATGTGATGTAAGGACCACAGTCGTTAAAAAAGCTGCAATTCAACGTGAAATTGATTCACGTAATATTTAATTTTAGGAAGTTATATTTTGAGGTTATTTTAATTATATTATTTTTGGTCTGGACATCTTACCTCAATATTAATGTTGATTTGTTCTTAGACATGTTTCAAAACAATTCTGTTTTATCGTCAGCTTTCCCAGACTGGTTTTATTTATGTTGCATTATGTTGCACCACCTGGATGTCGATGTCAGCTCCATCCTGTGGTTGGCCAAAGAACCTCCAAACAAGGTCACCCTCCATTGGAATATCAAAATTCATAACTCTGTTTCTGTTCTTCTGAATATAAATTTTTTCCCAAATAGTCAGCTCTTTTGTATTTTCTAACTGTTTTAATAATTTAGTGTCTGAATTTATATTATGTTTTTCAGACCAAACATAATATAAATTCAGACACTAAATTATTAAAACAGTTAGAAAATACAAAAGAGCTGACTATTTGGGAAAAAAATTATATTCAGAAGAACAGAAACAGAGTTATGAATTTTGATATTCCGATGGAGGGTGACCTTGTTTGGAGGTTCTTTGGCCAACCACAGGATGGAGCTGACATCGACATCCAGGTGGTGCAACATAATGCAACATAAATAAAACCAGTCTGGGAAAGCTGATGATAAAACAGAATTGTTTTGAAATATGTCCAAGAACAAATCAACATTAATATTGAGGTAAGATGTCCAGACCAAAAATAATATAATTGATTCACGTAACTTATGAATGTATTCTATGAGCATCTTGTACCAGACTTCACAGAGTATTTCTTCTAGCTCTTTAAGAGAGGAGGGAGCTGGAAATTTTGTTCTTACTCTAGTTTTCAATTCACATCACATTACCTCAGTAATTTTCCAATCTGGACATTAAGCTGGCCATGGTAGACATCTAACTTCTCCTTCATGCTCCTCAATCCAGTATGTTCTCCATACATATATCCTGCTAGTAGATGTAGACCTATTATATTTTTCCAATCATCTTCAATCTAGGACTTGTGTTCATAATACTACTTTTTTGCTTTATTGGATTCCTATGTGCAGTCAATGGTTTTTATTAATTGCTATTCTGCTTTAATATCTAATATTTGCAGCTCTCTCCTCACTATTCTGGTAGAAACTGATTTAATTAAATATATATTTATTTCTGCAGTCATATTATTTGCAGTAGTTTTATAATTTTGTGACACATTATTCTTCATATCTAACCTGTCTCTTTCATTTAGTTACTGTTAGCAACCACTGTTATTTTTTACAGAAGTTTCAGCTTTAGACAAGTATATAGTTACAATCTTGGAAACTGTACTCCTTGAAAACCCTAAAAATTTGGCAATTTTAATCACTGTAGCTCCAGCTAATGGGCACCAAAAATTTGTCCTGCTTAAAAGTTCCTCAAGTCAAACTTCATAAGCCTGGTTCCACAACTACAGGAGAAGAAATGCTTGGGCAGTTAAGTACAGAACTAGGTTCAGAGTAAACATCTGAGAGAAAAAAATGCATTTATGACTGTACCTGTAGATTAACCAAGCTCATGAAAATAAATGTACCAGAAAAATCTGGTGTTTCCATTATTTTGTTTACACCTTGTATTTTGTTTAGGATGTAGACAGCAAAGGATATAAGCATATACATGACTATTCCAAGAAAAGTCCTTGGGTAACAGAAAACAGAGTCAGATAAATACATGATATACACCATTTAAAGAAGCTATAGCTGCTATTGTATACTGACTACAGTATACAACTTTCCCCAGAGCATAATGTGACTGATTACACATCCAAAGAAAGTATCATATGCAAAGATGTGATGAACTCTGAACATCCCTTGCTATGCAGAAAACTTAACCAGTTCCTCCTAAAAAGCAAAAAAATCATTGCACTATATTGGACAGGTAAAAATATAATGTGATATTGAAAGAAGAAGTACAGCAACAAATAGATAATTAGTAAGAATCAAATGAATCGTGAACTCTTCTTACCTCATACATCTATGTTTTTTTAATACAGAACTGTAGTATCGGGAAACATATCATTTCCATTTTCAGCTGAAGATATGTTTCCTGATACTGCAGTTCTGTGTTAAACAAACATAGATGTGTGAGGTAAGAAGAATTCATGATTCATTTGATTCTTATTAAGAAAACCTCATAATGTAGAAGTTCCCAAATGTATTATATTAATAGATAATAGTCTGAACCAGATGGCAGTTCAGAAGATGATGTTAATGACCAAATTTTGACAGTTGGAATTTGACTGAGGATGGAAGTAATACCATACTTTTGAAACCGGTATCGTGAAGACACGCAACTTTATGAGGTGAGATGTTAAAGCATTTTCTCCAACTCATTCATTAACTGCTATTGTCCATAGTAAAAAGACTAGGCTTGACCATACTTGCCATTTTGAATGGGACAGTACATTTGTTATATTTGAAGAGAAAAATTTTTGCCTAGACCGAGACTCGAACCCAGGACCTTTGGCTTTCCGGGCCAAAGATCATGGGTTTGAGTCTTGGTCTAGGCAAAAATTTTTCTCTTCAAATATAATTTATCCTTCAGTGAGAAGTGTTAAATTAATAATAAAAACATCAGTACAATTTTTTTTTCACATTTCTTGACTGTCCTGTCATTTTAAAAAAAAGCATGATTTGTCCTGTTTTTAAGAACTATATATTCTTCCATGTTGGTAATTTAAAATTGCATTATTTGTAAGTTTCATAGTAAATAATTTTTGTGGATGTTAGAGTAATTCATTTAAGCATGGAATTACATTGTTCGTTGATGAATATCAATATCTGGGTGATTTTACAAAAAAGGAATTACATAAAAATCAAATGAATTGTGAATTCTTCTTACCTCATACATCTATGTTTTTTAAACACAGCACCGTTGTATCGGCAACCATTGTCAGCTGTTTTCACGACTGTCAATTTTTTCTTTTGCTGGTAATTATTCAAACTGCCATCTGGTGTTCTTTTGAAGGAGTCATTTTCTAAACTGCCATCTGTTGTATTTTTGAAGAACTTTGTAATCAACCTTGGTTCATCCGGAATTTCGAAGTTCATGGTTCTAGTATGGTTTTTTTGAATATATATCTTTTCCCAAACTGATAAATCCAAAGGTTTAGATAAATGTTTCAAAAGTTTTACTTATTTTTCAATTCTATGATTCTCTAATAAACTATGTGCTGCTATAACTGTTCTTTCAATTTCTCCATTCTTTATGTTTCTAAAGTGTTCTTTTTTACGAGTTTCCAAGTTCCTTTTTTGTTTGCAAAGATTGCAACAGGATATATATAGGAAAAACAAAAAGGAACTTGGAAACTCGTATAAAAGAACAGTTCAGAAACATAAAGAATGGAGAAATTGAAAAATCAGCTATAGCAGCACACAGTTTATTAGAGCATCATAGAATTGAAAAAGAAGCAAAAATTTTGAAACATCTATCCAAACCTTTGGATTTAACAGTTTGGGAAAAAATATATATTCAAAGAAACCATACTAGAACCATGAACTTCAAGATTCCAGATGAACCGAGCTTGATTACAAAGTTCTTCAAAAATAGAACAGATGGCAGTTTAGAAAATGGTTCCTCCCAAAGAACACCAGATGGCATTTAGAAAACAATTACTTCAAAAGAACACCAGATGGCAGTTTGGATAATTACCAGCAAAAGAAAAAATTGACAGTCATGAAAACAGCTGAGTATGGTGACGATGGTCGCTGATACTGCAGTGCTGTGTTTAAAAAAACATAGAAGTATGAGGTAAGAAGAAATCACGATTCATTTAATTCTTATGAGGTATATTTATTTCGGTAATTTTATTTTTTTATCGCTCGCCTCATATTCTTCTATAAGAATATAAGGTGAGTGATAAAAAAATTTACCTAAAGAAAAATATATGTCTGAATTGAATTCGAATGTCTGGTAGCTTAGTGGATAGAGCACTGGTGTACAGAACCAGAGACATCGGGTTCAATTCCCGATTCAGGCTATATTTTCTCTTCAAATAAACCATGATATTGTTTTCATTTTCATTTTTTAGGAAAAGTGTTGATTCAACTTACTTACTTACTTACTTACTCACTGGCACTATCGAACCCATAGGTTCATGGCCGCACGGACATAAGCTCTCCATACATCCCTATCCTGAGCTAATGCTTTCCAATCATCCCCTGTATAATCCACCTCCCCCAAATCATAGTTAATGTTATTCTTTCAATGTTTTTATTATTCATTTCATATGTCTCAATGATTTATTTATTTTTCTCTTCAAATATAAAGTGTTGATTGTTCATTTAAATGTGATATTGTGGGAGGTTTGTAATGTAATATTTATTCTATAGTCTGTGAAAATTAACTGTACTCATAACAATTGATTGATACAGGATTTTTTTTTTCAGCTGGAAAATATAAAACAAATGTAGTGAATTTATGTCGCACAGCATTGAAGACAAACAATTTGAACTCTCTTGTGAAAATAATAAGAACTGGCGAGGCCTAAATCATCTATGTAAGTGCACAAATAACAAAGTTATGCATGGAATTGTTTATTGAAGAAAGAAGAACATTTTTCTAGTTTTCTTAGAATTCCACAGGTAAACAATTCATTGCTGTTTTTATTATATGATTATAATTAAAAGTTTCTAGATGAACAATTCATATCTTGATTTCTTGCTCAATTTTATTTATTTATGTATTCAATTGTTTATTTATTTAATTGTTTATTTTTTTATATGTTCATTTTTATCTGTTAGTAGCGAGAATTATTAAATGAGAGTTCACTTCTTAAGATTAAAATTAATTGAATTAATAGCATGTTTAAAAATAGAAATTATAAAAAATAATGTATTGTTAATGCTATTAGAGTAAAAAATAAAATTTTATTTTTGTCACGTGCATCTTGTTAAACTAATTACATAATTACATTTTTGTCATAAGAATTAAATGAATCGTGATTTCTGCTTACCTCATACTTCTATGTTTTTTTAAACACAGCACTGCTGTGTCAGCGACCATCATCACCATCCTCAGCTGTTTTCACGACTGCCATTTTTTTTCTTTTGCCTGTAATTATCCAGACTGCCATCTGGTGTTCTTTTGAAGGAATTATTTTCTAAACTGCCATCTGGTGTTCTTTTGAAGGAATTATTTTCTAAACTGCCATCTGGTGTTCTTTTGAAGGAATTATTTTCTGAACTGCCATCAGTTGTATTTTTGAAGAACTTTGTAATCAAGCTCGGTTCTTCAAAAATACAACAGATGGCAGTTTAGAAAATAATTCCTTCAAAAATACACCAGATGGCAGATTAGAAAATAATTCCTTCAAAAAACACCAGATGGCAGTTTGGATAATTACCAGCAAAAGAAAAAATTGACAGTTGTGAAAACAGCTGAGGATGGTGACAATGGTCGCTGATACTGCAGTGCTGTGTTTAAAAAACATAGAAGTATGAGGTAAGAAGAAATCACGATTCATTTAATTCTTATGAATTAAACCTCATAATGTTAAAAATTCCCAAATTTATTATGTAAAAAAAATTTTTGTCACTTACTTCAGCCCATGAGTCATCCAGTTCGGTTTATTTTGACTATAAACTGATTAATAAAAAGTACTAAGGATTGGTATCCATTACCCAAGTGTGCTAAAACAGAGTTTGAAAAAAAAACCAATATTCTAGCTAGTTCTTCACCTTTGATTACTTGAATATATATTTATGAAAGTTGAACCTGGTAACATAGCTTCTTTTGAAAGTGAACTGTAGTTCAAATGACACTGATAACTTCAAGTAAAATCCTGGCTTGAAACAACTGTTGCTGTGTGTCAAGAATGCTACAGAGAGAGGGTAGAGAAAGAGACAAGCATACTAATGTGGTATTGTCATATCTGCTTAAGCTGCTCAGACCAGAAAACTATTACAATGAATTGTTGAAATGTTATGGTGAAATTAAATGTTTCTTACCTCTCCTCATAAATATTTTCTAAGTTGATCACGATTTCGAGACTATAACTGTTTCATCATCAGAACTTTGTTGGCGACAGAGGGAAGAAGAAAAGTTTGAACAGATGGAAGAAGAAATGTTTCTTCCGATCGACATAACACCAGTCACCAACAAAGTTCTGATGCTGAGACAGTTATAGTCTCGAAATCGCGATCAACTTAGAAAATATTTATGAGGAGAGGTAAGAAACATTTAATTTCACCATAAATTAAACCTCATAGTGATTAATTCCTATAAAAGTTAAATGTTGAAATGTTACTGTATTAAACTATATACTCTGACGTATATTTCAAAATTTAAAATAAATTCTTTATTACCTCATCTTATATCCTGCCTTTTAATTAGATCGGTTTCGTTTTCAGTAATTCCATGACCATTGCTCTGTTGTCTAGGAGTACTGCTTCTTACTCCATGTGTTGATAGACCAATGATTCTCCAAATCAAATCACCTTTCCTGGGAGTTTCAAAATTAACTATTTTTTTTTTATGTGGATTTTTTCTCAAGCTGTAAGCTCCTTAGATTTCTCTATTTGTTTTATTAATTTAGCCTTTCTTTCAATTTTATGTTTTTCTGTTCAAGCATGAGCAGCTACTGCAGATATTTCCACTTCCCCATTTTTGATATTTCTAAGATGTTCCTTTACTCTAGTTTCCCAATTTCTTATCACAGTCTCTGCATTTAATCTGATAAATTCCTGATATATTTTCTTCTTCCATTTCATTATTTTTTGTTGGTTTTAATTATCCTATTGAGACTATTTTCATTTTTCGGTGTCAATCTTGTGTTGAGCTTTTTCAAAATGTTTTGAAACTTGTGGTGCTTCAATGGATGGTAAGTGAATTTATTGAATTTTATGTTTTCTTCTTTTGTTTTTAGAAGTTGGTTGGTTGGTTGGTTGGTATCTAATGTCGAGCACTTGATAATGAAATCATTCGCTCTCTTGCACTCCAATATTTAGCAGAAAGGCTGGTCTCTTCTACAAAAGCTGGACAACGGAGGAGATGGTTTCTTTCCATATCTTCATTTAAATTGCAAAAAGGGCATTTAAGGTGAATCTGTTATGCCAATTCTGTGTAGGTGTTTATTCAAGCAGTCATGTCCCGTTAGCAGTCTGAATGTTGCTACTGCAGATTTTCTTTGTAATGTAGTAATGTCATAAGCTTGTAGATTTTCCCATTCCTTTCCAGATGTTTTGGTGGTGTATTCTTCTCTAAGTTTATTGATGTATTTATTTGAGATAATTCTTTTGATAGAGTGAAAGGAAACTGGAGCAGAAGTTGGGTTTGAAACAATTTTGCTACCCTTCTTGGCTAGAAAATCGGCTATTTCATTGCCTGTCACTCCACAATGGGCCGGAATCCATTGACAGTACAACTTTTTTATGTAGACGGGATAAATGTTTTATCATTTTGTGACATTCGATAATTTTGATGCTTTTGGGTGTTGTGTCTCGTGTTATAGCAAGAATGGCTGCTTTGGAGTCACATAGAATTACAACTTTTGTAAATTTTTGGATGTGATATAAAAGATTTTGTAAACTTAAGAAAATTGCTAGAATTTCGCCATCAAAGTTTGTTGAATTTGTGTTTAGAAGTTACTTCCATTAATTAATTTTTATCTTTGAACTTATTTATTTTCCTGTATACCATGCTTTCTTTAAACCCATTATTTTCCTTTATACCATGCTTTCTTCAAAAATTTCCTATTGCTACATTAATTATGTTCTTCTTCCTTTTTCATAAATGGTGTTGGTGTATTACTCACAGAGGTGCTGATTTCTTATCTTTCTTTAGAACAGCTTATACTTTATATATATTTTCTTATAGACAACATGGTCACAAATGATTTTGCCAACATAGATTTTCCTTACATATTTGCGAGAAGTTTCACTGACAATTTGTTAAACCTAATAAAAAAAATTGCTGTAATGATATTGTTATGGACCCTCTCTCAAATGCATTCAAGGAGGAAGTGAAGAAATGATTATTGTGGCAGTATTGTGTACGGGTTTGTTCTATTGGCTGTGAAAGTTACATACCCCCTGAAAGGGATTGTTGCCTCACGGAGTGAAAAAGAGAGAATATCATTATTTTCGATGTTTTTATTTAAATTAACATTTTCCAATCCTGGATAGAGTTTAATTTAAGGAAGAAAAATAAATGTTTGAAGTGGTATTTGAACCATGGACCTCTTGTTCGCCGTATGAATGTGCTGTCCAATACACCATTCAAACGAAGATACAAACATTAACATTCCTTTCAACTTATACAATTATTGTTTGTTTGAAGGCTAATTGCTGTCGCTACCATCATGCCAACTGATGGCTTCTATTCAGAAGTATTTTTATTGAGAATTTATACATGACTTTGTAGTGGTAAAGCTCATAAAAACATAAAAAATTGGATTTTCTGACAAAAATCAAGTAGTCATATTATCGGTTGAAAATGAGAGGGATGTCCTCTTGAAAACTGTAGTTCCCGTGTTTAAGAAAACTTAAACTATGCAGTAAGATAAGAAGTACCTCATTCATTCATTGAATTAAGAACCTCATAGTGTTGTTTCCCATATTTAGCTATGAATACTTGACTCTTGTTGAGGAATATTAATTTTTCTTTAATTTATTAAGAATTTTTAGAATCTCTCTTTTTTTTTGTAATTTTTGTAACCTACTTTGACATACTTTTGCATTTTCATGTATTTTTTGCCTATTTTAGGTGCCTATAACATACTTTTTCCATTTTTTTAAATTTTACAGGAATTAATCACTATGAGGTTTAATTTATGATAAAATCAAATGTTTCCTACCTCTCCTCAATTAAATATTGTAAGTAGATCGCAATTTCGAGACCATAACGGCCTCATCTTCAGTACAATCTTGGCGACTGATGTTATGTCGATCGGAAGAAACACTTCTTCTTACCTCTGTTGGTGGACCGATGAACCTCCGGATCAGGTCAGGATTTGCGGGAATTTCGAAGTTCATAAGTTTTCCTTTGTTTTTCTGAATGTAGATTTTTTCCCAAACCATGAGTTCCTTTTGTTTATCTATTTGTTTAATTGAACTGGCTTTTGATTCAATTAAATGTTTTTCAGACCAAGCATGAGCAGCTACTGCTGACTTTTCCACTTCTCTATTTTTGACATTTCTAAGATGTTCTTTCACCCTTGTTCTTTTTGTTTTCCCAATATAAATTTTGTCACAGTGCCTGCATTTGATCTGATAAATTCCTGATTTGTTTTCTTCTTCAATTCTTTCATTTTTATTGGTTTTAATTATCCTATTATTATCTCAATTATTAAAGAATGGAGACTACAACCACATGGCAGCATACCACTTAATAGATTATATAATTTAGACACTCTATTATTTGCAGATGACATTGTGTTTATAGCGAATTCAGAAGATGACCTACAACGTTCAGTCCACTCTTTTCACCAAATTGCAAATAATTACAACATGGAAATCTCAACAGAAAATCTAAAGTCATGGCTTTTCTAGGAAAAGACCCAGTTCACAGTAAAATTGTTAATAATAATAAAATATTAGAACAAACCAACACATTTAACTATCTCGGATTCCAAGTTACATATGAAGAAGAAAAAGATTTTAGTCAAAAAATTAATAAAATTTGACAGAATAACAGGAATTATAAATAATATTTTCAAGCCAAACACAGTACAGCAACACACACGAACTAGAATATATAAAACACTGGCCAGACCCATATTATGTTATGACAGTGAGGCCTGGACAATTTGCAGTGTAGATGAACAAAGACTAACTGCGGCAGAAATTAAATTTATGAGAAGTACTGCAGGCTACTCAAGAACAGACCATAAAAGGAATTCTGAGATTCTCAAAGAATTACAAACAGAATCAGTCATGGAATATGTACATAAATACAGAAACAACTGGAAATCTCATGTAAGAAGAATGAGCAGAACAAGAATACCATGTCAGATCTTAAATTACCAGCCACCATGCAAGAGATCTTCGGGCAGACCCTTCAAACGTTGGATTGAGACTGTAACAGACCACTAGGTCTATCACATGAAAGGAAGAAAAAGAAGAATTATCCAATTAAGGCTGTATTCATTCTTCGGTGCCAATCTTATATTAAACTTTTTGAAAATTTTTTTAAACTTATGGTGTTTCAATGGATGGTAAGTGAATTTCTTGAATTTTATTTTTTCTGTTTATTTTATAAGTGTGCTTTCATTAATTAACTTTTGTCTTTTAAATTTATTTATTTTCTTGTATACCATATTTTCTTCATAACTGTGATCTATTGCGACATTAATTACGTATTCTTTTTCTTTTTCATAATTTTCTTTGCTCATACATATATTTACCAATCTGTGTGTCAAACTATTGAATACTGTCTCTTTGTGAGCAAAATCCTGAAGGTTTAATATAGTTGTCTATATGTGTATTCTAAGGTACCATGCCTTGATGTAGAGCTACAGGATATGGGTTGGTTTGAGTTTGAGAAATTTTCTCATAGAATTTTGGCCATTTTGGACTGGTGCACAACCAGCATGAAGATAAATTTGGGTAGCTAATTAGTGGTCCTCCTAACTACTTCAATGTTTGAAGCAGCACATTAGACACTAGCCAACAGTAAGTAGTGGCTCTAGGTTGAAAAAACCAGTGATAATGGATGTGGGACCCAACATGTTGACCACATGTCACTCCTATACTGGCTGGATGATCATACACCTCTGTAATGGTGGATGTGAGGGTAGCAGCTGGTTGTTAGGCCAGGGGGCTCTAAATCTGCTGTACCATTGAGTTTTAGGGTCGTATGAAAATACATTACTCTCTACTCAAATTACTTCCAATCACTGGTGAGCTGAGATCGAATTAACGGCCGCCTTAACCGGTCATGCATGAATGTTGACGTTTTCGTAATATTGGCAACGAATTACCCAGAATTCTCAGCGATAAAACCACTTCCGTTATTTTCGTCTGCTATAGAGGAATGCATTTATGCTTGCATCCCGCAAATAATACCGTATACAAACACAATATTGCGACACGCAATATTATGCCGATTCTCCTGTTCTTCCAGTTGAATTCTTTGGTAGACTCCATCAAATTCCTCTTCTCCGCGTATACCGAAAACATGATCGAAGTCTTCAAGGTCCGACATCTTGGATAAATTTCAAACTACATCGGTTACCATCGGTTCCCTTCGGGATTTTCACATAAGTTTATATCTTGAGCTACGATATTAAGGTACCTTGTCAGGTAGCTTTACAATTATTACTGCGTGAATAGATTTCTGAGTAAGAAAAATGTGTTTGAATAAAACTTTATCAGCAGAGAACGCCTTTTACTGTCTAATGCGTTCAAACATTTGACCCTTAATGTTATAATGTCTTGAAATGAAAATTATATAAGTGGTTTTATTTTTACTCATCCAATGCTATAGCCGAGTGGTTAAGGCTTTGGTACAGAGCTACAGGACTTGCACTGGTTCGGGTCCCAATGGGGAGAAGAAATTTTCTCATGGAATTTTGGCCAGTATGGGACCACAGCCCATCCAGCATCATGAGGAATTTGGGTAGCTACAATATGTAACAGCTCCAGATTGAGAAAACCAGCTATAATGGCTGGGGGAGCTAACATGCTGACCACATTTCGTCCTCACAGTGGCTAGATGATTGTCTACCACTGTGATTAGCATATGTGTTTGTGACATCAGCAGCTGACTGGTTGGCCAAGGGCCTTCTAGGCCTCTTGTGCCATGGACTTTAGTTTTAGTTTATTTTTACTCTGATGATCATCATATGAGCTGGCAGTTATTTGAACTAAAGTAAATAAAAAAAGACTCATATATTTTTATTTTATTTTATTCTAGAAAGTTGTAAATATTATTTCTAAAGTTTATTAAAGCTATAAAAAAGTTTATTTTTCCAATAGATCTATACATACCATGAGAGAATGCAATCACCATTCTTCAATCTTGTCATGTTGCTTGGAAATAAAAACCAGAAGGTGCATGTATTTTATTATAAGTGTGAGTATACAACAATTTACAATGAAGTAATTAAATATATTCTAGCTAACAATGTAGTTGCGATCACTAGATTATATGACTGATCTTAAATAATGACAGGATACTTCGAAACCATATACAGAGTAACAACTCCAATCATTGTGCCACAGTTTTGAAGGACAACTACGAACAGTGCCATTGACTTGCTTTGTGATAGTTCTTCGGTCACCATTTTATTCAACTCAGGAATCTGCAAAAAAGTATTATGTTTCAATTAATTATTAATAATATCATCATCATTGTCATCCATGCAAGTATTAGGCCATGTGGCCTGTTATGGTCTCAAAGAGGAATTTTTCATCCAGTGCTTTTTTGGACATCCCAGCAATCTTTTTCCTTGAAGATTGTAACAAAGCATAGCTTTTGGAATTCTGTGAGATGGTATTCATTGAAGATGGGCTTTCCAGTTGTTCTGGTAGTTTTATATAT
This sequence comes from Diploptera punctata, assembly GCA_030220185.1. NCBI lineage: Eukaryota > Metazoa > Arthropoda > Insecta > Blattodea > Blaberidae > Diploptera > Diploptera punctata. Next base: position 1,007,711 of record JASPKZ010001237.1, on the reverse strand, counting down.
ATATATATCCACCACTGTGGTCTCGAGGTAGCATGCTGCCTTGTCATGCAATGGGCCCGGGTTCGATCCCCGGTCGGGGCAGTTTTTCTGGGTGAGGTTTTTTATCAGGGTTTTTTCTCACCTGCAAGACAAATGTCAGGAAAACTTTAAGGCCCAAAGTCCCTGAAATCATATGGCCATCATCATCATCATCCTTCACCGGTGTGGAAAGCAACAGGAAGCTATCACACCTACAATTTCCTAGTAAAGCTGCAAGCATAGAATGCAAATGCTATGATTGCAGTGAAGGACCTGCCTTCGGGCAGAATTACTATGGATGGATATATATATATATATCATGGAGAATGGGTTCTATACACAATTCCTCTATAATATCTTCGTTTCTCTTTAATAATATCATGCATGCATTACTTGGGATTATGTCAATGAAAATAACTTTATTAAAAAATAATTTGACCAGATGCAATTTTAATATTTTACAAAGTAATGGCAACTCCAATTTTATTATATGTCTCTTAAATGTGGACTTTGATGATAGTTGACTACAAAGGATAGAAGCTGTTCAGATGTGATTTCTGTGACCACTGATAGAAAGTACTCTTTATGGTTCTATACAAAATGACATTTGTAGGGAACTTACCATCACAGCCATTATTAAAATCATACAAGTTTTAAAACTTTCTAGGATAACTGGTATATACACATAACATGGATACCCAACAGTTTAAACTCCATGGCACAAGAGGCCTACTGGCCTCATATCCACATGTGTTAATCACAGATCCAGCCAGTGTAGGGGTGACATGTAGTCAGCATATTGGTCTCCCAACAATTATAGCTGGTTTTCTCAACCTGGAGCCACTACTTATTGTAGTTATCCAAGTTCCTCATGATGCTGTATGGCCACCGGTCCCATATTGGCCAAAATTCCATGAGAAAATCTCTTTCCCCATTGGGACTCGAATCAGCACAAGTTCCGCAGCTTTGTGCCAAGGCATCTTGCCTTAACCACTCGGCTACAGCGCAGGAGCCCAACACTTAGGGCCGCATGCAAATACATTAGTCTCTACTCAAATTACTTCCAATCACTGGTGAGCTGACTCACCGTGAGCAAGTGCAAAGATCGAATTAGCTACCCACTAACTGGTCATGCATGAAAGTCATTGTTTTCGTAATATTGGCTAGAAATTACCCAGAATTCTCAACGATAAAACCACTTCCGTTATTTTCATCTGCTAGAGGAATGCATTTATGCTTGCATCCCACAAATAATACCGTATACAACGACGTCTGCATCGCGCAATATTACGCCGATTGTCCTGTTCTTCCAGTTGAATTCTTTGGTAGACTCTATCAAATTCCTCTTTTCCGCATATACCGATAACATGATCGAAGTCTTCAAGGTCCGACATCTTGGATAAAGCAGCAAAGTACGCGGCAAGGTTTCAAACTACATCGGTTACCATCAGTTCCCTTCAGGATTCTCACGATTCGTTTCTCTCTTAAGTTACCTCGTCAGGTAGCTTACGAATTTCAACAATTATTATCGCATGAACAGATTTCTGAGTAAGCAAAATCGTATTAGGATACAACTTTCTCAGTAGGGAATGCCTTTTACGGTCTAATGCGTTCATAGATTTGACCCTTAGACTACCATAAAAGCTGAATGATTATATACTTATTGGAAAGGAAGATCTAGGACAGCCAAAGAATAGATGAATGGAGTAGAGACCAGCTCTTTATACTGATTTATAGATAGTAATGATGAGGGGTAGCTCCTCTTTAAGGGCCATTGGTGCCTGACAATGTTCCCCATTTTCGAGAATGTAAATTACAATATAATTCAGTATATTTCACATTACAGTTGTCTTTTTTCCTTGTGCTTTCAATACAAAAAATATATTTTTCATTGACATAATCCTGCAAGAGAATAGACTGATTGGGCCTAGAAAGAGATGGCCTTGTACTTAATTCATATTAGCACTAAAGGTCAGATGGAAAACTAGCAGCTTTTCCCCATGCCTTCTCCCCCATTACAGTCTTCTTGCTTCTGGCTGGCTCTGCTGTGTGAACGTGAATTGACAACTCTGTACAAAGGCATATAGTTCCATTGTTACTTGGAAATTCCAAGTTGAGATTTGAGTTCAATTCTGTGTATACTATTGTGTTAAAATTGAAGTTCCATAAAACATGATAATTTTTCTTTCTTCACTCCATGTGCAACTTACTTTCATGCCAAACTTTTTTTCACCCTCGAATTTGAAGGATGTGGCTTATACCTGAGGATGCCTTATTTCCAGGCCAATTAACAGCTTATCAAGAGATATGTGGTATAAGACATAAGTTTTCCCGTCTGGCCTAGAACTCATGAGCACCACCACTGACATAGAATCTAAAATATGTAAAAGTCATTGGGTTTTGTATTCATTTTGTCTTTTTATTATTAATTATATCCTCTGGTAGTTATTGCTTCACAATCAAAATTATATTAGGTATTTAATATCTATAAAATATTTATGAGTACTACACATAAAAAAGTCTCACCAAGTCTCCGATTGAAATGTAGAGGAAAAGACCTCCAGCAAAAGCAAATACATAGATACCAGACTCAAGTTCTCCCATTATAATCCCAAGAATCAAGCCACCAAATGCAGTGCAAGCAGAGAGGAAGTTATATAAGAGTGCTTTCTTGAGTGGCATTCCTGAATTGATGAGGATTGCAAAGTCTCCTGCAACATCAAAATAAAATGAGCTCCATCCCACTATATTGGATAAAGTAGTAGTTTTAGTTAATAAAATTATGAGTATACATTTTAATCCTTTATAAAAAAAAATTTTGATGGAAATTTTTTACTTTTAATCACAAGTTTTAATAATTGTATAACAGTACCTGATATCTGAGTCATCCTCAATAATTTGCAGTGTTGTTTTATAGGAGGCCTTTCGATAACTTATGTATCATCTTCTGCTTTCATTTTGGTACTGACTGTTGTTGGTAATTATTTTGTACAGAGGGTTTATGCTGGGTATGCTCTCGTTCAACAGGTGTTTATTTGTGGTTTCCTTGATGATTTATAATTCTTCTAATCACCAACAACAGTCAGTACCAAAATGAAAGCAGAAGATGATACATAAGTTATCGAAAGGCCTCCTATAAAACAACACTGCAAATTATTGAGGACGACTGAGATATCAGATACTGTTATACAATTATTAAAACTTTAACACAGTTACCTCAACGGAGTTTCAAAATGTATTTTAAAAACATTGATGAAAATTAGCAATATTGTAGGAAAAACTAATAAAGGATTAAGACAAGATGATGCATTAGCATGTACACTATTTAACATAGCTGTGGAGAAGGTAATCCAGGATGCAAACATTGATACTAGAGGAACAATATTTTATAAATCAGCACAAATATTAGCGTATGCTGATGATATAGACATAATTGGAAGAACACCCAATGTAGTTAGAGAAACCTTTTTAAAATTGGAAAGTGCAGCGCAAAATATAGGCCTAAAAGTGAATGAAAGCAAGACAAAATATATGGAAATAACAAGCAGTCCAAACAATGATGCCTGTTTTGCAGTTGGAAATTATAAGTTTGAGAAAGTGAAGGAATTTAAATACTTGGGTTCTATGATAATGAATGAAAATATGATTGATAAAGAAATCAACCATAGACTAATGTTAGCCAGTAAGGGATATTTTGGACTTAAAAAACAACTCAGTTCCCGATATATAAGTATTCAAACAAACAAAAAATGGATATGTATAAAACTTCATTGAGACCTGTTGCCATCTATGGCTGTGAAAGTTGGGCCCTAACAAAAATTCAAGAAAACAAAATTAGATTATTTGAAAGAAAAATATTAAGGAAAATTTTTGGCCCAATATGTGAGAGTGGAAACTGGCAAATTAGATATAACGATGAATTATATGAACTGTATGGCAATGTAGACATCATTAAAACAATAAAGATGGCAAGAATTAGATGGCTGGTACATCTCTACAGGGAAGAGGAATCAGACATATGTCATAGAGTCACATTGACAACTATAATTGAAAACCAAAGAGTTGGACGTCCTAATATTAGATGGCTGGACAGCATTGAACAGGAACTGAGAACATTAGGTGTACGAGGATGGAGAGGGAAGGCGGAGAAGAAGGACGAATGGAGGTGCATTGTAGGGGCGGTCAAGGCCTGCAATGGGCTGTAGAACCAACAATGATGAATGATGATGTAGGAAAAACTTGAACATGATAATTACTGGAATTATTCATTTCTCTACTTTTGAATATTGCTCTTCAAAGTCATATTATATTTCTAAACTTCATTGAATTTAAGACAATTTATAATTTAATAATTATTGTACAAAGCAATTCAAAATCAGTATTTCTCTTTTAGAGAATGAACAATATATAAAAATATATTTTTCATGTAATATTTAGATTAAAATAAATTATATTCTGAGTGTCTTCAGTTGATTCAATACCAATTAATATTTATTTGAATTGAACTTTGTAGGGAATATCACTATGAGGTATTTTAAAATTTAAAATCAATTCTTTTATCACCTCACCTCATATCCTGTCTTCTAATTAGACCGATTTTGAAACCTTATCGGTTTCATCTTGGTTATTCCATGACTGCTGTTCTGTCATTTAGGAGCACTGCTTCTTACTTCATCTATTGGTGGACCGATGAACCTCCAAAATCAAATCAACTTCCCAGGAATTTTAATATTCATTAACTTTCTTTCTTGTTTTTTTCTTTTTTGAATGTGGATTTTTTCCCAAACTGTAAGCCCTTTAGATTTTTCAAAAACTTCAATTAATTTAACCTTTCTTTCAATTTGATGTTTTTCTGACCAAGCATGAGTGACTATTGTCAGAAAAATATCAAATTGAAAGAAAGTTTAAATTAATAAAATAATTTGAAAATGTAAAGAGCTTACAGTTTGGGGAAAAATTCACATAAAAAAATAAGAAAGAAAAATTAATGCATTTTGAAATTCCAGAGAAATTAATTTGATTTTGAAGTTCATCGGTCCACCAACAGATGGAGTAAGAAACTGTGCTCCTGGATGACAGAACAGCAATTGTGGAATTACTGAAGATGAAACTGATAAGGTTTCAAAACTGGTCTAATTAGAAGACAGGATATAAGGTGAGGTGATAAAGTATTTATTTTATTTATTGCTTTCATATTCTACACTTTCAAAATAAGGAATATTCTAGAAATTAAGTTATATCAACAAAAATAAAATTTACTGCCAAATAATTGAATGATTACTGTGACTAGAATAATTTTTTTGCAGAAAATTTAATTATTGACTCAATCTGGTTTTTTATACAGATATTTTCCCATAAGGCATTTTTTTATGATGGTAGCTACTGAATATTATGTCCTCTATCCAGCAACCAAGCAACCTGTGATGAACTTCCTGCCAAAACCAATGTATGTCAGAAATATTTGGAAGCAAGAATGCTAAGTCCACCGCTGTGGTCTCGAGGTAGCATGCAGCGGGTCCGGGTTCCATCCCCGGTTGGGGCAGTTTTTCTGGGTGAGGTTTTTATCGGGTTTTTCCTCACCTTTAAGACAAATGTCAGGAAAACTTTAAGGCCCAAACGGTCCCCGAAATCATATGGCCATCATCATTATCATCATCATCATCATCATCCTTCACCGGTGTGTGGAAAGCAATGGGAAGCTACCACACCTACAATTCCCTAGTAAAGCTGCAAAGCATAGCTTGAAAATGCTATGATTGCAGTGAAAGAGTGATAATTGAGAAAGTTGGCTGTGGTGGACTAGTGGTTATGTTCCTTGCCTCTGATCCCGAGGGTCATGGGTTCAAACCTGACCATTTTCTATGGACTTTTTAGGATGGAAAAATCGAAGGAGTAAGTCCTTGAAGAGGGACTTTAATCCATGGGTCCCAAGTCTGAAACCTGACTAAAGAGGCCTCTTTGCAGAATTTACCGACCTTCATCCTAGTAATATCTTATTTGCATTCTAGATGTCTCGTTGGGCCGGTATGTTGATTGCATACTATTCAAGACATCTATAGGGAAATAAGCGTAACTAAATTATCTTAGTGTAGTAACTCCTAACAAAGATAAGGCTATGGCCCAACATTGAGCTGTTACACCATTGTAGAATAGAATAGTAATTGAGAGACCACCTTTTTTAATAATGGTTGTGGGATGTATTCCATAAAACGTCTTTAGTAGGCGACTATAACCTCATTGAAGTTTTGGTCTCCTCAACAATTTTTCACCACCTAGATCTATTCTGGATACAAACTGGCCAATTTCCAATTTTCATTTCTAATATATCTTTTATAACATCATTCTGCCATCTGCTTTTTGGGCATCCAGCTGTTCTGGTGCATATTGGTTTCCATTTGTATATTCTTCTTACAAGCTTGTCTTCTTGCATTCTATTTATATGTCCAAACCAGCACAGTCTTTGAGCTTTAATGTGGTTTATTACATTTTTATTTCGTATTAGATTATTTAATTGAGAGGTCATTCGTATACGCCATGTGTCATCACTTTCTCTAATTGGTCCAAAAATTCTCCGTAAGATCTTCCTTTCAAAGATTAATAGTTTTTGTTTATTAGATTCCTTCAGTACCCATGTTTCACAGCCATAAGTTACAATCGGTCTTATTACTGTATTATACAGTTTAACTTTTGTTAATCTGGAGACAAGTTTATTTTTGAATAGTATTCTATTTGCATAGTAAGCTTTATTGCCCAAAGAAATTCTTTCACCAATTTCTTCCTCTATATAGTTTTTTTCCATTTACAGTTGAACCAAAATATTTATATGATTTTAATTCCATAAAACTGTTACATAAAAAAAAAATTAAAATGCACCATGCTTGAAACCAAACCCAAGAATTAAATTCTCTCAGGAAGTTCATTTCTTCAGTGCCACAATAACCTTATCTGCCAATGACTGTTGTTAAAGTGCACTGAGATATGAAAATATGACCGACTTGTTTAAATAATTTTATGTTTGTTTAGCAGTGTAAATAGATTTTCAGCTATATTTTGTCTTTGGGTTATTTTTCTTCATGGTGCAGCAGTAGTTAACCAGTGTATTGACACTGTACTTAAAGAGAAACAAGACACTTGCATTGAGGTTTTAAAACAGCTTTAGTACTGGTTTCTGCTAATCATTACAATGACATATATATATACAAGCTTGAACATGAATGAGCCCTCATAATGTTGTTCTGAATAAAATTCCTACAAGTGTGAGTAAATCAAGAAATATGAGGTGAGTCAAAATTCACAACTCAAATATAATTAAAATTAACCTTATAGTGTTATTTCCTAGATATATTTAATAATTTCCGAGATATATTTAATAAATTTCTCGTATTTAATCTCATTTATAACTTAAATTATAATAAAGGAAACATAATATCGGTACATAGAAGAAAATTATACAAAAAAGTCACTTTCAAAAGGGCAAATTCTAAATACATGTTTGAGTTCAGGATAAATAGCATTAGAGTCCTGTTAAATTTCCTTGTAATAAATTATGTTGGTGGTTGCCATGAATGTATATTTTCATGCAGTATGTTAAAAATAAATATCCTCAACTTGTGTCCAACTCAGGGTCCGGTCAAGGGATGAGATGAAGCCTCTATATTTATAGAAGTCTGTGAATGACGAGAGTGCTGGCCAACCACTTCTGATGCACCATCACAGGAGCATATGAACGAAATGAAATGAAATGGGTATGGAGAAATGGTGGAATGATATTTGTGATAGGGGAAATCAGGAGAAACCCCAAGAAAAACCTACCCAAGCTCCATTTTGTCCACCATGAAACCCACATGGAGTGACCGAGACTCGATCTTGGGACCCCAGTGGTGAGAGGCGAGCGTCTAACCACTTGTGCCATGGAGCCACCACCATGCAGTATGTAATTTTTTATAAATATTTTGTCACTTATGGAAAATATGGATTGAATCCAGTTTGGTTTCTGATAAGCTCAATTATTTTTTTGCAGTGATATCAATTATTTTTTTAGAATGACTAGCCATTAATAAAGGAATGTAACATTTTTTTATATTTATCAATATTAATACAAATTAACTGGAGTTAAGTACCTAATTCATGGGGGAACTCTTCGCATGCAATGGCAATGCTAATACCAAGGCCTGCACTCAAGTCCTGTGAATAAGCAGCTCCAATAGACATGCCATCAATGAAGTTGTGCAGTGCATCACCAAATATGATCATGTACGCTATTGTCTTCTTATCATCATTGTGTGCAGAAGGCTAAAACAGTACATTGTTACCCTGTCACTCAGACTTATGGATTTACACGTTATAATGCTTAACAAATAGTACATGCATGTAATAGTCTACAGGAAAGAGTTGTGCAGTGTGCAAAACTGATATTATTTGCTAATATATTGTTCACGCATTTAGATTTTGAAATATGATGCTCTATAACTTTAATCTCTCCTCAATCATTTTGTTTGTAATTCTCATTAGATAAGTTCTGAAGACAACATACTCGTGAGTATTGTTTTCTTTATTCTTCAAAACCTTGATAAAAATTTGGTTATTTGCGTAAGCATTTTATGCTTCCAATACTATTGTAAATCAAATGAAACAATAGTAGTAGTAGTAATAATAATAATAATAATAATAATAATAATGCTTTATTTTAGCTGGGCAGAGTTAAGGTCATAAGGCCTTCTCTTCCACTCAACCAGTGAATAGTAAAAATTATACAAGGGACTATTATTATGCTTTCAAGTCTTATACGAGAATTTCCCGGAAGGATCAAAATGCTGGAGGGAAAATTTTCTATAGGATCGTAACAGGCCTTGGCCTAATACTTGGAAGGAAGAAGAAGATACAAAAATTATATATTTATTACAGTTTAAAAATATTATTAAAATATGGACTAAACAAAAGACAATGGTGATGTGATCTAATACTAGCTACTACTAACAGAACATGGAATATAATAAAATTAAAGTAATATAAAATAAAATATTATAAGAAAAAGTACCCAAGCTGGATATCTTGAGTATAGCCTACAGAGGGCTTGTCTGAAAGTTGTAATTTTTGCACTATCAGGTACAAAACACAAATTAAAAGATGTATGAAAGATAAAATATTTAAATTATTGTTTGATAATTGAAAGTAAAGTAAGAATTTGCAGAACAATTAAATCAATAATGTAGTGAAAACTAGAGAAGATTCAGGCAAACCATACAAAATAATGAACATGTGTGGAAAATTTTAGTACTGATTCTAACAAGTGAACTGTCAACCATTGTATGCCGAAACTTACCTTTAAATTTCTCCCAGAGAAGCATTGTGATGTACCAAGTTCATGTCCAAAAAATGATCTGGCATTTTAAAGTGCAAGGCATAGAAATCAAAGCGAGAATCCAGTAATGGCAGCCCATTGTATGGAGCAGATGTACATCCCTGCATGAGTTAAGCACAGAGTGGAGTGAAGTGGGATGCAGTGAGGACAGCGGGTAATGAGGGTTTTCCAGTTTGCCAATAATAGAAGTTCTATCAATTCCCTATAATTTAAACGAGAGATTTGGCACTTGATTTTAGTGTCTTGCAGTTAAAAAGGCAGATAATTTTTTTCACACGGTCTTTGTACATCACAATGCTTCCCTGGAAGAAATTTCAAAGTGTTTTGAAATGCAATGATTGACGTTCTCTTGTAAGAAAAACATTTAACAGGATACAGAAATCAGAAAAAAAATTCAAAACTTATTACAGATAAAATAAAATACTGGATGGAATGGAGTAAGACTGTATGTTAATTAGAACTGAAGCAGATAGATCTTTATGTGGAAACCTCTTAAAATATGGATTGAAAGCAGTCATAACATAAGAGGAGGAAGTCTGAAAAAGGAAACAAACAGAATCTGTATCGTATTCACGTAGACTTTCACGGCCGGAGTTGCTATGATGATCTTGATGATTTTCGGGCTGTAGGCCGTGGTCATGAGGAACTATAAGCCTCACGACCACGGCCTACAGCCTGAAAATCTTCATCAAGATCATCATAGAATCTGTATCCTATATATAAAAAAATAGAAGAAGAAATATGAAGTAACACAACCTGAGCATTTAAGTTTGCTACATTTTATTGCATAGTATGGTATTTCTGTTCATTTAATATGAAAGGAATGTTGTTTTTGCATTCAAGCTATTATTGTGAAAATTGGATTGCATGTAATAAAGCTATGTTATAGCAACATTTATGATTTATAGAAAAATTCAATAATTTGGTAATACAACAAAATGCATAACAAAAGAGATATGAACTTGCTTCTAGGCATGTAATTCCTGTAGTCACTCACCTCATCCACAGTACTTATTGATGGTGAGTTTTCTGACTTTGCAGCTGTAGAGAGCAGGCCATCAGCAGCTTGGTACTCAAGTGATGTATCATTGATAATCTTCTTCTGTATTTTCTGTAAATTAAAAAAAAAAGTAATATATTTGAATTTGTATAATAATCAATTGAGTTGGTGTTTACTTGATGAAAATCCATATTTATTAATTAAATAAAATTAAAAATTAATATAAAATTATAGAATATTCACCTGAAAGGTCCGTCTCCTCAACTTAATTAATCATTTAACTGTAGCGCTTTCGGGACTTGTCCCATCATCGGCAGGATTCAAAACTGGTGTTTCACTGAAGATCTGGTAGAGGGGGTTGCATGTATTGGGTTCGTTTTCGTTTATCAGGCTGTCGTTGTGAGCTGCTTTCAAACACCAGTTTTGAATCCTGCCGATGATGGGACAAGTCCCGAAAGTGCTACAGTTAAATGATTAATTAAGTTGAGGAGACGGACCTTTCAGGTGAATATTCTATAATTTTATATTAATTTTGAATAAACCTCAACGGAACACATCATTAATCTTATAAAAGTTAAATAAAATTAAACGTGGAATCAACAATGCAACCGAAGCAGGAAGAAAAATTTAAACTGTATTTATTTAATCAGGATAGTATCAAAAACTTATATAAAGAAAGACTGAGGATTAAAATTGAGAATTTGGATTACAAGGAAGACATAGAAGAAGAATATAATCAATTAAAGGAAATAATACATTCGGCAGCAAAAGAAGCATTAGGCACAATAAATAAAAAACAAAATACCCAAGATTGGTGGAATGATGATATTGAAGAATTAACCAAAAAGAAGAAAAAATGCTACTTAGAATGGTTGGCAAATAAAACAACAGAAAATTGGATAGAATACAAGAGAACAAACGCCAAAGTTAAAAGGAAAGTGATAGAAGAAAAAAACAAATTATGGAAAAGCAAATGCCAAGAAATAGAAAGTTATATAGGAGGATCACAATTATCAGAAGTATGGAGATTTCTAAAAACACTGAAAACCAACCAAGGACCCAGCAAGATAAATTTGTTAGCAAAATCAGACGCAGAAAAACATTACAAAGCTTTACTGTCAGAAACTAGAAATGAGTTTATGGAAACAACAGAAAATCCATCCATAGAAATGAACACCCTGGAATTTGATACAATAGATATAGAATTAGAAATTCAAACCCTAAAGAATAAAAAGGCACCAGGGCCGGGAAACATACCAAATGAGTTAATTAAATATGGCCCAAAAAATTTAATAGGTAGATTGAGGGACTTGTATAATAAGTGCATTGCAATACAGAAGATTCCTGATGAATGGAAAATAAGCTACATAGTACCAATATACAAGAAGGGCGATAGAAGAGACGCAAAAAACTACAGAGGACTAAGTATAAATAACACATTATATAGAATATTTACGAAGTTATTAAAAACAAAGTTACAAAAAAGATGTTAAAAGGCAAATTAGGAGAAGATCAAAATGGATTCAGACCAGGAAGGTCATGTGTTGACAATATATTTGCAATACAACAGTTAATTGAAAAACGGATTGCAGTTGGAGAAGAAACCCATTTGACAATGATAGATTTAGAGAAAGCTTATGACTCAATTCCGAGGAACAAATTATGGGAAGTATTGGAGAAATACAATATTGACAGAAACCTAATAGAAATTATTAAACAAACCTATAAAGATAACTCCTCTTATGTTAAAATGGGAAATATAATGTCTAATCTTATAACACACCTCAAAGGGATTGAAACAAGGGTGCAGTCTATCACTTCACCAATGTTATTTAATATTTATGTAGAATTTATATTAACGAAATGGAAACAAAGCTGCAAAGGTATGGGGATCCCAATAGGCAATAGATTTTTGCTGACATTACAATTTGCCGATGATCAACTGGTTTTAGCGCAAGACAATTTTGATATGGAATTCATGATAAAAAGGTTGAAAAGCACATATGAATCATGGGGTCTCACAGTAAATTTACAAAAAACAGAATATCTGGCAATAAATAGCAATGAAAGAGAAAACTTAGTATTGGAAGATGGAATCCAAATAAAGCAAGTGAAACAAACTAAATATTTGGGAATGATTATGGATAACATCGAAGGTATAGGCAAAGAGAACATAAAACATAGAATTGAATTGAGTAGCAAAATAATATCATCATTAAATTCCATATGGTGGGATAAGCATATTTGGAAAGACACAAAAAAATATATTGGTAAAACATTGGTGGAATCTGTTGCAATGTACGGAAGTGAGGTATGGACAATCAATAAGTACTACAAGAATAGACTAATAGCTCTAGAAATGGATTATTTACGAAGAAGTGCCAGAAAGTCTAAATTAGAACGTGTCACAAATAAGGAAATTAGAAACAAAATGGAAGCAGAAGAAAGCATAATTGAAAGAATTGAGGAAAGGAATTAAAGTGGTTGGGACATGTTTTAAGAATGGAAGATGAGCGATGGCCGAAGCAACTATATGAATGGCATCCTAACAGAAAGAAGAAAAGAGGAAGACCAAGGTTAACATGGAAGGAAAACATGAAGACAGTAATGCAAGCTAGAGGGCTAAGCATCGAAGATGCCCAAGACCGTAGGCTTTGGAGGTTTGGCACGGGAAGACGGCAGCAGCTGTAAAAACCCGAAGATAGATAGAGATAAAATTAAACGTATAAATATGAAAATCAAATAAAACGTATAGTTTAAAAAAAATTGCATCACTTACAGCAGTCAAAAATCATTTTCCTCAAATTTTATAGAATAACTGTTTTACTTTAATTAATTTAATATTTGGGTTGTATGATAAATTAATTAAATTATTGAATGTATATACATCATTCCAGAATTCATTCAATAAAAATGGGGAATTGCAGTAGTGATTTGTTAAATAACATATTACATTTTATTAAATAAGTTGTGTTTGGGGTCAGTTAAAGAGAGATATCTAAATTTGTCGTTTATGCACTAAGTGAAAAATACAAGATTCCTTGAGAAGGGGGGAAAAAAAAGGAAATGAATGGTTTATTTGTTTAAGAACTTTTAAAATTCATGATATACTCCATTGAGTTTATTAAGTAAAATATTAAAATGTGTACCTCTGTATCCATCATCCTCAACTAAAACAAACTTTTGTTTAAATACATCATCAAACAATTAAAACATGTAGACCTATAAGAAACTGTACCATTTCACATGCTGAAGATGGAACATGATTCTGAAAGGCATACATGTTTTAATTGTTTGATAAAACTTTTAGACAGAAGTTTGTTTTAGTTGAGGATGATGGATACATCAGGTATAGATTTTAAGATCAAGTTTTTTTGAGACTGGAAACATCTTACCTCAATTTAATGTCGACATTAAATTGAAGTAAGATGTTTCCAGTCTCAAAAAAAACTTGATTAAAAGAACCTCAAAATATTACTTCCTAAAATAAACCAATAGATTTTAAGATTTTAATATTTTGGTTTACTTCTTGGCATTCACAAATATTTTTCAATATTTACACATGGTATTTTTGAAGGACACGCAATATTGAATAAATACAAGCAACATTAATTAAAACAGTAAAATACTCTGCAGTTTTTACAGTACGGCCTGTATTTTTCTAATTAATTATGAATTTTTTCATTAACTTTAAAATATTATGATGAGTATTCCTTCAAACTATCATTATACTTTAACCATTGTATACGTTTGAGCCCTGCGCCATAGCTAGTGGTTAAGGCATGGTGCTTTTGTGCAGAGTTATGGGGATTGTGCTGGTTCGAGTCTCCATGGGGAAGAAATTTTCTCATGGAATTTTGTCCAATATGGGTCCGGTGTCCACCCAGCATCATGAGGAATTTGAGTAGCTGTAATAGGTAGCAGTTCCAGATTAAGAAAATTAGCTATAATGGCTGGGGGACTCAACATGTTGACCACATGTCACCCCTACACTGGCTAGATGATCTACTACATCTGTGATTAACACATGTGGATGTGAGGCCAGCAGCTGGCTGGTAATCCAAGTGCCTTATAGGCATGTTGTGCCATGCAGTTTTTTTTTATATGTTTGTGTTTTGGATCTTTGTACAGGACAAACAATTTATTTTTACAGTTAATCTTTCTGTTTTTATTAATTATTCTTACATTTTTTTTATGAAATGCAATCCTGGAGAGTACTTGTAGCATGTAGAGAGTCCAGATACTGCCCCAAATAAACAGGGCAATGTTGAGATAACCTTCGTTAGTACTCTTTATTTCGAAACCCTGCAAAAATGTTTTAATATTAAGTCAATCTATTTACAAGTAAATTAAAATATTGATGTTCTTATTATTAACTTCATACATCTCAATGATGGATAAATCATATTTGAAGAGAAAAATTATACGCTCAGACCGGGACTTGAACCCGGGACCCTTGGTTTTCTAGTCCAAGTGCTCTACTATTTGAGCTACCTGAGCAAGTTGAGCTACCTGAGCAAGTACTTGCTCAGGTAGCTCAAATGGTAGAGCACTTGGACTAGAAAACCAAGGGTCCCGGGTTCAAGTCCCGGTCTGAGCGTATAATTTTTCTCTTCAAATATAAATTAAAATATGTTGCTTCTTATTTCATCATACCTTACCTTTGCTGTAATTATTGTGATTCTGGTATTGATTATGAAAATTTCACAGTGCAAAGACACACAAGAATACAACTTGCATAAACCTTGATAAAGTTCATAAGATCAACAAGTTGTTCCTGATGGGATGACAATAGAAATGTAGAAGATATTTGTATTATTTATTTCAAAATGCCCCTGTGCTCATTTAAAGCAGAGTTTGAGGAAACTGGAAATGAGTGTAATTTTCTTAGATTTTTTAAAAATATTAGCTCATTGTAAAATCTTAAATGCCAAATGAAAATACGCCTTTCTCACAACTCAGAGAAATAGACTTGGGGCTTTATGAAATAACTGATCCAGAAATATCTTGTGCATTTTGAATTACATAACAAGCAGATAAAACATATTTGAAGAGAAAAATTATATGCTCAGACTGGGACTTGAACCCGGGACCCTTGGTTTTCTAGTCCAAGTGCTCTACCATTTGAGCTACCTGAGCAAGTACCGATCTAAACGCAAATTCTTCTCTACATACGTTGTAATTCCCACCCACCAAATGCTTTGAAGCCTTTGCTTCTATCTTTGCAAATGGCGGCTCCTATATTAAGAAGACATATTTGGGAATTATACATTACATTATTAATGCCAGTACAGGTTTTTTCGATGTTTTTAATATTAATTTCATACATCTCAATGATGGATAAATCATAAAAAAAGCCGTGCTGGCATTTATAATGTAATGTATAATTCCCAAATATGTCTTCTTAATATAGGAGCCGCCATTTGCAAAGATAGAAGCAAAGGCTTCAAAGCATTTGGTGGGCGGGAATTACAATGTATGTAGAGAAGAATTTGTGTTTAGATCGGTACTTGCTCAGGTAGCTCAAATGGTAGAGCACTTGGACTAGAAAACCAAGGGTCCCGGGTTCAAGTCCCGGTCTGAGCGTATAATTTTTCTCTTCAAATATGATTTATCCATCATTGAGATGTATGAAATTAATAATAAAAACATCGAAAATAGCCGTACTGGCATTTATAATGTAATGTATAATTCCCAAATATGTCTTCTTAATATAGGAGATGTATGAAATTAATAATAAAAACATCGAAGCAGATAAAACTTTGTCATTGATTGTGTATTTAAGTAAGATTAATTCTGGTTTTATAAATTCCAAGTTAAAAAAGAAGAGAATTCAACTTAGAAACACATTTTGCTTTCATAGATTTTGAAAAAGCATTCGACACAGTCAAGAGATCAAAACTCTTAAATATATTGGAAGACAGAAATATACCAAATTTACTTCGGCAGAACATACAAAATATTTACAAAGACAACACCATAAAGATTAAATTAAATAACAGATTTTCTGAAGAAGGAATTATAAATCGTGGTGTGAGACAAGGCTGCCCCCTATCCCCAACACTCTTTGCAATTTATATCAATGAAGTAATATGTTGCTGGAACAAAACATATAAATTTGGAATAAGAATATCAGAAAATAGAAAATTAAACACCCTATTGTTTGCAGATGACCAAATAATAATAGCAAATCCGAAGATAATCTACAGAAAGGTCTGTATGAACTTAACAAAATTACAGAAGAATATGGATTAAAGATATCTACAGAAAAAACAAAATTATGGCATTTCAAGGTGTAGATCCTGTCAGAAGTAAAATTGTACTGGACAATAAAATTTTGGAGCAGGTGAATAATTTTACATATCTAGGATGCAATATCTCATATGAAGAAGAAAGGATGTAAATGCAAAAATATCTAAATTTTTAAGAATTTTAGGGTTAATAAATTCTATCTTCAAGCCACAGTTAGTCCAAAAGCATTCAAGACTGAAAGTGTATAAAACACTGGCTCTTCCAACTCTTTTGTATGGTAGCGAAGTATGGACGTTGAAACAGAAGGATATACAGAGACTTAGATCTGCTGAAATGAGATATCTTCGGAGGACTGCAGGATACACACTACTAGATCACAAAAAAAATGAAGACATCTTAGAAGAATTACACATGGAATCTTTAGAAAACAAAATTTCTGATTATAAGTCAAGATGGATACAACATGTTCATCGAATGGAAGATCACAGAATACCCAAACTAATGTTAAGATATCAACCCGCAAACGCAGAAGAAGAAGACCAGGACGTCCACTCAAAAGACTTCTGGATGGGGTTTCTCTTGAGGCCGAAACAGGTCAACAAATGGCCTAAATTCGTGAATGTACTATGATGATGATGATGAAGTTCTCTATTTCAAAATGTTTAATAGAACATTCCTATGGGTTTTGGAATAGTAAAGTAAACCCTCTCTCTACTCATAATGCCAGATTAGATAATATATCTAAGTATATGCATATTACATTTACCAATTAGACAGTTATTCAATTAAAACAATTCGGTGGTAAAAGTCAAAATATGAAATGCGCCTATGTAAATTATAAACCATTGAATTTATATTTTGTAAATAATAATTTATAAATAAGTAAATAATGTATTAAATAACTAAAGCAATATACATAAGAGCACTGACTGACATATATCTCATACATATTAAAAAGATATGAATAATAATATATCTCTGTTTATTGAAATGATAAAGAAACAGAAAGGTTTAAGTAAAATTAGAATCCCCATAAAAGCAGAAGGATACCTAAGAGAAAAAAAAAAGTGACATTTGCGTCAACTTTTAATATCTGTACATTGATTTTATTTTCATAAACTAATCAAGGAACATTAAAGTCAGGCTCATTTTGGGAGTAACAGGATTTAATCCCCAATGTTTGCCAATTTATTTATTTGCTAAAGTGATTGATAAATTGAAATTTATAATCCACCAATCTTTGGATCATTCTTGTCCATTGTGTTGAGTGTTTTTATAATCTGTAATATGTGGGTTTTTATAGTGATGATCATAAACCTTCATATTATTATTTAGTCACTTTTAAGTCTCATAAGGGACATTGTAAAATTGGAAAAGAGGGAAAAAATGTATTAAACCAAATATATTGACTGTAAATGTAAGAAGAAACACACTTTCAATTAGACGAAAATATGTGTTATAATCAGAGACCAGAAATTTGGCAGAATGCCTTTTTAAATGTGTCAAATCTATCTTCAATTTGAAAGTGAATCTATATGAATTATACCTTGGAGATTGAAATGCCACAGTTTTATGTTGCCTTTTTCTGCCTTTTTTAAATATAAATGCCTTTATTTGATTATTTATCTATTGTTTATTAATTTACTATTAAAAATTGCCTACAGGTATTTTAATTTATTTCTATAACCGTTACAATAATAGTGACTTCACCGAATGTATATTATTGTCTTTCAGTCAGTACATAATTATTCTCTTTGCAACAATGAGTGTTGCCGTGCAAAAAAATATATAAATAGCAGAAAGCATTTTAATTACTGCTTGTGTTTATTTGAAAAGGCAACAATGAGTGTGAGTATAACTTAATTTTCCTTTCAGTTTTCATTGCAACGTTATTGCAGTTAGCAGCAAGATGCCAAAATTCAGTGTTCCTTTACGCATAAAGTGCAAAGTTATGTTAGTACTTTTGGATCTGACGTATTTTGTACTGACAGTAATGTACTCATATGCAAAATATGTGAGCAGTCAGTGAACTAAGAAAAGAAACATTTTTATATTGTAACATATCAGTGGAATCAAACACAAAAATGCACTTTCCAAGGCTACTGGGAAGAAGATTTCTTTGCTTCCAACAGTAATTGCAACATCGAGTCGAAAATTTCAATTTGTAAGTTTTTCTAATTGCTTTTTATTGCATATTTTAGCTGTTTATAATGCCTTTTTTCCTGCCTATTTTAGCTATACATAATGCCTTTTTGCCTGCCTATTTTAAGGATTTATTATGCCTAAACTTCTGGTCTCTGGTTATAATATAACTCCTGTCATAAATAATAATAATAATTATTATAATAGTATTAATATATTTAAACTGGCATAATTACGACCATAAGACCTCTTCCATTTATCCAGCAAAAAAGTAATATATATAATATGATAGAAAAATCCTGCACCACAGCTGAGTGGTTTAAGGCATGAGGTCTTGGTTCAGAGCTTATGGGACTTATGCTGGTTCGAGTCCACATGGAGGAAGAAATTTTCTCATGGTGCCCACCCAGCATCATAAGGAGTTTGGATAGCTACAATGAATAGCAGCTCCAGGTTGAGAAAACAAGCTATAGTGGCTGGTGAACCCAACATACTGACCACATGTCACCCCAATACTGGCTAGATCATCTTCCATCTCTGTGATTAAAGTAAAGTATTCCCACTACAGGCCTCAGGAGGCCCTTGGGGTAGTGGGAGGTTAAGGCTCCCACTATTTCTAGACAATCGGCACTTGATGTCAGCCGGGTTGTCAGCCCTGCGTGACGGCCGCCTATACCCCAGAACAAGCGTCTGGTACTCATTTCCGTTAGAGGCTGAGTCGACCCCAGGGTCATAGTGCCGCCGAAGGTTTGGGTCAGTTTAGAAATCCTGACCCCACCGGGACTTGAACCCTCGACCTTCCGGCTTGTAGCGCAGTGCCTTAACCACTATGCTACGGCGTGCCCCCATCTCTGTGATTAACACATGTGAATATGAGGCCAGCAGTCAGTTTTTAGGCCAAGGGCCTTCTAGACCTATCACACCATGGAGTTTAGTTTATATGATAGAGAAAAATTATACAATCCAAACTGTAAATATAAGTAAATATAAATAGATTTATACAAATGAATCTTCTTCTTCTTCTTCTTCTTCTTGTAAGCCCATGTTTCCCTTAACAGAGATTTAGGCACTCTCCCCCTAGAGGGAAGAATTTGAACCATACTAATTTAGTTACACTTGTTTTGTATAGATGTCATTTGAGTGGTCCGTGGTCAGCGTTCCACCTCATACTGACATCTAGAAAACCAAGGTAGTACTAGGACAGGAAAATTCGGTAAATTTTGCTTAGAAGCCTTTTCATTCAGGCTTAAGGATCTTTTATGAGCCTGAATATCTTCAGACTCGGGACCCACGGCTTAAAGTCCCTCCCGGAGGACTTGCTCCTTGGATTTTTCCATCCTAAAAATCCATCGACCCCAGCCAGGTTTCAACCTGTGACCCTCGGGACCAGAGGCAAGGAGCATAACCACTAGTCCACCATGGCCGATTTATTCAAATGAAACTGAAGTTAAATTAAATTAATATTATAAGAGGATGAAAGAAACAATACTGTTAATTAATCTGCTGAGAGACCAATTACAAAAGAAAGAGATTTAAAGTTACTTTTGAAGAAACTAATGCCAGGCAGTCAGTTATCTCTTGTAGTAGGAATACTGTATGGGAATTATAATGAGAGGTTCTGTGATGTTTGATGTCAAGTAGTATTGTATTATATCAATGTTTCAGTATTTAACATTTTAAATAATATATGGATTTGGAAAGACTGGAACAAACAATTTTATCTTAATTGTGGTTAGTATGCAGATCCCTTCTAAAAGTAAGAGTATCAATGAGTGAAATTTGAGCGAAAATTGACCTAAATATACATTTTGTGTTTTATCTCTCATAAAATTCTCCTAAGCTTCCTGTTCAAGAAAATATATAACTGATCGCTATTTCACCATTATTAAAGCCCTGGTGGCCATTTTTAAACTCCCCCAGAACTAGTGGAAAAAATGATACTAATATATCAAAGATTGGCATCAGATGTATTATTGGAGAGAGGCACAAAAGGAAATACCCAAAATGGTAATGAGAGTATCTACCATACAGTTCGGCACAAATATCCAAAAGAAATATTTGTTTCAACACAGAAATTGGAACTATGTGTTATTAAAGCAGTCAAAAACATGAAAGCTTCGTACCTTTTTTCTCAAAGTGTATTTCTCAAGCGCATGCCCATTAAAAAAAAAAGTTCTTTGCACTACAGTTTTTGCCCTATTCAATTGAAATTTTCCACACTTATAAGAGTACAAAGAATCAAACTTGCACAGGATTTTAATCATATTCAAAATACCCATGAGTTATGTTATTTCATATTGTTATAGATATCACTATTTCCGTCAATATGAAAAATAAATTTTAAAAAAAGTACTCAAAAGTATAAACAGCACAGAAAAATCCAGTGCAATTTTGGAAACAATGAGTATAATGAATATCCAGAGCAAATATTGGAACAAAACAATTAAAACTGCACTGCAAGGAACTTTTATAATTAATTAAAGCAAACAACAGAAAAAAATTGTAACTTGAGAACTAATAGAACAAATCACTTGAAATTTAGCAAAAACATTATTCATACTAATAGACATTTTTGATAAAAATTTGAAAGAAATACCTTCATTAGTTTCGGAATTTCAAAATTCACTCATGGATACTCTTTTCCACATTTGTAAGTTACATAAAATGAGGATAAAGTCCTACTTTGATGAGTGATGTAACACTGGATAAATAGAAAATATTTAATTTTTATATTCATGCAGATTGCAGAATATTGTAAAAAATGTAATATTTCAGAACTACGTACCTCGGGTATGAGCTGGAAGAGAGATGTGGCACTGAGTGAACCCACTGCTAATCCAATGAGAATGTGCATCATATATTTGTACAACTTGGAATTTATTAAGGGCCAAAAGAGACCTCCAAATAATCCTGATAAACTGATAATACCCACAGACATCAGACCAAAACCCCAAACTGTAACGATAATCATTTTCTCAGATTTGTTATGGCTTCACCAGTGGTCTGTGTAGTGCACATTACTTCTGATGACAAATTGAGATATCTCATCTATTTGCTTCCAATGTAAATGATAATTAGAAAAATTGAAAATTATATTTTTAATTTTTCTAGATTATGCTTCATTGCATCTTATAAAAGTGTGGAAAGTAATGGGAAGCTACCACACCTATAATTCCTTAGTATAGCTGCGAAGCATAGCATGAAAATGCTATGATTGCAGTCATAGACCTGCCCTCAGGCAGAATTACTATAAAATAGAATGTCTTCTAAAAAAATTAACATCATTGCATATCTATTCACTGGTTTAATAATAACAGAGAGGATTTGAAACAAAATCAGTGTGTTTCAAAAGAAGAAGAAAAAAATAAACTTTCAAACAGAAAAAATGTTATTTAATTACAAAATTAACCCCAAGTAAGTTCAAGCATGTAGTTCTTTTTAAGTGAATATTGTTTTCCCTTCTTTTTTTTTCTTCAATTTCTTTTAATTAAGTCATTGTTTGTTATTTATAAAAATTAATAGGCAGTGACACTATAAGATAAACAGCAATAAAATCAAAATTGAATACTTTATACCTTATTTCATAATATCCTCTCACATGTATATATTTTCGAGACCATCATTCCCATGATCAATTATTAACTACAGGAAATATCATCATCTGGAATCATGGCAGCTGCCGCCATCTTCCGGAAACCAAATGCCAATCCTCTCTGTCTATCCATTGATCTTCCTCCAATCCTCTGATATTCATAGTTCCTTGTGCCCCTTCTATCCAAGTTTTCTTCAGTCTTCCTCTCTTCCTCCTTTCCTTTTGACATGACCATACCACTGTAATCTTTTCTTTTCTATAATGTCTATGATGTGCGGCTCCTCTTGTACACCCATAATTTCCCTTATTTCTTTATTTTGTATTCTATCCATGTGTGGAGTTGCCAGTCTCCCATCGAGCACCTCCCCAGTTGGCGGATAGGAGAATGCTCACCAGATATGGTGGGTACTGGGGAAATAAAATACCTAGTGCAGACCAAAACTAGCGCTGCTGCCTTGCAGTAAGATACTGGACTATCAAAGGCTAGAGGAAGAAAACCTTGAACAAAAATTATCCGTCCCCCAGGTTGGGGGTTGATGCATTGGGCCAGCTCCTTGTTCTAAAAAGATAAAATGCTAAAAAACCAAACATCATGCCTTGAA
This sequence comes from Diploptera punctata, assembly GCA_030220185.1. Taxonomy (NCBI): domain Eukaryota; kingdom Metazoa; phylum Arthropoda; class Insecta; order Blattodea; family Blaberidae; genus Diploptera; species Diploptera punctata. Next base: position 984,744 of record JASPKZ010001237.1, on the reverse strand, counting down.
ATATATCTATTGACCATAAACTAAAATTATTGACAGGTTTCAAAGCTCTGATAAAATTCCTGAGATCTCTGGAAATTTCTGGAGGTCCAGCAATGCTAAATTGGGACAAAATGTGTAAATTTAATTTTAAAAAGGCAATTTCAGTCTAAAAAATATAAAATTCGGACTAATGGGTAAAATTAGTTTTAGACACAGTTGAACTCTTCCATGTGGTATAACTTTCCATGAAACTTGTACTTACATCATTGATATTTATTCATGAAAGTATAAAGTGGATAATTTGATAAGCAAGTGATTGAAAAAGTTTAATAAAATTATGTAAGTTTTCATTTTGAGTAGTTGCAATGGGCTGCACTATGGAGTATACAAGTAAACACTGAAAATGTAGCTTGGAGAAGTAAACATGACAATTAAATACCTTTGATACTTGAAGGCTTGTTTATAGTAACTGGAAGAGGAACATTTTCTTCGTACGTAAACCATGAACACGTGGCATTGTTGTCGATCATGAATGTAGCTATATCATTGCACTGTAAACAGGAAATTATAAAATTGTTAGTTTGTGAATTGTTTGCATCATTGGTAACACATGGCTGCAATACTGTATACTATATGGAAAGTCATCATTGTATGGTTTTTTCTTCATTCTATTGTTTTTCCAGTTTGCTTTTGCATTGTTTACATTTTTACCGTTATTCCCTTTTTCACAGAAGCACTGGACTCACATCCGGACTCAAGATAGAGATTTATAATCGCCTACCCTGATGGGAATTGAACTGGGGACTCTAGCAAATCTGCTTCAGCAAATTATTTTTCACACAAAATACTCTATATTACAAATACTAAGCTCATCTTCGGTTCCAAGGTTTGTGTTTTCAAGGCCAGCTGGAGATGATGGGTTTTTAAAGCCTGTAAAAATCCTTTGGAAGAGAAGAAAAACCATGCAATCTACATGGTTCTGGGTGGGCACCAGTTTCATACTGGCCAAAATTCCATGAGAAAATTTCTCTCCATGCAAAATTGAATAAGTCCCATAGCTCTACAACAAAGTGCCTTAGATCATTTGGCAATGTCACAGTACTTTTCTTTATTTTAATTGAAAATCATTGTTATGTTCTGTGTTATAATACTTTTTTTTTACAATTCATCGTTATATAATGTTGGTGAAAGTGTAAAGATAAAAATTTTGTACATTAATGGTAGATGGATGTGAAGAGGAATAGAAAGTAATTTAATATAAAATTATGGAATATTCACCTGAAAGGTCCATCTCCTCAACTTAATTAATCATTTAACTGTAGCGCTTTCGGGACTTGTCCCATCATCGGCAGGATTCAAAATTAATTGGATAAAAAACGAAATCAGATTCCTACACATAAAGAAGCAAAACATCAACAACCAGTTATACTACTATACACAAGAGGCCGCCTTGTTATTCGGCAAATGTTGGACAATCATAGAAAACCAAATTCACGAAAACATTAATAATAATATGTACAATAAATATGAAACAATGAACAAGAAGCTAACTAAATTAAAGGCCATGCAACACAGCACATATCTAAAACATAACAAATCACACAATTTTGAAGACAAAAGAATTACAAACCTTACAAAAATAAAATTCAACAAACAGGAAACAGACTTGCTAGAAAAGGGATACAAATTCAATTTCCCTACACACAACATAAAAAGAACACAACAAAATTTAATTACTGAAAGTGAAATTGCAATAAATAAACATGACCAGTTTTGAATCCTGCCGATGATGGGACAAGTCCCGAAAGCGCTACAGTTAAATGATTAATTAAGTTGAGAAGACGGACCTTTCAGGTGAATATTCCATAATTTTATATTAATTTTGAATAATACCTCAACGGAATACATCATGAATCTTATAAAAGTTGAGAAAGTAATTTCTAATAAAAAAATTATATCTATTATTCTAATTTTTCATCCTTATTATGGAGCCCAAGTTGGGCCCTTTTTAGGATTTCTTAACAACACTAATTTAAGATTAAATTAAAATGCTTCTTCTTCTTTCTTCCAAGTATTAGGCCAAGGCCTGTTATGATCCTACAGAAAATTTTCCCTCCAGCATTTCGTAGGACGGCCCAGTGATCTTCGTCCTCTTGGTATATAATTATAAACAGCTTTGGGGATCCGATTTGAACTCATTCTCTCAAGACGGTGTTTCCAATTTAGTTGGTACTGTTTAATATATTCCAAAATTGGCGTAGTCTTCAATTCTTTTAAGATATCGGTGTTCCTTTTCTGATCCCATCTGGTGTAACCCGCTGTTCTGCGCATGAATCTCATTTCACAAGCCGTTATTCTGCTTTCATGTTGTCTTTTTAGTGTCCATGCTTCACTACCATAGGTCAACACTGGTCTAGACAAGGTGTTACATAAACGTAATCTGGTGTTTTTTTGTACAAGGGATGGTTTTGTAACTTGATTAATAATTCCTAAACTTTTATTATAACTAGTAATTTTTTCAGGGATATCTTTTTCATCCCAGATAGAGAGATAATATCCAAGGTATTTAAATTGATTAGATCTCTCTAAAATTTTATTCTGGAGACAGATTTTACTTTGTATGGGGTCCTTCCCATGAAATGCCATAATTTTAGTTTTGTTAATTGATATTTCCATATTAAATTTGGCACCTATTTTTTGTAAATTATAAATTGATCGTTGCAAATCATTTTCGGAAAGTGCCAGAAGAGTTAAATCGTCTGCAAAAAGAATAGCATCAAGTTTGAGGTTCCTATTGATGGGTATATATCCTCGTTGTGTTTTCCTCCATTCGTTTATTAATTTATTCATATATATAATAAAAAGCACCGGTGAAAGTTCACATCCCTGTCTTTCTCCAGTGCTGATCTTTTCCCAAGAAGATAATTTGCCATCTTGTTTAACAGAGATTTCATTATCTTTATAAAATTAAAATGCTTCATTCCTTAATCTTAAATTAAATCTCGTAGTGATTTTTTTCCTATAAAAGTTCAATTCTAATTTAGTAATGCTTATTTCTCTACAGATGATGTGAGTGACATGGGGTCAACATGTCGCCTAAGAGACATCTAATAGGCAACTAAGATACTTTTTGGATGGATGAAAGTCAGTTAAATTTTGCTCATTGGCATCTTATTTTCAGGCTTGAGTTACTTTTACAATCCTGAAAATATTCTGACTTGCGATCCACAGCTTAAAGTCTCTCCCAGAGGACCTGTTCTTTGGATTTTTCTATCTTAAAATTCGTTGACTGTAGCCAGATTTGAACAACACATGACCTTAAGGACTAGAGGCAAGGATCATAACCACGAGACCACTGTGGCTGACATGATTCGGGAATTGTATAAATAAGAGAAAAATTTGCATTTAGATTGGAGACCTAGGTAGCTCAGATGGCAAGATCGCTGGTGTATATAACCAGAGACCTTGGGTTAAAATCCCAGTCTAGGTGTAAATTTTTCTCTTCATATATAATTTGTCATTCAGTGAAAAATGTTAAATTTTTAAAATAAAAATATTGAAAAAAGGTTTACTGGCTTTATAAAAAATGTTAAACTCCCATTAAAAGTTTTCTAAATAAGAGGCTGCCAGAAACCATATTGAAAAAAGTTTCATATCCTTTGGTGCTCTGAAATTGTATATATAGGGAAAAAAAATGCATTTAGATTGGAAGTCTAGGTAGCTCAGATGCCTAGATTGCTGGTGCATCAAACCAGAGACCTTGGAGAATGCAAAAATTGTAATATAAAATTATGTACCTTTTATATAGTCTCCTCAGCTGAAGATTGTGCGTTACTCTACAGCTATATATTCAACATATTGGTAACTATGGGGGAATTAAGATCTTATAGTTAAAATTTGTCCCGCGCCATAGCCGAGCGGTTAAGGTAGGAAGCCTTGGCGTAGAGCTACGGGACTTGTGCTGGTTCGAGTCTCCATGGGGGAAGAAATTTTCTCATGGTATTTCGGCCAGTATGGGACCAGTGCCCACCCAGCATCGTGAGGCAATTGGGTAGCTACAATAAGTAGCGGCTCCAGGTTGAGGAACCAGCTATAATGGCTGGGGGACTCGACATGCTAACCACATGTCACCCCTACACTGGCTGTTGATCATCTACCTCTGTGATTGACACATGTGGATGTGAAGGGCCAGCAGCTGGCTGGTAAAAGGGCAACCGCTGAAAAGTGGAAAGACCCTCAATCGGAATAGTTAAAATTTCACTTTCTTATTTATTATATAAAAAGACAAAACTGTTTAACTTTTATAGGAATTAATCACTATGAGGTTTAATTTATGATAAAATCAAATGTTTCCTACCTCTCCTCATATAAATCTTCTAAGTAGATCGCAATTTCGAGACCATAACAGTCTCAAAATCACATTCTACTTAGAAGGATGAGGAGAGGTAGGAAACTTTTGATTTTATCATAGACAAAACTGTAACTGATTGCAGGTATGCAGTGATCAAACTTCATTATTTGAAAATGAATTTATACTAAATGGATATCTGGATATCTAATAAACAAATATATGTTTTAATGCCAAATGTTTCCTTAAGACTTATATATTATATAGGTTATAATATTAAGTAATTACAATCAGATCTATTTTTTTATTACGAATAAGTTTTTAGTCTTCTTCATAGCCAATTCCTATTAATGTGTTCCATTTTCAGACACATGATAATTGTTTATGAATTTGTGTTTTTGAATTGAAATTAATTTCTGAATGAAAATGTATCTTGGAAAATATATGAAGTAAATTGCCAATTACTCTCCACTGGTAATTTTATATTACACTCTTAAAAGAAACAGAAGAAAACATAAAATTCCAGAAATTCACTTACCATCCATTGAAGCAGTACAAATTTAAAAAAATTAAGTTTAACATAAATAAGCCTGGTACCGAAAAATGAATACAGCACCTCAATAGGATAATTACAACCAACAAAAAATGACAAAATTAAAGAGGAAAACTAATTGGGAATTTATCAGATCAAATGCAGATATTGTGACAAAATGTACATAGGGAAAGCAAAAAGAAATTTGAAAACCAGGGTAAAAGAATATCTTAGAAATGTAAAAAATGGTGAAATGGAAATGTGAGCAGTAGTTGCTCCTACTTGATCTGAAAAACATCTAATTGATATAAATGGCAATATAATTAAACAAATGGGAAAACCAAAAGAGCTCACAGATTGTGATAAAATCCACATTAAAAAAAAAAGAAAAAGAAAGTAAACTGATGAGTTTTGAAATTCCTGGGAATTTGATTTGATCCAGAGGTTCACCAGTCCACCAACAGAGGGAGTAAGAAGCAGTTCTCTTGAACGACATAATATTGGTCAAGATATTTCATAACTCATATTTGAAGAGAAAAATTATACGCTCAGACTGGGACTTGAACCCGGGACCCTTGGTTCTCTAGATCAAGTGCTCTACCATCTGAGCTACCTGAGCAAGTACCGATCTAAACACAAATTTTCCTCTATATACTTTGTAATTCCCACCCACCAAATCCTATAAAGCCTTTACATCTATCTTTGCAAATGGTGGCTCCTATATTAAGAAGACATATTTGGGAATTATACATTACATTATAAATGCCAGTATGGCTTTTTTCGATGTTTTTATTAATAATTTCATACATCTCAATGATGGATAAATCATATACCTAGGTTTGGAAACCGGTTTGATTAGAAGGCTGGATATGAGGTGAGGTATAAAAAATGTTAATTTAAATCTAAAATTTTATATTAATTAAACTGGAAATATATATATTTCTTTAATGAGAATTTAAACTCAGTTCTCCATTTTATGTTCTGGCAATTTAAGCACTGAGCTACCTAGGATTCAGTACTGTTGCAAAATAAACAAAACTTAAGTGAAACTGAGTTCACAAGATTTAATGATGTACTTCAATAGTGTAAAGCCATTTACATGGGATTTTGTTATGATATTATATGCAAATTAATACATAAAATTTTTCCCTTCAAAAATGGAAGTTTGTGTTACATAACATAAGAGAAAAATTTGCACCTGATCCAGAGGTGCTTCAACTGTAACTAGTGACATCAACATTAACACTCGAAGTCTTCTACCAGATGCAAGGAAACTCAGGAAACAACTAAGAGACAAAGAAGCAGTTCTCTGGAGTCAACTTCCTCATAAAGGAAAAGGCGTTGTTCTCTACAATGAATATACACCGACAAATCAATGGATCCGTGACCATCAGGGATTGTCTTGTTCCGAATGGAGAGAAGCGATTAAAATGCAAGCCAATGTATCGGCGGTGCGTTCTTTGCCGGGCAGGTCTAGGGACGATACCCTCTGTAGATGTTGTCGCAGAGAGCACGAAACCCTTGCACACGTCCTTGGGGCCTGTCCATTTGGAGAATCACTGAGAAATATTCGGCACCACACTATTCGAAATATGATGGCAGAAGCCTTGCGAGATTTTGGATACACAGTTTATGAGGAAGTACATGGTGTGGCCACCAATGGGAGTAACAGACGAATAGATATTATTGCATTTAGACCAACCTCTAAAATTGGTATGATATTAGATCCCACAATTCGTTTTGAGACTCATAGTGGCCAACCTGAGGAAGTTGACTCTGAAAAGAAAGCCATATATGAGCCAACAATTGACTATTACAAAGATAAATACCAACTAGATAGTATAACTGTCACAGGATTGATGATCGGGGAAAGAGGTACTATACCAGGATTCTTAGCCAAATTTTGGAATTCCTTAGATTTGGACAGGGTGTATCTTTCTAGAATTGCCATCGCTGCCATTAGAGGATCAATTTCAATTTTAAGAAACCATATTTACAAAATTACTTTATAGTATGCATACTTCAATTAGGCCTGCAAGTTGAATTTTTTAAAATATATTTACAAAATGTATTTAATCAATTACAAAAATTAATTGTCTGTATCACTTTGTCCTTGAGGCAATCCTCTAATGAGGAAAGTTTTATATAATTTCTTTGTAATTTGCTGTTATGTCAGCTAATTATAAAGTTATTAATTACGGCCAGTAGATGGCTAGTCTAGAAATGTTATTTTCCAATTGATATATATTGTTTGCATTAAAATTAGCATTAGGATCTCCAGAACTAATAATTCACATGGAAAGGTCATTGTTTATTGAAATTGGGACCAGAATAAACTTTGTCCATCCAAATGACATATGGGGTCATGTTTAAATAAAAATTTGTAATTGCCATAATGAAAGGGAAGCAAAATTTTTGACATTGAAACATGAAGAAATGTGAATATTTCAGAGAGGACAATTTTATTAATTTGAAAAATTATGTATGTTTTCTTCATAAATTAATGTTGCAATGATCTAGCCACAATGAATGCATATAACTCTAAAATGGAACAATGCTCATGACAGAAACATTTATCACAGTGAGCATAGTTTAAATAAATGACATAGTAGAGCATTCGTTGTATTCATATATTTTCAAGAGATCATGTTCATTAAAAATATATAGTAACATTATGGACACAGTTGAACCAAGCAAAACAACACCCATAATAAATATAACCTTATTTTTGTAATAAACATGATCTCCCCAAAATATATGAATATGAAGAGGGTTCAACATTGGAATTTTATGGAGTATGGTCACTGTAAAATTTTTATTTTAGAGTTACACATTTCCTAGGATGGTTATATCACTATGAGGAAAACATATAATTTTTCAAATGAATATAATTGTCTTGTCTGAGATGTTTATTTTATTTTTTTATGTTCCGACATTAGTAACTTTGTTTCCTTTCCTTGGTGTCACTTATGTTTTCATTAAACATAACTCCCCTCCATGTGTCATTTGGATAGACAAATTTCATGATTTTTTAATTTATAAATGAGTTAGAGAAAATATTTTTATATCTCCCCTCATAAAGTTCCATGTTTCCATGATACCTGTTTCAAAAGTCATTTTACCTTCGTCTTTGGTCTAACTTCCATTGTAATTTTGATTAAATTTCATGTTGTTACCCTTGTCAGCAAACCCTAACATTTCCTTGTCAGATTTCAAAATGCTGAATTTTGGATAATTTGTATGTGGAGCATTGCAGATATGTAAAATATCTATATTAATTTCTGTCTCATCTGTTGAGAAGATTTTACATACATTTTAGAGATGATATATCCATCCATAGTAATTCTGCCCGAAGGCAGGTCCTTCACTGCAATTATAGCATTTTTATGCTATGCTTGCAGCTTTACTAGGGAATTGTGTAGGTGTGGTAGCTTCCCGTTGCTTTCCACACCGGTGAAGGATGATGATGATAATGATAATGGTAAGGATGATAATGATAAGGATGATGGCCATATGATTTCGGGGACCGTTTGGGCCTTAAAGTTTTCCTGACATTTGTCTTACAGGTGAAGAAAAACCCCGATAAAAACCTCACCCAGAAAAACTGCCCCGACTGGGGATCGAACCCGGGCCTGCTGCGTGACAAGGCAGCACGCTACCTCGAGACCACAGCGGTGGACAGATGATATATATTGAATAATATTTTGGCTATGTGCAATGGTTTGTACTATAGTAACATCAGCCATCTTGCATATCCACTACTTAATGCTCAGTCAGGGATAGGGTGTGCACGGTAAGTGTTCATAAAGCTTTTTTTTAAGTTCACATTTACTCATATCAGTCAAGAATATAAAGCAGGATAAGTCCACTATGTTTTATACCATCCTGCAGTAAAGTATGCCCTAATAAGAGATTTTGTATGACAAATGACATTCTAGATATGTCAAGAAGACATATACAATCTGGGTTCAAATCCCCGTCCAAGCATCTACTTTTCTTTTCATGTCATATTTATACTTTATGTTATGTTTTGTGCCATAGCTGAATGGGTTGGTGCAAAGCTACAGGTCTTACATTGGTTGAAGTCCCCATGGGGAAAGACATTTTCTCATGAAATTTTAGCCAGTATGGGACTGATGCCCACTCAACATCATGAGGAATTACGGTACAGTAGCTACAAAGAGTAGTGGCTTCAGGTTGAGAAAATCAGCACTAATGGCTGGGGGGCCTGACATACTGACCACATGTCATCCCTATACTGGCTGGATGTTATCCACCTCTATAATCAACACGTGGTTGTGAGGCCAGCAGCTGGCTGCTAGGCCAAAGGCCTGTCACACCATGGAGCTGGAGAGCTTCATATCATAGTGTTATATTACCCATAAGACTTCCTTCCCATTTATAAGATTCACACCTACCTGGTCACTTATGATACATGAACCATTTTCTGTTGGTTTGCAATTTGATATATCTGTCTGTCGACCCATCTGCTCAAGTAGTCTTGTCAGCCTTTGAGGTGGGCTATTGTACAAAATAAGCAGCGAGTTGTTATTGTAAATATTCGCTGCTGCATAGTTGGTCCATGGCAGTGTAAGGAGCGTTACGATAACTTGAACCTTTTCAAAACACATGTTTCTAGTGAGGTGACAACATTACGAATTGAAGCACAAGAAACTTGTAATAAACATATGAGATGTGCATGAACTTTGTTCATTGTCAGTAAGCTCTTCAGAACTGAGTCAATACCTTATCAGATTACAAGGACCAAGTAATAAATATATAAAAGCTGGTGTTATAAATAGATTCATAAAGCGGTGGATCTTTTCAAATTTTCCAGGATAGGTATACATTTTATTGAAATTCTAATGAAAATATATATCCTATTCATGAGAGATTAAAGATTATGTATTGAATGTTATCATGCAGTATCTAATTAATGCTGAAATCCATTGTCAAGGAATTCAATATTGTATTCTACAACAGTGTTCCATGTACAGGCTAAATATTAATGTACCAGTATCATTAAAAAATGTTGCTTTCTTTAATATCAGAATTTACATGTTAAATACATGGGAAAGAAAATATTAAGGAAGATATATGGAGAATTACAATGAACCAGGAATGAAAGAATTATATAGGGATTTAGATCTGATATGAGATATTAGAAGAAAGAGACTGGAATGGGTAGGGCAAGAAATATTTTAGAAGGGAAACTGGGAGGAAGAAGAAAGGTTGGAAGACAGAAACTAAGATGATTAGATAAGGTTGAGGAAGACTTAAGACAACTGAAGGTTAAAAGATGGAGACACAAACCCAGGAATAGGGAAGAATGGGCAGATGTTACGAAGGAGGCCAATGTTCTTAGAGGACTAAAGAGCCAAAGAAAGAAGAAGAAGTAATATCAGAATTATACTTGGGTTTAAAGAACACAAAAAAAATATATAACATTGAAAGAACAGCTATAAGCCTACTCTGAAGCAGAGCAATGGATCTTATTTGCAGTGCATACAGGATCTTTGTATACAACAAATATTCTGGTGTTTATAATATGAATCCTGCATCTTGTATTTCAAAATGCTGGATCAGATGAATAAATTTTGATTGCACTCCACCATTAATTAGTAAGGATTGTCACTATTCTCCCAATGTCTAAACAAGAGTAAGAAAAGACATTAATGCCCCTGCTTTCTTTATGTAACATGGATTTCAGAGATAACTTCAATGGAAGGCAATATATAATTTTCGTAGCACTTTTTAATACTTTATATTGGCAGCAATTTTTTAATTCTTGTTGGTCATCCTGATAAAATATTTAAAGACATGTTAGCAACAGAGAGAAACGAGAGTTTGAAACTGTTACATTATCCATTTACAGTGAGAATGTTAAGTTATGTAGATGGGAAATAACACATAGAATAGAAACCAAAACAAAATTACTTAAACAATTGGATAAACCGAAGGATCTCACAATTTGGGAAAAAAATTACATATGCAAGAATGAAAATACAACTATGAATTTTGAAATACCCGGTTATAAGGAGAGAGGACTGATTTGGAAGTTTGTCGGTCAGCCATCAGATGGCGCAGAGGTCAGTCTGCAGGATAGAAGGCAGTCGGACGTCAGTTGTGAACGTGACACAGCATTGAGAATGTCACAAAGGATGTGACGAAACCCTGGGTTTGCTAGGAGTTATGAAGTATGAGGTGAGTGAAATAAAAATAAACAATAGTGAGAATGTTGTTTTTATTGAGAGTGGCTTAGAAATTACAGTTTTTAAATTTATTTTTAAATTAAGAACTGTAAATTATAGTGGTGACAGTGAATATTAAATTACTGTATAAATTTATTTTAACATAAGAGATAGGTTATTTAAAAAAAAAGTGGCAAAACAACCAAAATGATTTGAAGAGGACATTGTAAAAAAAAAAAAAGAAAGCTAACGGTACAGTAGCAAAAATGAATTGGATAAATGAGCCAAATTAAGTGAATTTAAAACAATTGGGTAACACCAGATGGGAAACCATTAGGTTATTAAAAAGTTAAAAAAAAGAGAGAGAATATAAATTATATTGAAATGAATGCAGAAAATAGGAACATCAGAGAATTTTATAAGGAATTAGGAGATAGAGGGAAGTGTTTTCAGCTAGAACAAATATAATTAGGAATGAAAATGGGGATATGATTGCAAATTATAGGAGTATATTTAATATATGGAAAAATTACTTTAATCAGCTATTAAATGTACATGCAGGACAGGACATTTGAAGAGAATGAATTACAGAAGCAGAAATATTATTTACATAACCAAGTGCATTAGAGGCAGAAATAGAGATAGAAAAGTTAAAGATGTATAAAGCATCAGGTTTAGATGGGATCCCAGCAGAACTAATGAAATCAGGGGAGAAAAATTCATGGACAAGGTACATTGGTTGCTTAGTATAATTTGGGGAAAACAGGCTCTTCCAAATTAATAGGAAGGATTGATTATTGTACTAAATTATAAGAAAGGAAATAAACTGATTGCAACAACCACAGAGAAATCTCATTACTTGCAACTTCGTACACCCACAATATTTTTAAACATAAATCACTCATAAAAATTTATAAACAAGTCCATCCCTATTCACATTAAAATTTTAACAAATGTAATATCCAGATATACTCCCTCTATTGGCAATATAATAGGTGATCATCAATGTGGATTTAGAAGAAATAGGTCTACAATAGATCAGATTTTTAGTACATCACAGATTTTAGAATAGAAATGGGAATATAATGGCACTGTACATAAACTATATGTGGACTTCAAAAAGCATACAATTCTATTAACCTGTCAGCATGGAGATTTAAATATCTGCTCCCAACCCAGAATGCAAGGAATTTTAAATTTCCAAGTGCAGATCGACATACACACATGCATTGGTACATATATGATTTTCAAATCTTATAACTAGTTTGTTATACGTGCTGGACAACTTATATTTTTATTACTGTGTTAAGGAAAGAATCCCTTTCATGTTACGATATAATTTATACAGGGCAAGTGGAGTGAATTGACTACTTGTTATTGAAAGTTAATACTTTTGTATTTTTTTTTCAGTCAGACTCTTGGTTTAAACATTTCCTGTGCCCTATTTTTGCCGAAAAAAAAAAAATCTGTAAAGTGTCGTATTGTGTGGTCTCAAACTTTTCTTTTGAAACAAATATCTCAGTCATTTGTAACCATGGCTCATGCATGTGAAGAAAACCATGTGTTGTCAGAAGAGGAAACCTTTATGTTTCTTGATAAAATTTTAGACAAGATTGATAAATGTGGTGACTTAGCATCTAATTCAGATAGTGACGATAGTTTCTTTGCTGTTAATTATACAGAACCTTCTCACGATATAAGTGATAGTGAAATCAGCTATGTTGACAAGGGAGACAAAAAGATACTGACACGTGTTTTGATTGCCGAAGGATTAAGGGGAGTGTCCACAGATTTTGTATGGCAGAATATGGGCACATTTAATTCAAAGCAAGAGGCTTTCTGTAACATTAGTGGTCCACAGTTCAATATTTCTGGGGACATGGTTACTATATTCAAAGAAATATTCGACCACACATTATTGAATATTATTGTTGATGAAACAAATAGATATGCACAACAATCAATATAAAAATCAATGGGTCCATTCTAGACTCAATGGAAGGACACAACAATAAGTGAGATATATGTTGTTCTGGCTATATTCATGCTAATGGGATTTGTACAGAAACTGACATTAAGGTCTTACTATTCCTAAAATTATTTAATTTTTACACCATTTTTTAGTGAAACATTTCCTTTGGAATAGCTTGAATTGATAATGAAATTTATTCATTTCAATGACAACACAAAACAAGTGGATTTCCAAGGTCCTTCAAAACTGTTCAAAATTTTCCCTGTCATTGAATATTTAAATAATAAATTCCAATCTCTTTACCTTCCAAATCAAGATATTATAATTGATGAATCATTATGTAACCTCAGGGGTCCTCATCTAGGGGATATGTGGATGGCGACCACAAGGTGCCCAAGCTGAGCAGAACATTTCTTCCACTTACTTGTGTTTTGCACTCTTTTAACTTTACTATCTAACCTCTCTTGGTTAACTCTTGTTTTTTCGACCCCGACGCTATAAGGGCATCCGAGGGCTAGGGAGTCTTTCCTATCTTCCATTTCTTCTTTCCTTTATTTTCTTTTCTTCTTCATAAAAGCCTGACCACAGGCTATGAGATGGCAGCCCCATCACTGGTCTTGCATTCCTTTGGCCAGCAACCAATCGAAGGGACTATTATTATGCTTTCAAGTCTTATACGAGAATTTCCCGGAAGAATACTGGAGGGAAAATTTTCTATAGGATCGTAACAGGCCTTGGCCTAATACTTGGAAGGAAGGAGAAGAATCACTATGTTTATGGAAGGGGCCTTCCACTTAAAACTGTCAAATTTAGTATTAATACATGTGAATTGTGTGAGTCTAGAACTGGATGTATATGGTCATTCATTGTTTAAACTGGCCAGCAATGGAACTTTACACTGTGTATGTGAACAAAAATACATACAAAACAACTACAGTAGTTATAAAATTGGCAGACAACCTTTTGGGTCGTGGACACACAATTTGGATGGACAATTTTTATAATTCACCTGAACTCACCTGATTTCTAAAATGAAAAAAACACTGACTGTGTTGGCACTCCCAGAGACAATAGAAAATTTGTTCCAAAATTAGTAAGGGGGAAAAATTAAAAAAAGGTAGAACATTATGCACAACATTCCAGTGATATTATCGTATTAGCATGAAATGATAAGAAATGGGTGACAGTGATATCAACATACCACAGCCAAGAAATGTATCAGACCACAAACAAGAGGAAAGCTGTGGAAATGAAGCCAGCTGTAGTGTGTGACTATAATCAAATATGGGTGATTTTTACCTCAAGGATCAATTTCTTCAACTATACTTATTAGAAAGAAAAAGAGGTACAAAATGGAATGTAAAATTTTTCAAAAACAATTCACAATGCTTTTGTGATCTACAGATCAAAAAAAGAAAATATGAAATTGGACTCCCTTAAAATCAGATTGCTGCTTATTCAAGGAATTGTGGAAAAATATGAACCCGCCATCTTGCAGACTGTATATAGCCCCCCCCAAAAACATAATTTTCCTGAGAGGATTCCTACAATGGGAAAGGAAACAAAACAACAGAAACAGTGTGTTCCGTGTATCAAAAAAAGTTACAAGAAAATAATTGATTTATTGGTGCAGTGAATGTGAGGCAGGACTGTGTGGATAGGTGTCTCGTGATGTACCACACGCTTCTGGATTTCTAGGAAAATATGAAACTTTCCGTGAACAATGGATATTTATAAGCAAGGTATGAATGGAAATATAATTCAACTAAATTTTATTTATTCAGAATTTAATATATATATATATGTCCACTGCTGTGGTCTTGAGGTTGTGTGCTGCCTTGTCACGCAGTGGGCCCGGGTTCAATTCCTGGTCGGGACAGGTTCCCAGGTGAGGTTTTTTCAGGGTTTTTCCTCACCTGTAAGACAAAATGTCAGGAAGCTTAGGACCCAACAGTCCTGAAAATCATCCGGCCGTCATCATCATCCTTGTCATTATTATCTTCATCATCATACACCGGTGTGGAAAGCAATGGGAAGCTACCACTCTTTAATTCCCTAGTAAAGCTGCAAAGTATAGCATGAAAGTGCTATGATTGCCTTTGGGCAGAATTACTATGGATGGATATACATATTATCATACCATATTAAGCTTGCATTGCTCAATGTTGTTGTTGTTGTTGTTGTTTCAAATGCTGGGCCTTAGCACCGAAGCCATTAGCGTTCTTGCTCTCCAATATTTCTCTATTGTGGATCCAACAGGTAATACTTCACAGGTTTGTAGGTGTTCTTCATTCATTTCTTCGTCTTTATTGCATAGAGGACAATTTGGATTCGTGTAGATTCCTATTTTATATAAATGTTTGGCTAAATAGTCATGTTCTGTAAGCAGTCTAAATGTTGCTACTGTAGTTTTACGTGGAAATTCTGGAATAATATCTGGCTTCTTTACTAAAATATTCCATTTTTTGTCTTTGTCTTTATTACATAGGTCTTGGTTTTGTTTGATTTTATATTTGTTTTTAACTATTCTTTTTATGGATGTGAAAGGTAAGCTTTTAGTAGTATTCTGAATTAAATTGGAGCCTTTTTTGGCAAGAAAATCAGCAGTGTCATTTCCAGCAATTCCACAATGTGCAGGTATCCATTGCAATTGAATTCTTTTCTGTAGTTTTTGGAGTTGTTGAATCATTTTGTAGCACTCTTTAATTTGTATTGACTTCATTTTGTGTGAATTTATTGCATATATTGCTGCCTTAGAATCAGAGAGTATGACCGCATTTTGAAATTTATTTATTCTGTATAGTAATTGTTGGAGTGAAATATGAATAGCCGTTATACTTCTGCATCAAAATTTGTTGTGTGGTATCCTGCTGGTTGATAAAATGAAAATAATGCACATGTAATTCCTGATCCTGAGTTGTTATCAATAGTAGATCCATCTGTGTAGACATGTAACCATTCTTCTGGTGGATATCTCTTATTCACAACTTCTAATGCTAGAGCTTTTAGTACAAGTGTGGGAGTTTTTCAGATTTTGTAACTGGTTCTTCTAGATTTAGCTGAATGTTAATTGGTTCAAAAGTAAGAGGGTTATCTCTGATCAAAATATTTTCTTTAGATTTAGGAAGATTCAAATCTGTTTTTATTTCCATTACTTTGGACAAGAAACTTGTTTGTGTTTTCAACTTGCTTGGTTGTAACTGCCTTTTTTTCCCATTTTGTTGTTGTTAATCGTAACATTTTCTCATGTTGTGTTATTGCCTGTTCCTCTAAAGTTAGACATATTGGAGGGTTCTGAGTTAGTGCTTGCATTGCTGCGATTGGAGTTGATTTTGCTGCGCCAGTTATAAGCCGTAAAGCCTGATTTTGGCATACTTCTAGGCGATTCAGGTTCGAGTTATTTGCTGTGATTATTACCTCCCCATTGTATAGTAGTATTGGCTTGATGAATGTTTTGTATGTGGTGTTCAGAGTCTGGCGATTACTGCCCCACTTTGCTCCGGCTAATCTTTTTAAGATTGAGAATCTTTTCGTTGCTTTGTTTACTACTGCTCAATGTTAAACATTTAATTATAACATCTATAAAGCGTCACTGCTATAAGGTAAAAATATTCTCTTTAATTTGCTTACTTGTTATAGTCAGCTACTAGATGGCAGTGAAGACCGAGTTCTCACGACATCTAGTAATAATGGAGAATATAATACATATATAAGAAAAATAAATGCTTGAATTGGATTCGCCTGGTAGTGTAATGGACATCACGCTGAGGTACAGACTCAGAGATCCAGGTTCGAATCCCGTCCAGGCATTTATTTTTCTTATCATACCATATTAAGCTTGCATTGCTCAATGTTAAACATTTAATTATAACATCTATATAGCGTTGCTGCTGTAAGGTAAAAATATTCTTTTTAATTTGCTTACTTGTTATAGTCAGCTACTAGATGGCAGTGAAGACTGAGTTCTCACGACATCTAGTAATAATGGAGAATATAATACATATATAAGAAAAATAAGTGTTTGAATTGGATTCGCCTGGTAGTGTAATGGATATCATGCTGAGGTACAGACTCAGAGATCCGGGTTCGAATCCCGTCCAGGCATTTATTTTTCTTATCATACCATATATATATATATATATATATATATATATATATATATAATAATAAGTTAATTGGTGGAGTAGAGTCTAAAAATCCTACTGCACACGGGGACTGCATGGACTTTGAAATCACTGCAAAGAAGGAAAGAAACTGATTGTGTATAAGTACAGTGAACCACGCTGAGGGGTTAAGAGGGAGAAGTTATATAGTATCCTGCTGGAGTTTGGAATTCCTAAAACGTTTTGAAGAAGTGGCTGAATTCAAATACCTAGGAAGAATAATTATAAATAGGAATGAGGTGGAGAAAGTAATTAAAAGCTCAATGCAATGGCCAGGACATATGGCACAAATAGGGAATGAAAGAGGGGCAAGGAAACTCCTTGTAGGAAAACCAGAGGAAAAGTTTCCAGTAGATAGGCCAATAATGAGGTGACAATATCATTAATCATGATTTGAGGAAAGTAAATTATATAGAGTATTATTATGAGTTATTTATTTTGACTCATCTCCATCTAATATATAAAAATAAATGTTTGTTTGTTTGTTCATACTTTATGCGTGGCCATACCATTGATCAGATTGTGATGGGGCTTTTGAAAAATGTTCACGAGATTCCCGGGATGAACATAGGCTATAAGAAAGTTGTGATACTCAAATCCTACATGCTTAAACATTGCCCTTTATAGTGGAAAACATGAAAAAGTAGCTCTTTGGACGCTTAAGTGGCTTACGGTGCCTAAACCATAACAAATACACAAACTCAATGTAGGCCTACACAGAATTCTCAAATAGCTCTACAAAAGTTTTCCTTCGACAGCATATATTTATCTCTTTACGGATAACTCACAATAACCATTTTTGTCTTTCATTGATGCCAAGAAGATCGAGGCAAGTACTTAGATTCCTGTGCAAGCTTAGCAGCACATGGTGGGTATTCTTTCAAGGATAACTCACATTAACGAATTTTGTCTTTTAGCTCATTTATGCCAAGAAGATCGAGATAAGTAGATTCCCAGGAAACACCGGGTAATCAGCACGGGGAATCTTAAAATAATTACGATATACATTTACAATTATTATTCATTTTACTTATTCAACTAATCATAAGAACTACATTAATTTTTGTCTTTCTGCTCATTTATGCCAAGAAGATCGGGATGAGTAGATTCCCGGACAACGCTGGGTAAACAGCACGGGGTATCTAAAAATACTTACAATATAAATTTTTCCTTTCTACTTATTTAACTAAACATAAAACATATTAATTTTTGTATTTCAGCTCATTTATGTCAAGAAGATCGGGGTAAGTAGATTCCCGGGCAATGTTGGGTAATCAACATAGGGTATCTAAAAAATTATAAATTTATAATTATTTTTGCTAATACTTATTCAACTAAACATAAAAACACATGAATTCTCATTTATTTAGGCGTTGCAGCGTACGCCGGGTATTAGCTAGTTTTTTATAAAAAAAAAATATGAGGTGAGACAAAATAACTAACTCATAATAATTAACTCATCAGCGTGGAGTGACGTGCACTGCCCGCATAAATAAAACACTTCTTCTCCTGTGGAGTGACGGGCTCCACCTGCATGATTTCTTTACCGAATCTAGTTCTTATTTTTCGGGAATAATTCATTAAATAAATGATTAAATAATACAATTTTGTAGAGGAAAGAATATGCTTTTATTTAATATATGAAATTAATAATATAACATTTTCAAATTATATAATTTATTGTTAAATGTGGGTAAGTTTGAAGTGCTAATTGAACATGTTCTATATCCAGCACATTTGATTTATTATCATTCTTTGTAAAAATATACAATGACAACACAATTTGTGAACTGCAATCTTATATAGGAGATCTCAAGCTTTCAATTACCATAAATTTATATTTTATATATTTTTTTGTTCATGTGGTTCATCATTGTTTTTATGGACTGTGTTAGAGACTGTTAGTCCGCGTTTCTCTGCTCTCTTTTTGGAAACTATGAAACTATTTAAAACTCTGTTTATATGACTAGGTTGGTGAAGGTTTCTTCTTTCAAATGAAATATGAGACACTTATATGGCACCAAATTTGTGAAAGAAATTCTAACTTGAATGAGTGGCTCTGTTCAATCCTGTTAGACTAGCTCGAGGGTGGCAGTGTTTCGCCATGGCCCCTACAAATAAACATAGTGAAAATATTACAAAATGCTTAGACGAGGAACTGGAAAACAAACATAAAATCTATTGTAGATTATAATATAAATATAGGATCCTTGGACCTAACAGACTAATTTTGTTACATGTATATTTGTTGGAATGGAAGTAAATAAAAACCAGTACATGAAAATATTTTCCATCTTCTAAACATTGTTAACTGAACAGTAGGGAGAATTTACCACAAAATATTTTTCACATTGACCTTGATGAAGCGTAACTTGTGCAACATAGGGGTGGGGTAGAAAGAAAGGTTCTCCATTCAACAGTACCGAGATTAGTTACAAGGCATTTTCTGGGAAGAATACCACTGAGAAGATATAAAGCCCTCCCTAACAAAATATGTTGTGTGTGTTATAAAAAAATAAACAGAAAGATACAGTACTTAGATGCTCTGACTATGAAGCGGGATTATGTATGCAGGGGTGCTTCAAATCAATTTCAACTAACTTAATTTCTAAGGTACGGTATTATAAATTTTATTTGTATTATTGTAGTTTACAATTATTATAATTAGCCTCACATTTAGCTGAATACATTTTAAAATTTCTATTTGGATACTTTAAATATCAAACAAGATATAAACATTTTACAAAACTTTGTTTTCTAACTTACAAATTTAAATGCCATTCCAAGAAATCCTCCATCAGCTGAGAACCATCAAGGGATTTAACCCATTCACCTCAAAAGATGAGCTAGACTCGCCATCAGTTAAATGGCCTTCAACTCAGATGACGAGGTACACTCGCTTAACTCTGCTGTTATGTTTTGCAATATTTTGTACTTCCCTTGGCTGGGTATTGTTTTGTTAACATTTATGAATAGTAGAGGGATGTGATTTTGCCTTCACCTTTATTGTGATCCAAGTACCGTAATCTTTTGTTTGTTTTGAACGTCTGAAAAAAGACAATATAATTTATGTTAACTTACATTCGGTTTCTGGGGAAATGCATTGATCATTTAAACCTGAAGCGAATGGGTTATATCCCCCCATGCTGATGGGTTAAAAGAAACCTCATGGTGTTATTTCCTACAAATATTAAATAAATAAATATATATATATATATATATGTATATAGGGGATGATTGGAAAACTTTAGCTCAGATGTGGATATATAGATAGCTTATGTCCGCATGGCCATGAACCTATGAGTTTGATATTGCCTTTGAGTTAGTAGTTCATATTTGCCATTTAATTCTTATCAATGCAATAATTACACAATTCTTTAATAACAACCCATATATAGTTCACCGCTGTGGTCTCGAGGTAGCATGCTGCCTTGTCACGCAGTGGGCCTGGGTTCGATCCCCGGTCGGGGCAGTTTTTCTGGGTGAGGTTTTTATCGGGGTTTTTCCTCACCTGTAAGACAAATGTCAGGAAAACTTTAGGGCCCAAACGGTCCCCAAAATCATATGGCCATCATCCTTATCATTATCATTATCATCATCATCCTTCACCGGTGTGGAAAGCAACAGGAAGCTACCACACCTACACAATTCCCTAGTAAAGCTGCAAGCATAGCATGAAAATGCTATGATTGCAGTGAAGGGCCTGCCTTCGGGCAGAATTACTATGGATGGAACCCATATATTAACAAAACGTATCCTCTATTTTTTTATAAAGTGATTAATGGGTTAGAATACAAATATGAATTGAAAACTTTACACCTCACCACAGAAAATATAATGCTCTCACCTGGAAATGTTTTGTGCACCACATCTCCATCATCATCAACATCTAAGTGTTTGAAATGAACTGTCCATGTCAGAGTGTAATGCATGATATCAGTTTATTTATGCACCCTGGTGTGGATTGAATGAACTATGAGAACAAATCTTGTGTACCAGGAACTACAAAATTAATGATTCTGTTCTAATTCTTCAGAATTTTTATCTTTCCCATATTATGAGTTCTCTTGGTTTTTCCAAATTTTTTTTATTTCTTCATCAATTTTGTAATCCTGTATCAAACAATGGGCTGGTACCACCAATATATTGATTTTTCCATTTAAATGTTCTTGAAATATTCTTTAGTATCCATCCATCCATCCATAGTAATGCTGCCCGAAGGCAATTCTTTCGCTACAATCATAGCATTTTCATGCAATGCTGTGCAGCTTTACTAGGGATTTATAGGTGTGGTAGCTTCCCGTTGCTTTCCACACCGGTGAATTATGATGATGGCCAGATGATTTTCGTGAACTGTTGGGCCCTTAGCTTCATGACATTTGTCTTACAGGTGAGGAGAAACCCCAAAAAACCTCACCCAGGAGCCTGTCCTGACCGGGAATCGAACCCGGGCCCACTGTGTGACAAGGCAGTCTTTAGTATTGGTATCTAAATTTCTTTTTTTTCTTCTCCTATGTATGTTTAAAACAAAGTAAAATATTAAAATAAACACCTAACAGGTGCTATCATCCTCAAGTGGGTTAAATTAAAAAAAAAAACTTTTAAGAACTGTAGGCCTTTCGAAACCGGGTTCCATCATCAGCAGGATATGCACTGAATTTACATAGATCCGCCACTGGCCTTGATACTGACATTGTGGAATATGTGTCATATGCAAAGTAATATTAAACTTGTGTTGTAATTATATTATGTTTTTTCTCAATTGGTCTGTCATGTGCAGATTTATGTTTCTAAATTTAATTAAATTACATTTCACAATCAATGTTTATCTGAGTATATGTTAGATTGCTCACTACTTTATCAACAAATGAAGTATGACGTCAAATTATTTTATGTAAGATATATTCTCTGTCTGTGATCTGAAATAATATCTGACAAGCACTCATTGTATTGCTCAACCTATGGCACAATTCTCATATTTAAACATATGTAATCTTATTATTAACACATGATAAATATTAGGCAACAATTGTCTCTCAGATCAGTACCAAACTAAATTATCCATGCTAAATTATTTTACCGATTATGCAATTGGATCACTAACTAAACTGACACTATCAGGTTCAAGACCGTGCAGATATAAGCTCTCTATACATCCCTATCCTATATTAATGTTTTCCAATCATCCCCTATATATATACTTCCATCAAATCATGGTTAATATTATTTTCCTATCTCATTCCTGGTCTACCAACCTGGCATTTTCCCCTGGTTTTCCTACATGAAGCTTCCATGTCCCTCTTCCATTCCCTGTTTATGCCACATCTTCTGCTCATCACAGTCTATGAGACTTAACTATTTTTATTATACTTGGTTTCTTATAAAGATCATGTAGCTTACTGTTATATAGCCTTCTCCATTCATCTGTCTGTTCATCTCTCTTCGGTCCAAACATTTTTCTAAGAACTTTATTCTCAAATGCTCATAATTAATCCTCCTCCCTTAATGTAATAGTCTACATTTTGCATCCATATAGCAGGGAGAATAACGGTTTTAGATATTTTCAGTTTAATGTTTTTCGAGAGAAGTTGGGATGGCAAGAGTCCCTGCAAGTTTAAGAGCATGCATTTTTAGAATTGAGTCTATGTTTAAGGGGGGTGATGGGTGAAATTTTCAACATTTTCGGTCAAATTTAACATTTTTTTGTTTTTTGTATTAAAAAATACTACGTACCTTAAAGTATAAGTTGTTGAAGTTTCAGTGTCCTATGGCGCTTGTAAGTCTCCCTAATGACTGTAGGAGGACATGTATGCTACATTCTAATTTAAATGCATGCAAACTTTCAAATTGGCTTTTCCACACTTTTATTTCCATTGCATTTCAATACATTCAAATCAAAATAGCATTGACAAATTTAATGATAGAAGCATGAAATTTTAACTGCATGTCCCACATACCATGGCTAATAATTCTATGCATAGATTTTGAAAAAAAACATTGATAGTTTTTTAATAAAAAATAAAATATGCGGAGTAATTTAAAAAAAAATTCATATGCAGAGGATGTATATATATTTTTCTTCCTTTACTATAATAATATAGAAAAGTTAATGCATAGTGTTGTTCTAAATAAGTCAGTGGCCATGAAGGATAAAATCCAAAGTTTTACTAAAAAATTATGGGACTTATTAAACATTTTAATATGCAAATTTTTAAATGGATTTTCTTCAATAACTCAAAAACTTTTAAGCATAGAAGGATGAAACTTCATTATAATATTGCCTATTATAGAATGAATGTGTGAGTGGGAGCACGCTGTAGCATAGTGGTTAAGGCACTGCGCTACAAGCCGGAAGGTTGAGTCCCGGTGGGGTCGACTCAGCCTCTAACTGAAATGAGTACCAGACGCTTGTTCTGGGGTAAAGGCGGCCGTCATGCAGGGCTGACAACCCGGCTGAAATCAAGTGCCGATTGTCAAGAAAAAGTGGGAGCCTTAACCTCCTACTACCCCAATGGCCTCCTGAGGCCTGTAGTGGGATCACTTTACCTTTTTTAGAATGAATGTGTGAACAAATAATTTAGTATATAGCTTAAAAAATGTAGAAAATAGAAATTTCACCCATTACCCCCTTAATTTCTTTGTGCATCTCATTCCTATTTGTAATTATTGTTCCAAAGTATTTGAAACATGGACTCTTACTTTAAGGGAGGAAAGGAGATTACGAGTATTTGAGAATAAAGTTCTTAGGAAACTTTTTGGACCAAAGAGAAATGTACAGTCAGGTGAATGGAGAAGACTACATTACAGTGAACTACATGGTCTTTACAGGAAACCAGAATAATAACAGTTAAGTCTCGTAGACTCTGATGGGCAGGACATGTGGCACAAATGGGGAATGAAAGACATGCATGGAAGCTTCTTGTAAGAAAACCAGAGGGAAAACGCCCTCTTGGTTGACCAATAAAGAGGTGGGAGAATAACATTAATCATGATTTGAGGGAAGCAGATTATTCAAGGGATGATTGGAAAACATTAGCTCAGGATAGAGAGCTTATGTCATGCGGCAATGAACCTATGGGTTCGATTTGTGCCAGTGAGTTAGTTAATTATTTGAATTCAGTCACTTCTTCAAAATTCCCCTCATTTGTCATTAACTGTCCATTTACATTATATAATATATGTCTATCTGTGACCATATAGTTAGTTTTATTGATGTTTACTTCTAGTCCTAATTTCTTAGTGTTACGCATTAAAGTGTACATGTTGGCCCTTAGTATCTCTTTGCTATTGCCTAATGATACCACATTATTAGGATAAACTAACGGCTTAGTAATACCATTGAGTTGTAGGCCTTCTTCATCCTCTAAAGATTTAATGGCATGCTCTATTAAAACAATTGAATAGTAGAGGAGATAGTGCATCTCATTGTGAATTCCAAGAGTATCTGGAAACTGTTTGTCTACATGCACCCTACTCTTTATGTCATTTAGAAACATTCAAATAAGTCTAACTTTTCAGGAATTCCAAACTCCAGCAGGATACTAAATAACTTCTCCTTCTTAATTGAATAATAATCCTTTTTGAGATGACATATAGTTGTTGCACAGTGGCATTATACTTCCATTTATTTTCTAAAATCTGTCTTATACTAAAAATCTGATCTGTTGTAGACATGTTTCTTCTAAATCCACATTGACAATATCCTATTATGTCATCAATATAGGGAATAAGTCTGCTTACTAACATATTTGTTAGCATTTTGTATGAAGTTGAAAGTAATGAGGTTCCCCTGTAATTGTTGCAATCAGTTTTATCTCCTTTCTTATACGGGGGTTGGGGCATAAGTCATGGCAACTATTTTTTTTTAGAGAATTTAAGCATGGGTGAAATATGTAAAATATACATATGAAAGAACAAGGGATAAATGAAAGATAGTTAAATATGGGAAATAACATTGTGAGGTTCTTAATTCGTAAATAAATGAGTCATTTTTTACATCTTACCTCATATTTTATGTATGGGAACTAGTTTTCAAGAGATGGCTCTCTTGAAAACTAGTTCCCATGTTTAAAGAGACATAAAATATGAAGTAAGATGTAAAAAATTACTCATAAATTTACGAAGAAATTTAAGGAATTTAACAATACACCAACATTTTGCTCCTCATGTTTATTAAGGTAATTGTCATATCAATACAGTTTTCATGTCCCAGAATCATTACATCTCACCTTTTTATTTTTTCACTCTCTTTTTTTATGGTTTGGGACACGAATGGGCATTACAAATGCTGTTCAACAACAGATGACCAGATTCACACATGGTGAAGAAAATGGTGAAGCATGGTATTTGGCAACTCCCATATCGTTGGCAGCGTGTTGTGAACGTTGCAGGAGACTACTTTGAGGGCCTGTAGAATGAGAGAGAGCGAGTTAGTGAGTGAGGAAGAGAGTAAAAAAAAAGGAAGTGAAAAAATAAAAAGGTATGATGTAATGATTCTGGAACATGAAAACTGTATTGATATGACAATTACCTTTAATAAACATGAGGAGCAAAATGTTGGCATGTTGTTAAAATCCTTAAATTTTGTTTATCACTTGTTCTTTCATATGTATAATTTAGATTTTTCACCCACGCTCAAATTCTCAAAAAAAAAAAAAAAGTTGCCATGACTAATGCCCCAACCCTTCGCAGATTAAAAATTGTTACATTGTAGGGTGAATCCAATGAGCATGGGGAAGTACAAAAATAAAATTGAGACAAGTGGTAGATATCATTATAGTCTTGCAGTATATTAAATGGCCTGCATCATAACTAAGTTGTTTAATGAACACGCTTTGGCACAGAGGAACAGAACTTCCAATGGTTAAAGTTCCTGTTGTGGGGGAAGAAATTTTGTTGTGGGATTTTGGCCAGTATGGGACTGGTGCCCACCCAGCATCATGAGGAATTAGAGTAGCTACCTTAAGTAGTGACTCCAGGTTCAGAAAACCAGCTATAATGGCCAGAGAATCCTATACTGGCTATATGATCATCCACCTTTGTGGTTAACACATGTGGATGTGAGGCAAGAAGCTGGCTGGTAGGCCAATGACCCTCTAGACCTGTCATAATATGGAGTGCAGTAAATGTCAAATCAGCAACATTTTGCTCCTCACATTTATTAAAGGTAATTGTCATATCAAAACAGTTTCCAAAAAGCATTGGCACAGTATGACGTGCTATATATCACTCTACATAACAAATACAAATTCAAATTGGGAGGATTTAAACTGTATTTGAAGAGAAAAATATATACTCAGACTGGATTTGAACTCAGGACCTTCCTCTTTCTATGCAAATGCTCTACCGACTGAGCTACCTGAGCACTCCAATCTAAAATGCAAATTTTTCTCTTATATACACTGTTAATTCCTGAGTGTCAAATGCTAAAATATGGCGACTTCTTTATTAAAAAGACCTTTATTGGGAATTTTACATTACATTATAAAGCCAGTATGACCTATTTCAATGTTTTAATTATTCATTTGGTACATCTCAATGAAGGATAAATTATATTTGAACAGAAAAATATACACTCAGACTGGGGTTTGAACACAGGACCTTTTGCTTTCTATGCTAATGCTCTACCGACTGAGCTATCTATGTAGCCACGCACATGAGTATTTCATGAAAAAACTGCACAAGTAAATTATAAATGATCTTACAAGGAAACGGCATCATAGTTTTCACTGATTCCAAATTTGAGGATAGAGGATCATAAGATGTGTTTATATCCACAATTTGAGCTATTATGGACAACAGAAATGTTTTCTTATGTAATGTGTGTGTATTATGAAAGATTTGTATTCCAGTGTCTGGCAAACAAGTGAGTAAATGTTTAAATGTTATTAGATACTGCATCTCATTGTCAAGTGAACTGCAATCAGTGTAAAACATGAATCCTGCTATGGTAGTGAAGTTATTGGCCAATTTCTTCAGTTCATCAGCAATCACTCCAAATTAAATGATCTTATCACATTTGAACACCTAAAAAGGAGTTCCTTGTCAAGGATATCAATATTGAAGAGGTCAGTATAGCACTTTTTCATAATGTATTATCTAATGGGTAAGAGGAAGGAATGGAAAGTGACATTGGAGATGAAATATATAATCCAACTTACGATGAGCTCAGACGTCGATTCAAGGTACCAGTAATCTTCATATGATATGCAATTATACTTGACAGCATAGCAAGGGGAAATATTGCCCTTGCTACAGAACAGTCCACTTGGCAGTGACTGTTAGATCCTATTTCCATTCAAGAAATCATTACAGTGTATACCAATTGCTTAAAACATGAAAAATAATGGTGGTAATTTGTAAATAAATGCCCTCAGATATTCATCTGAAATCAATTTTAAAGAGAAAAATTTCTACACAAAATGGGACTTGATGCCAAAACCTCCTGCTTTATGCATTGATGCTCTTTCCACTCAGGCTTGCTGAGTAGCTCAAGTGGAAATAGCAGCAGTGTGTAAAGCTGGAGGTTCAGAAATAAATTTTTCCCTTTAAAAATGAAAAACCATTGCAATAAAGGATGCAACAGTATCGAAGATTCCATTTTATTGTCTCTGCCAGTGATCTTTGATGTCCTATAACTTCCCCATTAATATTGCATAGCACCAAAATTTTTATCATTATATATTATTCCTTTTGGATTGTTGAATGATATATCAAGCATTGTGCAACTAGCAACAATGATCCATATCATTCCCTTGTTAGATTAAGATGTTCAAAGTTTAGAGGTTATACAACCAAACATTCAAGTTGAGTTTAACTGGAAAATTAACACTTACACTGTCAAGAATTAATAATCGATTCTTTTAAAAATACATGATGAAACACTGTTGAGGTTACTATGTAATATTTAAAATATAAAAATAGAATACCTGAGATCTCAGTCTTCCTCAACTTTGGATGTGGCATGTAGAGTACTTTCGAAGCATCCAAAGTTGAGGAAGACTGAGATCTCAGGTATTCTATTCTTATATTATAAATATTAAGAATTACTAAGTTCTACTGTAATAAATAAGCTGAGTCTCTTTTCATCTTACTGCCATAGAAGTTGATTTCTTTTAGGATATGTTTTAAAACAATTTTCTGTTATATCTTCAGTTTGTCCAGACTTCTACAAGTAACTATTTTCTTCTAGACTGCAGTTTCAAGCTATATCTCCATCATCAGTAGCCTCTCATCAACTCGTGTTGTGTCGTTTCTTGGCAGTTTTCTTCTTCCTTCTATCATTGGACCAATTGGACTGGATCAAATCAAAATTTGGGGGAGTTTCAAAATTCATGAGTTTATCTTTCTTGTTTTTTGAGTGTGGATTTTTTCCCAGACCGTGAGTTCTTTCTGTTTATCTGCATGTTTGATTAGGCTAGCTTTTGTATCAATTAAATGTTTTTCAGACCAAGCATGGGCTGCTACAGCTGACTTGTCCACTTCTCCCTTTTTGACAATTCTGAGATGTTCTTTCAATCTAGTTTTTAAACTTCTTTTTGTTTTTCCTATATAGATTTTGTCAATGCAAGGATTGTGACAAAATGTATATAGGAAAAACAAAAAGAAATTTAAAAACTAGATTGAAAGAACATCTCAGAATTGTCAAAAAGGGTGAAGTGGATAAATCAGCTGTAGCAGCCCATGCTTGGTCTGAAAAATATTTAATTGATACAAAAGCTAGCCTAATCAAACATACAGATAAACAGAAAGAACTCACGGTCTGGGAAAAAATCCACATCCAAAAAACAAGAAAGATAAACTCATGAAATTTGAAACTCCCGCAAATTTTGAATTGATCCAGAGGTTCATCGGTCCAACGATAGAAGGAATAAGAAAACCGCCAAGAAATGACACAACACCGGTCGATGAGAGGCTACTGATGATGGAGATATAGCTCCGAAACTGCAGTCTACAAGAAAAAAGGATATGAGGTGAGGTAATAAAAATATTAAATTAATTCTTAAATTAAATCTCATAGGGTTTTTTTTTCTGTGAAAGTTAAATAAAGAATTTTCTGTTTTATCTTCAGTTTGTTCAAGCTTTTGCCCAGACTTCTATGAGTAACAGTTTTCTGTTTTATCTTCAGCTTGTCCAGACTAGACAAGCCTTCGCCCAAACTTCAATAAGTAACAATTTTCTGTTTTATCTTCTGCTTGTCCACACTGGACAAGCTTTTGCCCTGACTTATATGAGTAACAATATTCTGTTTTATCTTCAACTTGTCCAGACTAGACAAGCCTTCACCCAAACTTCTATGAGTAACAATTTTCTGTTTTATCTTTAGCTTGTCCAGACTAGACAAGCCTTCGCCCAGACTTCTATGAGAAACAGTTTTCTGTTTTATCTTCAGCTTGTCCAGACTAGACAAGCCTTCGCCCAGACTTCTATGAGTAACAGTTTTCTGTTTTATCTTCAGCTTGTCCAGACTAGACAAGCCTTCACCCAGACTTCTATGAGTAACAATTTTCTGTTTTATCTTCAGCTTGTCCATACTAGACAAGCCTTCACCCAGACTTCTACGAGTAACAATTTTCTGTTTTATCTTCAGCTTGTCCACACTGGACAAGCTTTTGCCCAGATTCTATGAGTAACAGTTTTCTGTTTTATCTTCAGCTTGTCCAGACTAGACAAACCTTCACCCAGACTTCTATGAGTAACAATTTTCTGTTTTATCTTCAGCTTGTCCAGACTAGACAAGCCTTCGCCCAGACTTCTATGAGTAACAGTTTTCTGTTTTATCTTCAGTTTGTCCAGACTAGACAAGCCTTCACCCAGACTTCTATGAGTAACAATTTTCTGTTTTATCTTCAGCTTCTCCACACTGGACAAGCACTTTCCCAGACTTATATGAGTAACAATATTCTGTTTTATCTTCAACTTGGTCCAGACTGGACAAGCTGCAGATAAAACAGAAAATTGTTTTCAAACATGTCCTAAAAGAATTCAGATGAAAACAAACTCACCTTATTTATTAAGAAGAACCTCATAATATTACTTCCTATTGTAATTTTATAATAAAAGTTCTATTGTATTAGTAATTGAGAATAAAGTTCTTAGGAAAATTTTTGGACCAAAGAGGGATGAACAGACAGGTGAATGGAGAAGACTGCCTAACAGTGAATTACATGGTCTTTATAGGAAGCCAGATATAATGAGAACAGTTAAGTCTTGTAGACTGCGATGGGCAGGACATGTGGCACAAATGGGGAATGAAAGAGGTGCATGGAAGCTTCTTGTAGGAAAACCAGAGGGGAAACGCCCAGTTGGTAGACCAAGAATGAGGTGGGAGAATAACATTAACTATGATTTGAGGGAAGTAGATTATACATATGTCAATAGAAAGCAATACCCGCATATACAAAATGATAGTTCGACCAGTTATCGTATATGGAGCAGAAACTAGAGCTGATACAACAAAAACTAAACAAATAATAAGCACATGCGAAATGAAAATCTTAAGAACTATTCAGGGGAAAACATTACTTGATAAAATACACAACACAGAAATTAGGGACAACTGCCATATTCAAGACATAACCAAATTTATTATAGATAGACGAAAATATTGGAAGGGTCATATAGAAAGAATGGAAGAAAACCGGCTTGCAAAAAGAGCTAAAGAAGATAGACCAATGTACGGGAGAAGAACAAGACCTGCCAAGAGATGGTAAGACAGTGAATGTACATCCAGTTCGTCTTCCTCCGAGGAGTGATTTTGGAAATAAACAGGATGAAAATCCTACAAATTAAGTTTAAGAAGAAGAAGAAGAAGATTATACAGGGGATGCTTGGAAAACATTGACTCAGGATAGGGATGTATGGAGAGCTTATGTCTGCTCGGCCATGAACCTACGGGTTTGATAGTGCCAGTGAGTTAGTTAGTTATTGTATTAATAAATTTCAGTCAGAAGTAACATTATGAGGTTCTTTTTAATATTAATGTAAGTCTTTATAGCTTAATATATAGTCTGGTAAACATATCCTTGAGCAAAGGAAATTCTTAGAGGAAAAACACATAATAAAATTAACAAAGGAGAATGATTTTGAAGAAAAAATGAATTACAAAAAATAGACAAGTAAAAGAAACAAAAATTTATCAATGAACATACTTTTCAGACAGAAAAAACAAATTAAAAAGAAATACAGAACATTTACATATCGCCTGTGGACAAACAGTAAAATTAAAAAATATTTTGTCAAATTCAATATCACATAATAAAATTAACAAAGGAGAATGATTTTGAAGAAAAAATTAATTACAAAAAATAGACAAGTAAAAGAAACAAAAATGTATCAATGAACATACTCTTCAGACAGAAAAAACAAATTAAAAAAGAAATACAGAACATTTACATATCACCTGTGGACAAACAGTAAATTTAAAAAATATTTTGTCAAATTCATTATCACATTGACATTAAAAAATCGATTACAGCCTAAATAAACTAATTAAATCTAGCAAAAATGAAAAATTGATGAAGACAAAAAAAATTACCAGATAAAATGTGCAGATTTTGATAAGATCTATCCGTCCATAGTAATTCTGCCTGAGGGCAGGTCTTTTCACTGCAATCATAGCATTTTCATGCTATGCTTGCAGCTTTACTAGGGAATTGTAGGTGTGGTAGCTTCCAGTTGCTTTCCACACCGGTGAAGGATGATGATAATGATAAGGGTGATGATGGCCATATGATTTTGGGGACTGTTTGAGCCTCAAAGTTTTCCTTACAGATGAGGAAAAACCCAGATAAAAAAAACCTCACCCAGAAAAATTGCCCCGACCGGGGATCGAACCCGGACCCGTTGCATGACAAGGCAGCACGCTACCTCGAGCCCACAGCAGTGGACGTGATAAAATATACGTACATAGGAAAAATAAAAAAGAAACTTGGATATTAGAATGAAGGAACACCTTAAAAATGTGGAAAATGGAGAAGCAGATAAATCTGCAGCAGCTACTCACGTTTGGGTCAGAAAAACATAAAATCAAAATGAAAAAGTTAGAAAAATCCAAAGATCTGACAGTTTGGGAAAAGATCTGCACTCAAAAGTACAAAGATAAGAACATGAATTTTGAAATTCCTGTGGAAAAGGATTTGATTTTTAAGTTCTTCAGCCAACAATAACATGGAAGAGGAAGTGACATCCAGGGCTGACAACCAAAAACTCAACAGTCGAATGAGCTGAAGATAATATGCATACATATTGAAACATGTTCTCAAGAACACAACTAAAAATGAGGTAAGATGTTATAGACTCGCATTAATATTAAGTTTTACTGTGTTTTAAATACACTAGGAAGTAACATTAATAGATTTAATAATTAAATTAAACCTCATAGTGTTCTTTCCCTGTGAAAGTTAAATAATTAAGAGATTTGTTTAATAATTAGAGCGAGGAATTATATGAAGAAAATTATACCAAAATATGAAATCATAATAACAAAATATGAAAATTATGACACAAAAATATTATGAAGCTACTATTTTTTTAACTTTTTACATATATTTATATACACAAGCCCTATATAATTTTTGGGTATACATACCAGATCTTTTTTGTAGCACAAGAAATCAATATAAAATATGTTCATGATTTGAAGCAATTTTAATGGCTCATGTTTTAGTGTAATTGTTTGAGGAATAACGCTAACAAGCCGGAAGGTCATGGGTTTGAGTCTCAATGAGGTCAGGGTTTTTAGCTGGACCAAACCATCTGGCGGCATCATAGTCCTAGGGTCTACTTGGCTCTTAATTAAATCGGTACCAGACGCATGTTCTATTTCAGCCAGTATGGGATCGGTGCCCACCTGGCATCATGAGGCATTTGGGTAGCTACAATAAGTAGCCAATCCAGGTTGAGAAAACCAGCTATAATGGCTGGGGGACTCGACATGCTGACCACATGTCACCCCTACACTAGCTAGATTATCATCTGCCTCTGTCATTGACACGTGTGGATGTGAGGCCAGCAGCCGGATGGTAGGCTAAGGGCCTTCTATGCCTATCATGCCATGGAATTATTATTATTAGACGCATGTTCTAGGACTAAGGTGGCTGTCACACAGTGCTGAGAACCCAGTGGATATCCCTTGGCGATTGTCTAGAAATGTGGAAGTCTAAACATCCATCTACCTTAAGGGCTTCCCAAGCCTGTAGTATGACACTTTACTTTAATAAATTCATACTGGGAGATTATATAAAACATGATCAATTCATTTATCCAATGATATTTAATTACAAAATCCAAACATAAACAAAAAAAAAAACATTGTAACTGAAACAAACATGATTGCATCGAATATATTAATACCAGTAAAAAAATTAGTGTGTGTACAGTTTTGATGACTTCTATTTACCTTGCATAAAAATATTGAACTCCAATATATGTAAATATCACAATAATATTAAATTGGATGAATCGGAACACAAGTAGACCAAGTCCAGTATGTCATATTTGGAAAAACAAGATGTTGAAATGAATTAATCCACAAATAATTCTAGGGAGTATTTCAAAAATTTTTGCAAAATAAAGTTGTTTTTAATCCTATAATCTACACGTATGAACATGGTTAAATATAGTTAGAATTATTTTAACATTAGTTTTTTCATGAAATTGGCTGAGCAGAGTATCTAGTCTTGGTCCATTTGTGCTTTGAACAATCCAATTATCAATTCTGTTCGTAATCACAGTTAAGAGCTTTGTCTACATT
This sequence comes from Diploptera punctata, assembly GCA_030220185.1. Taxonomy (NCBI): domain Eukaryota; kingdom Metazoa; phylum Arthropoda; class Insecta; order Blattodea; family Blaberidae; genus Diploptera; species Diploptera punctata. Next base: position 950,806 of record JASPKZ010001237.1, on the reverse strand, counting down.
TTATACATTTTTTTTTAATGCCCGTCTGTCAGAATTGTTTTATATGATCAGAAAGTATGCTCCACACTATCTGATGTTATGGGAACAAACATGTACCATGCTATATTTCATAGTTTGATGTTAGTGAGAATAATACTGGCCTTACCTACAAGAACTTTATACTAATTTCATAAACTCTGGAGTAAGACCTTTTTTCCCCAGCACAGCATCAGCTTAGCAGCAAGTCTTCCTTACATTTAAATACTGTAATCCATTCACAAATTAAGGGCTGTCCTTAGGTAGCAAAAGGAAGTGGTTGGTACCTGATAAAGCTAGATTCAAATATTATTCTACTTATTCATGTTCTTGTCACAGATTAGGAAATCCCTGTTCTTGTTCTGTAGTTTCGGACAAAAGCCTCCACTTGGTCATTCCATGTCTCCTTATTCAATTATGATCTTTTATCAAAACTATTTATCTTGTTTTGGATTGGATACTGAGGAATTTTCGCCTGTCTACCATTTTATATTGTCAAATAATTTCAAACCCATAAATCACTTCTAAAAATGTTTTTACACCCATTCTTCGCACCTTTTCTTTTTAAAAAATTGAAAATTTAAAATATATGAAGGAATATTAAATTTTTACCAAAATATGAACATTTTGCCAAATATTCTGAACTATGACCCAAATATTTAGGTCCTTATTTGTATCTACCGACCATACAATATAAAAATACTTGGTGTCTCAGTGCTCTCCTCTGGCTAAATAGTTTAAAACATGAAATTTCATAAAAATCCTCCGCTCTACTTAATACTAAGAATACCTTGTTTCTGTACATATCCTTAACCCCTCGTATCATTTTTTTTTGTCGAACATATGTTTTAAAAATTAAGACCGTCTGAGCCCCATCGTCAGCAATTACAGACTGAATTGTCTCAAGTTGTACGGCCCTGATTCTTGATTCCTGCTCTCTCTGCCGCTAGTCCCCCTGAATTTACCAATTAGGTTCTTTTCTCTGGGAATTTCAAAATTCATAATTCTTTCCTTGTTCTTTATGAATTTCAAAATTCCCAGAGAAAGGAACCTCATTGGGAAATTCATTGGACTAGAGGAAGAGAGAGCAGGAATCAAGAATCAGGGCCGACAACTTGAGAAAATTCAGTCTGTAATCACTGATGATGGGGCTCAGAAGTCTTAAAACATATTAAAATATAAAATTATGGAATATTCACCTGAAAGGTCCGTCTCCTCAACTTAATTAATTATTTATTAATTAATTAATTATTTAATGGACATTTCAGGTGAATATTCCATAATTTTCACCCCCTAGGGATTGCAAGACCTTGTTGTTGGTGGGGGTGCTTGTGAATCACAATGATCCTTTGGGCTATGCCAGCAGTAGCATAGCTACAGGTAGGGGGCCTCCCAAGCTGGGCAGGCCAAAGGTGAGTGATCAGACTAAGAAGCAATCCAGAAGTCCTTATGGGTAGATCAGACTCAACAGCTGTAGTGAAAGCAACTGATCTAGGGGACGGAAACCCCAAAATCAAATGACAATGGTCCTCCGAGCTGGGGGCTGGGCGTTAGGCCAGCAACCTATCACTGTAAAAATCTTCTCCTGCTACATCATCTCAACAAAGTTTAGCCGGACAGAAACAAAGAAGACGACCACAGCAGAGAAAAAGGACTAAGAATAAACTAGAGATAGGTACCTGGAATGTCAAAACTTTATTTAAAACCCGGAAATTATAAGAATTAGTTGATCAAATCAGAAGAACTAATCTCAATATAATAGCCTTACAAGAGATAAGGTGGAATCAAAGCAGAATAATCAACAAACAAGATTATACATTGTATTACTCTGGAACTGAAAACAAAATCGGACAAGCTGGAACAGGTTTTTTAGTCATGAAGAAATTGCAGAATCATGTTATAGATTTTGTTCATATTAATGAAAGAGTATGTAAACTGTGCATTAGGGGAAAATATAATAATTTGACACTAGTAAATTGTTATGCACCAACTGAAGATAAATATATCGTAACTAAAGAAATTTTTTACAATGAAGTGCAAAAAGTAATGGACAAAATACCTACAAGCGACACAGTGATAGTGCTTGGAGACTTCAATGCCAAATTAGGCAAAGAAGAATCATTCAGTTCAGTAACTGGAAAACATACTCTTTATGAACAAACTAACACAAATGGTGAACTGCTATGTGATTTTGCAATGGTGAACAACCTTAAGTCATGAGTACACAATTTAAACATAAAGAAATACACAAGGGTACATGGCAATCACCTGATAACAATACCATAAAATAAATTGATCATGTTCTGACTAATGGTAATAAACATGAACTGATAGAAGATGTAAGATCCCTCAGGGGACCAAATATAGATTCAGATCACTTTTAGTGAAAGTGATAATGAAACAATCATTACCAACCATCTATAAAAACAAAAAGAAACAGGAGATACATATTAAATGGAATCAAAAGAATTTACAGAATGCTGCTAAATTAAAAGGATATTGTAAGAAGTTATATGAAAATCTGATTAAATTAAATGAAAAAGAAGATGTTAACGAAGAATGGAACTCAATACAACAAGCAATTAAAGAATCAGCTAATGTCACCATAATGAAACAAGAAGTCCAACCATGCAACGAATGGTAGGATGAAGAATGTAAAGAAGCCATAAAACAGAAGAATGAAGCAAGGCAGAAAAAATTACTAATGAACACAAGAATGAATCAAGAAAGTTATAAAATCAAAAGGAACGAAGCAAATAAGTTATGTAAGAAGAAAAAACAAACATGGCTTAATATGAAACTCAATTCAATAGAACTAAATTATAAGAAAAATGAAACCAGGAAATTCTTCAAAGATGTAAAGAGTTTCCAAAAATACAAAGCAGGTTCTTTATTAATGCAGAGATAATGAAGGTAATATCCTAACACAAAAAGAGCAAATTCTTCAAAGATGGAAAGAATACTTCACCGAAATCTTTCATAAAGATAACCAAACAAGAATTACTATGTTAATATTATTCGTTTTTAAACACAATCAATACAACCTCCATCGTGGAACGAACTATGTTATATTATACAAAATTTAAAATCAAATAAATCGGCTGATCCTGATAATATTCCACCAGAATTAATTAAACATGGAGGACGAACATTAAAACAAAAAATACATAAACTAATACTCAATATTTTGAATAAAGAAGAAATACCAACAACCTGGAATGAAGGAATTATCTGTCCTGTGTTCAAGAAAGGAGATAAACTGTTATGCAATAATTACAGACCTATAACTCTCTAGAACATAGCATACAAGATTTTTGCAATTATATTAAACAATAGACTTTTAGAAATAATAGATGGGAAAATGAGTGAGGCCCAAGCAGGATTCAGACCAAACAGATCAACAATAGACAATATCTTTGTAATGAAACAAATCTTTGAGAAATGTCACGAATACAATATTAACTTATATAATATATTTGTTGATTACTCCCAAGCTTTTGATACTGTACATCGAAACAAAATAATTGAAAGTTTAAGTGAATATGAGATACCTCATAAAACTAATAAAATTAATAGCTTTAACCTTGATGGATACCAAAGTAAGATTAAAATGCACTCAGCGATGCGATTGAAGTAAACTCTGGGGTCAAACAGGGAGATCTTTATCTATGACATTATTCTGTATAGTAATGGATATGGTCTTAAAACAACTTGATTTAAGAGGAAATATTTCAACAAGACTAAAACAATGTCTTGCATATGCTGATGATGTAATAATAACAGCTAGAACAAAAAATTCCCTACTGGAAACCTTTGACAAATTGAAAAATGAAAGTATAAAATATGGGCTTGTAATCAATCTAAATAAAACAAAATATTTAAGATGTATGAGAAATGAAACAAATTTGCATGAACTAACTATAAATAGTGACTGTATTGATCAAATTAACTCCTTTAAGTACCTAGGCACAATACTAAACGATAATAATACTTATTTTAGGAATTCTCACTATGAGGTATATTCATTTAGGTAGAATTTTTTATCACTCACCTCATATTGTTATGAGGTGAGTGATAAAAAATTCTACCTAATAGATAATAATAAAAAAAAAGTAAAGTGATCCCACAACAGGCCCGGAGGCCCTTGGGGTAGTAGGAGGTTAAGGCTCCCACTTTTTCTAGACAATCGGCACTTTATGTCAGCTGGGTTGTCAGCCCTGCATGACGGCCGCCTTTACCCCCAGAACAAGCATCTGGTACTCATTTCAGTTGGAGGCTGAGTAGACCCCAGGGCCATAGTGCCGCCAGAGGGTTTGGGTCAGTTGATTAAAAAATCGACCCCAACAGGACTTGAACCCTCGACCCTCCGGCTTGTAGCTCAGTGCCGTAACCACTATGCTACGGCGTGCCCCAGATACTAATACTGTTGAAGAAGAACTCAAAAAACAAGAATATCGCAAGGGGATAAAGCAATATTTGCTAATTTTGATATATTCAAAAAAGCAAATTAATATCTCAAAAAAAGTAAATTTCAAATTATATACAGCAATTAATAAGACCAATCATATGTTATGGAGCTGAAACCTGGGTCCAAAGCCGCCGATAAACTTCCGACTATTACCGTTTGAGAGGAAAATATTTAGAAGAGTGCTAGGTCCAGTAAAGGAAAATGGAACTTGGAGGTTAAGAAGGAATAACGAATTATACCTCAAGAATAATAATGAAAATATAGTTAGTTTCATCTAATCCAAAAGATTACAATGGTTTCAACAAACACTAAAAATGCCAAAAGGAAGATTGCCGAATGATATTTTAAATTGGAAGCCACAGGGAACAAGACCAAGAGGAAGACCCGAAAATCGATGGGAAGATGACGTAATTGAAGATTTGAGAGAGATGGGGATTTTTGATTTGAAATCTACTGCACAAGATAGGAAGAAGTGGCATAAACTGGTTGAGAAGGCCAAGACATTCCACTGGAAGTTGTAGAGCCTGACAAAGAAGAAGAAGAATTCCATAATTTTATATTTTAATTTTGAATAATACCTCAACGGAACACATCATAAATCTTATAAAAGTTGCTTAAAACATGTTCGACAAAAACAATCATAAGAGGTAAGAATGTACAGACAAAATGTCTAAATTATTCTACTGTGTTGTTCTGTATAACATGTATGATTAAATCTGATTTGATCCAGTATTTGGAAATTGGTATGTTGGATTGAGGCCTGGCATTTATAGAGAAACAACACAATGGATCTCATTGGGTCTTGAATTTTAACTTTTCATCTAAAATAGTGGAAGTACACCCTTAGACAAAAAAAAGAGTCATCTCTTGAACGCATATTTCTTCTAAGTCCTACTCGACACAGTGCTGGGTTCACACTAGTAAACTAGTCATAATTGTGCAGGCCCTGAGCTACTGCGTTATGTGGCATGAACTGAGTGAAGATACTCCTACGTGCCCTGTTAGGTCAGCGGTAAAGCATGCAGTCACTGTTTCTGTTAATGAAGGTCGCAAGTTCGCGTCCTCAATTATGTAACTTTTTTCGTGATATTTGTATTAAAATGTTTCATGAATTAAATACATTTTATTTTAACAATTGAACTAAATCAATGTTAATGTCGTTATTGTAACAATTATTTTACCATATTCAGGGTTTGTTCTAGGTGATGTCAATGTACTGATTTTAATAGACTGATGCATACACGTTCTGTGCAAAAGAAACAGCTTCTAACAAGTTTGTTTATAATGAACTCTAATTGTCCTGCAGATGCATGAAAGACGAAAGATGACTTATGGGCACAAATTCAGGACATCTGGGATGCTCTAGCCAAAAGTCCACGTGACTGTAGAAATTTGATTGCATCAATGCCCCGCAGATTGAGGGCGGTAATAATACATCCGATATTAATTTTGTTAAAGTTTTCATTTTAGAAGATATTATTTTCTTTCTTCATTTAATTATTAGAAGGTTTTCATTTATGTGTTTTGTGTGTACATTAAAGCCATAAAACTCAAATATAAAATAAAATCTGAAACTATATTACAGGCGAAATGCTATCCTGAAATTCAGTTAAAAAAAAAAAAGTAGAACAGGAATCAAACTTGTGAGGTTACGAACACAGATGTTGTGTGTTAAACCTCTCGACCACGGAAACACACGAAGGCAAGCTCTCTCTTTTATGTTACTCGAGTGTGCACTGTGTTAACCAGCAAACAACGCAGTACAATTACTGAAAACGTGTTAATGTGAATAAGGCTTCCGCGAGTGCTCACGAAGTTTCCCGATCGGTTATAGAATCAAGAGATGACTCATTTTTTGTCTAAGGGTGTACATTTATATGTAAAACTTCTTATTTTGCTGAAACAGGTGTGGCAGTTATAATATTAGTACATCAGCATAATATTTAAGTTTATTAGCTTTAGATTAAGTCTGGCCTTAGAATATGGGACAATTTATACAATCTCAATAAAAAAACTTTCTTAAGTTTAAATAACTTAAAACATTAAGTTATGTAGGTAGGAAATAACACTATGAAGTTTATGTTGTGAACGTGAACAGCATTGAGAATGTCACAAACACAGTGATGAAATCTAGATATGCAAGAGAGTTAAGAAGTATGTGAGTCACATTCAAAGTATCATAAGTAGAGCGAGGATTTTTATGAAATTTCATGTTTTAAACTATTAGTCGGAGAGCGCTGAGACAAAGTATCTTTACATTTTATGATATGTAAAATCAAATAAGACCTTCATATTTTTTCATATTTCATAATATTTTGGCAAAATATTCATATTTCAGTAAAAATTTAATATTACTTCATATTTTTCAACTTTCAATTTTTTTAAAATAAAATTTCTACTAATTGGTTAAAAACATTTTTGGAGTGACTGTAGTTTTGAAATGTTTTGACAATGTAATATGGTAGGTAGACAAGCGAAAATTCTTAAGTATCCCATCTGGAACAAGATAAATAGATTCAAAGTTAAAATTGGGAAACACATTATGAGGTTCTTAATTAATAAATTAATGAGTCATTTTAACATCTTACCTCATATTTCATGTTTTATCAAACACGGTAACTATAGTTTTCAAATGATCTTGTCATTCATTTTCAACCGCCATTATGACTACCGGATATTCGTTGGAATCTCCCTCTATAACGTTGCCATCTGGTGTTGATTTGACGAACTTCGAGATATCGTTGCCATCTGGTGTTGATTCGATGAACTTCGAGATGAGGTCACGTTCATCCGGAATGTCGAAATTCATAGATTTAAATTTGTTCTTCTGTATAAATATTTTCTCCCAAACTGTCAAATCCAAAGGTTTTTCCAAATGTTTTAGAAGTTTAGCTTCTTTTTCAATTCTATGACCTTCCAACAAACTATGTGCTGCAATAGCTGATTTTTCAATTTCACCATTAAAAATAATTGAAAAAAGGTTACATGGAATGACCAAGTGGAGGCTTTTGTCCTAAACTACATAACAAGAACTTGGATTTCCTAATCTGTGACAAGCACATGAATAAGTAGAACAACAATGTTAGAGTAATAACCACCAACTCTTTCTCTCAGGTAGAAAACTATTCATTTTTGCTACCTAAGGCATGGCGCAACAAGACACAGATTTGTTGCTTTGCTTGTTGCTAGCATGTATGTTTCTTTATAACCCGTATTATCGAATTGCAAGAAGCCCATTCGTCTGATACGACAGCAACTTGACACCAACTGTTTGTGTTGTGTCGCTCAAAATGCTGCATGCTCCACTTTTTGTTGTGTCAGTTGTGAGTTGCTCGTATACAAGTGTGAAGATGAGAGACGATCCTGATTTCAATATAACATTCGTTGAACTTATTAAAGAATATCCTTGTCTTTATGATACTACATTGAACCAATACAGTAACAGAAATGTTCAAGATCAGGCATGGCATAGGATTGCCAAGGAATTGTCGGAATCTGGTAAATAATGAATATCGTATTAAAAATAAAAACTCATTAAAATTAACAATTGAATTTCCGAACATTTTTTAATGCCATGATAATTTATTTTCTGTCAAGCCCACAATTCACAAAATAGATTACAATAACAGCTCAATTATGAAAATATTAAAGTATTTTTAACTATGTCAAACTCTTTACATACTTGCCCGCAATAAATAAATAAATGTAAAAGTAACAAGTGAATTTCCGAACAAATGATCATAAGTAATGCCACGAGTGATTTCCAAATTATCGATAAATTCACGACTCACGAAGTGAGGAGTGAATTTATCTAGAGAATTTGGAAATCAAGAGTGGCATTTGTTAGGACTATTTAACGAATAAAATTGAGCTGTTTACTCACAAATCATTATTTAAGTATAGTTATTTTAAAATATTTATATATTTAATGTAAACGGCGATGTTTGAAAACAAATGAGAAACGATAGGTACGCTTCATCTGCTTCTTTTGTTTATCACTGGAACCAGATCATACTATTTATTGCCAAAGGAACGCAATATTGCAAGAATGCTCTCTAGTGGAGAAAAAATGAAACACATCAAACTGTATATTAATTCATTTCTGATGTCGTATGATGTAAATATGACAATTATATTTTTCTGGATTATTACCTGGGAAAAAATGCATTTAAGAAAGTGCAAACAGTGGTTTCTTTTTTTGGTGGTATAATCAATTGCTACAAATGTTTTTATATTAACTCCCGCATGCGGAATGTGTTGACATTCATGCACTATATATACAATCTGGTAGCCGTATTTCTTCCAGGCTCAGTCACTGCCAAATAATGGTCAGACCTGTTCAGAATATTAGAAAGGAGGAGCTTTCTTTAATATGGTAATTATAACACTGATAAATATTTCGTGAAACACGACTGTGATTGGTTGTAAAACAGAAATCATTGAAACGTGATTGGTCATTGAGTCCCATTTGGGGCATGAGTTAAATAGTCGTAGGAAAGCAACTGTGACGTTGCATACAAATTTATGTAATTGAGATATTCACAAATATGCAAACAGTAATTATAGACTCCTTCATTTATCTATTTTCTTTATTTATTTGTTTTTTTTGTCTAATGCCACCAGGTTGTCTCTCATGACATTTGTGGCTTTCTTCCCTGGCTTTGGCAGAATTATAATCCATTTCTTAGGTTGGGGCACCTGAAAGGCGGAGTTACATTACCCCGATGATATGATGGGCGATTTATAATAATGAAGCACCAGGAGAGTTCTTAACCTGAATTCTAGACCATGGGCAACCACAGGAATAATTCCCTTTAAGAAAAATTCCTAAGGCTTGACTGGGAATCGAACCCGGGATCTCATGAACTGTAGTCAGAAACGCTGACCACTAGCCCATGAAGCGGGTCATTTTCTTTATGTATATTTTTTTAAAATTTAAATAACTTCATAAATAAATTACTTTCTTTTTTTCTGACATCTTATATTTCTTCCAATTGTTATTTAATACATATTTAATTCTTTGAACACATTAAAAGCACCACTTTCTTCTACATTAGCAAGCCAAAAAGGATGTACCCAGAATCGCCTTTTACATCTTCTGTTGTAATAATTGATATTAGCTAAATAAACTAGATCGAGAACATCCTCGTCCTCCGACGACATGTTGTGCTATGAATCAGTTCAGTGAGCATCAGGTCACTTTGCTGTCGTAGTCCGTGTTGGATGAGTGTATTTGTTGTATCACTATCATATCACGATCATCTTAGTGGGCGCCCGGCCCTAAGGACAGTCCTTATTTTTATGAATGGATTACAGTATTTAAATGTAGGGAAGACGGCTGCTGCTAAACTTGAAGCTGTGCTGTGAAATAAGGTCTTGCTCCACAGTTTATGAAATTAGTAAAGTTCTTGTAGGTAAATCCAATATTTATTTAAATGAATCGTGATTTTTTCTTACCTCATACATCTATGTTTCTTTAAACACAGCACTGCAGTATCGGCGACACTTTGTCGTCATCGTCAGCTGTTTTCACGACTGTCAATTTTTTCTCCTTTTTGCCGGTAATTATCTAGACTGCCATCTGGTGTTCTTTTGAAGGAATTCCTCTTCAAACTGCCATCTGGTGTTATTTTGAATGAATCATTTCCTAAACTGCTATCTGTTGTATTTTTGAAGAACTTTGTAATCAAGCTTGGTTCTTCCGGAATCTCAAAGTTCATAGTTCTAGTATGGTTTTTTTGAATATATATTTTTTCCCAAACTGTTAAATCCAAAGGTTTTGATAGATGTTTTAAAAGTTTTGCTTCTTTTTCAATCCTATGATGCTCTAATGAACTATGTGCTGCTATAGCTGATTTTTCAATTTCTCCATTCTTCATGTTTCTGAAGTGCTCTTTTTTACGAGTTTCCAAGTTCCTTTTTGTTTTTCCTATATATATCTTGTTGCAATCCTTGCAATCAATTTGATAAATCCCAGATTTTTTGTCGTCTGGGGTATTACATTTATTATTAGTTAACAGCAGATTACCCAGGCTGAATTTGTTAATTGGAGCTAATGTTATATTAAAATTTCTGAAATTACCGGTAAAAAGGAGAAAAAATTGACAGTCGTGAAAACAGCTGATGATGACGACAAAGTGTCGCCGATACTGCAGTGCCGTGTTTAAAGAAACATAGATGTATGAGGTAAGAAAAAATCACGATTCATTTAATTATTATTAATTGAACCTCATAATGTTAAAAATTCCCAAATTTAATATATAAAAATCCAATATTATTCTCACTTACATTAAACATTCATATATAGGTGCAGTAACATGTTGCTCCCATATCAACATATGATGTGGAGCATACTTTTTGATTGTGCCAAAAATAATTCTGACAGACAGGCGTTACAAAATATATAATTAAAAGAGACTAAGGGTGTATGACCGAAAAGAATAGATAATTGGAGTATTCACAAAGTACATGTATAACCATACTGTGATCGGGCAAAGGTCATGGAAAAGCTAAATGTTAAAATAATTCGCAACTTTAAATTTCACTATGTTCATACGTGTAATGTATAGGATTAAAAATAATTGTAATTGCAAATAGAGAGTTTAAATACTCCCTAGAATATTTTTTGTGGATTAAATTTATTTTTAACACCCTTGTTTCTCCAAAAAAGATGAAATTCAGTTTACTTGGTTTATAATGGTGAGGGGCATCAGGACATGTGGCATGAATGGGGAATGAAAGAAAGATGTGCATGGAAGCTTCTTGTAGGAAAACCAGAGGGAAGATGCCCAGTTGGTAGACCAAGAATGAAGTGGGAGAATAACATTAACCATGATTTGAGGGAATTAGATTATAGAGGGGATGATTGGAAAACATTGGCTCAGGATAGGGATGTATGAGGAGCTTATGTCTGTGTGGCCATGAACCTATGGGTTCGATCATGCCAGTGAGTTAGTTAGGACTTGATCTACGTGTGTTCTGATTCATCCAATTTAATGTTATTGTGACATTTATAAAAAAAAGTAAAGTAATTCCACTACAGGCCTCAAGAGTCCCTTCGGGTAGTAGGAGGTTAAGGCTCCCACTTTTTCTGGACAATCGGCACTTGATGTCAGCCGGGTTGTCAGCCCTGCGTGACGGCCGCCTTTACCCCCAGAACAAGCGTCTGGTACTCATTTCCATTAGAGGCTGAGTCGACCCCAGGGCCATAGTGCTGCCAGAAGGTTTGGGTCAGTTTAAAAATCCTGACCCCACCGGGACTTGAACCCTCGACCTTCTGGCTTGTAGTGCAGTGCCTTAACCACTACGCTACGGCGTGCCCCTGTGACATTTATATAGACTGGAATTCATTATCTTTATACAAGGTAAATAGAAGTGGTCCAAACTGTACCTACTCTAAATTTTGTCAGTTGTATATTCACACATTTGAACCATTCTGCTGTTTCTGAGATTTCTGTTGTTGCTCCATTTCACGCTGCCTCACTCGAGCATAGGCGCACTTCCTCCAAGTACAATCCAGTTGGAAAACCACCACCATAAAGGTTTAGACTCATTGTACCAGTAAGTTGCTAGAACTGTCTGAAAACAGGCTTTAGCTGTTCCAGAAATATTGTGTGTTAAGGGAGATGTCACCTGAAAATAACAATATGCAACAGTGAATAAGTGGAGTCTGTAATCATCTTACCTCATAGCAGTTGAGTTATTTTAGGACATATTTCAAAACAAATCATATGAACACTGAAAGATGCACTACTGACTTTATAAGTGATGTTTAAATTCCCAATAAAAAGTCTTCTTAATAAAGAAGCCACCATTTGCAAAAATCGTAGCAATGGCTCGTAGCATTTGGGGTTAGGGAATTAACTAAGTATAAGAGAAAAATACGTGTTTAGATTGGAGGCCTAGGTAGCTCACTTGGATAGAGCATTGACATAGAGAGTCAAAGGTCCTGGGTTCAAACCCCAGTCTAGGCGTATATTTTTCTTTTCAAATATAATTTGTCCAGACTGTTGATTTTTACATTGTTGGCCCTGGATGTTGACTCCTACTCCATCTTTATGTGGTCCACAGAACAAGTCGACATCCAGGGCCAACAATGTAAAATTCAGCAGTCAGCAAAAGCTTACAATAAAACAGAAAATTTTCTTTGGACCATATGAAGATGGAGTAGGAATTAACATCCAGGGTTGACAAGCTGACGATAAAACAGAGGATTTGTTTAGAAACATGTCCTAAAAGAACTCAACTACTATGAGGTAAAATGAATACAAATTCTACTAATTTTTTAAGAAGAACCTCATAATGTTACTTCCTATTGTAATTTTAAAATTAAAACAAGTTCATATCTCTGTATGTAGGGCACTTCAAATAGTTTGTTTTATTTTGTTTAATTGGTATTCATTAGTAAATTTACAATACAAGGATGGAAGACAGTGTTTACATAACAGTTGAAATGTTTTTATGTCTAAGTTGATAAACGAGGGCATCATTTTTCATAAGTAATGCCAGGCCACGAGTGATTTCCAATTTATCTAGAGAATTTGGAAATCAAGAGTGGCATTTGTTAGGACTATTTAACAAATAAAATTAAGCTGTTTACAAACAAATCATTATTTAAATATAGTTATTTTAAAATATTTATATATTTAATGTAAATGAAGAAGTTTGAAAACAAATGACAAATGATTGGTACGCTTAATTTGCTTCTTTTTTCTTTTGTTCATCATTGCAACCAGATCATATTATTTATTGCCAAAGGAACGTAATATTGTAAGAATTCACTCTAGTGGAGAAAAAATGAAACACATCAAACTGTATATTAATTCATTTCTGATGTCCTATGATGTAAATATGACAACTATTTTTCTGGATTATTACCTGGGAAAAAATACATTTAAGAAAGTGCAAACGGTGGTTTCTTTTTTTGGTGGTATAATCAATTGCTACAAATGTTTTTATATTAACTCCTGCATGTGCTATGTGTTGACATTCATGCACTATATATACAATCTGGTAGCTGTATTTCTTACAGAGTCAGTCACTACAAAATAATGGTATGACCTATTCAGAATGTTAAAAAGGAGGTGCTTTCTTTATTATGACTATTTAACTCATGTCGCAAATGGTAGTCAATGACCAATCACGTTTCAATTAATTCTGTTTTACACCAATGACAGTCGTGTTTCACCTCACTCTTTATCGATTTCTCTTTATCACATCCTGCTTTTGTGATAAAGAAAGCTCCTCCTTTTTTAATATTCTGAACAGGTTAGACCATTATTTTTCTCCAACAAATACATTGAATATAACAAATAATGAATAGATTCAGTGATTTTACTGAGTAGTTTATTCAAAACATAAATGATTAACCTATAATGTTGATTATAATAGTTTGATGTGTTTCATTATTTCTTCACTAGAGTGCATTCTTACAATATTACGATCCTATTTGACAATAAATAATATCGAGTTGCAGTGAATATACATAACCTCACATTTCTAATTTGTTTTCAAACATCGCCATTTACTATATAAATATTTTAAAACACCAGTAATTATATTCAAATAATTATTTTTAGCAAAGAGCTTAATTTTATTTGTTAAATAGTCCTAACAAATGCCACTCTTGATTTCCAAATTATCTAGATAAATTGGAAATCACTCAAGGCCTTACTTATGATAAACTTTAGTTGGTAAATTCTAGGCAAAACACGACTGTGATTGGTTGTAAATAAAAAATCATTGAAACGTGATTGGTCATTGACTCCCATTTGGGGCATGAGTTAAATAGTCAATGAAAACATAAAAGTCTTCCATTCTTATATCATACAATATTTTATTTCATACTATATTGAATTTCCTACCTTTAAATTAATTAATATCACTGTGTAAATAAGATACCAGATGTAATATTATGATACTCATTCCAGGGCCACCATTTAGAATGTCATATCAAATATGGAGGGAGCTTTGAGACAATAGCGAAATAAGTTGAAAGAAGTAGTTGGAAAAGTGACCACAAGTAGATCTGAAGTTGACACAAGAAGGAGTATGATGAATTTTATTCATGGAAAATAATGAATGATGTAAATTTAGTGAACAAAGATGTTATGTTAGCATATAGGTTGGATTTGGTAAGTGTTGAAATCTGATATAGGGTATATTTGCAGTGATGTATTTGGGTAACTTACTACAATTGTGCATTGAATTATTTCCAATGTTGAAAAATGAGAGATGGGAGGAAGACATTTTCTCATGGTTTCAGCCTGTATGGGACCAGTATCCACCTAGTATCATGAGGAATTTGGGTAGCTACAATAACTAGTGGTTCCAGATTGAGAAAATCAGATATGATGACAGGGGAACATGACATGCTGACTACATGTCACCCTTATACTGGCTGCATTATCATTCATATCTGTGATTGGCACATGTGAATGTGAGGCCAGCAGCCAGCTGGTAGGCCAAGGGCCCTCTAGGCTTGTTGCATCATGGATTTTTTTTTTCCATGGCATACTGTATGTACTGTATATCTTGGCAGATAAGACGATAGTTGAACCATAAAAAAAAAACCCCCAAAATCCAGGAGTCTTGTAGGACAGATACAAAAAAATTAGATTGAAATTTATATAAATTGATAAAAATTATTTGAGCACACAACACACAAATCACAATGCAACCACTGATTGTGACTGACGTAATGATGCATGGTGACAAACCGATCAATTTACATGTGGGGGGAACTGTTAGAGATTTAGTGAATCCCCATGAGTACAGCTACTATCAAACCAGTCCTGAAAACATCCAGTTATTCAATTCTTTTGCAGTCTGTTTTGTGTAGTAAATAAACATGGACATTATTGCTTATATTGCATTGCTTCTTTTAATTAATATAGTGTTATTATTACTATGCATAATGCAAAGGGCACTGTATAACATTTAAATATGCAGATTACTTATATCTTTGGGTTTGATAGTAGCATAACAAGAAATTTCTCACACGGCAAGTCTTCCTTCCTTATCATAGCAATCTCCTTTCCCCTCTACCGCCTTCCATGTGACAGGTCTCATCTCTCGTGCTAGTACAACTTATCGAAAGTGTAGCAGTGTTGCTGGTTGAATGAAAATAAAATGAATTTATTTATCATAATGAGGGGTTAAAATATTAACAATATATAACATAAAATTTAATTTGAAAAAATTATGAATAAGGTAATTTTGTATATGCTATACAGTAAGCTAGTAATGATCGCTGATCTAAACTAAATTCATAGGCCGTTGATAGTTTGGGGGTCGTCTTATAGGACAGATATATGCTAAAACTATAAAACTTTGACAAAAATCTATACCTCGTCTTATCTGAAGGTTGCCTTATCTGCCGAGATATGTGGTAATTACTGTATATCTAAAATTACAGGCACGCATACATAAGTCAACTATAATAAGAATGAAGACCATTTCCGAGGATTGTTCATAAAAAATGAAAAAACTAACATAATACTTTGGAAGGAAAGTAGTGGGAAGTCAAAAATTGGAATATATTCACACAATCCAGTGATTGCAAATTATACATCACAATATTTCATGACCCTACTCCATATTGATAGATTCAATGCCAGCAATAACTGGTAACCAACAAAACATCCCGATCATTCAGAACATAAGAACCATGTATAAACTTGAAGAATCTTAAGGTAAACACATTGTATTAAGTGGGTACCGTCACATGTGGGATTACTGGGTAATGAACGAGCAGACTTCTTAGCAAAGGAAGGCTCCAAAATTAAGCTAAGGACAACAAAAGAGATATCCCTACAAAGAAGGCAACAGGAACTAAAAAAAAAAAATACATCTTGAAAGAAGAGAACAGAATATAAAAGATCTTCAAAATAAGAAATATGAAGACAAAGTGAAATATGCTGAAACATCTCCCTAGAAGATCAGCAGTAGCTCTCTTCAGATTGGAAATGGGCCATGACTGTCTGGATAACCACCTTCATAGAATGGGGATTGTCCCTAGAACTATGGGATGTTCCTTGTGTGGAGAAAATGTTCTCCTAAGCAAGGAACACTTGCTAAATTGCAGGCGAGTAGACTCAGAGAAAAAGGACAGGAAAGACATTGCAGAACTTTATTGGAAAGCAAGAGGAGTAATGGTGAAAACCAAGCTCCAGCCATTTGAAAACAACAACATATTTCATGACCCCAATATTGAAAATTTTCAATCCCATTTTGAATCAAATCCTGATTTGCTACCACCTGAGATAGAACAGTGCTCAGACACTTTGATGTTTCTTCTCAGAATTTTAATATACTACTCCTAAAATTTGTCAATTTTAGTTTGAAGTTCTTATTACATTTTACAAATAATTTATTGTGTTATCATCTTTTGTAATTTTTTACTGTGATTTATATTTAGTGGACTTGTTAATTAGACAGTAATTTACCAATTGTAGAAATAAATTAAAATTTGTTTATTGGTCTTCCGGGCTAAATAGCGGTGGTCCAATTTTGTTTAAACTAAATGTTTTGTCTACTGCAGTAGCAGACGAAATGTCGAGTTTAAACAAAACTGGACAACAGCCATTTAGCCAGAAGATCAGATAAACAAGAATCAAGATACTGGTCGCAAAAGCCTAAAATTTTACTTAAATCAAAACTGTCTTTATTTTCAAATTCATACACAAGGTTGTTAGCATTTTTTTTTAATAACTGACCTGAATTTGAAGAGCTGTGACAAATCCAATAGCAAAGCCACACAACCCTCCCACAGTCATGAGGCCCCAGAATGTGATGTCTGCAATTTTGCTATAGCTGATTATTACATGGATTTCCTTGTTGATGAGAATTAGAGGCAGGAATAAAATACAACTATAAACATTGTTGTAATAAGAAAGCAGCCAAATTTGCTGGTTTACATAAGGAAGCACTTGTTTTGTGTAGATGGAGTACACTGAGAGAGCCAGTGAACCAAGTACTCCAAATACTGTCCCAATAACAGACAGTGATCCTGAGAAACAAACAAATAATTTTATAATTTAAATCTACAGAAAACAGATTATCATTAAAGTAAAAATTTCATTGCATTAAGGAAACTCAACAAATATTTTTCTACATTCAAATGAGAAGTTGTTATATTGCATATTTATTATATGACTGCTAATATAATAATTTTTTACAATAAAGCAGATGGTCCTAGTATCTTGATATGTGTTTACCTCCTGGTTGTGCTACTAGTATTATAAATTCCATAGCATTTATTATTGTAAACACTCTAGCTATATAATAATAATAATAGTAGTAGTAGTAGTGGTAATAATAATAATAATAAGAATATTTTATTATTTTATATACCTGAATAGAGATTTGAACCCGATGTCTCTGGTTCTGAACACCAGCACTCTGACCACTGAGCTACCAGGCTCCCAATTCAAATATACATTAATTCTCTTCTTTATGTGAATTCCTGCCAAGGCTACAAACTTTTCATTCTACATGCTTGTCTGTGGCTTCTTTAACAAGAAGATTATATTGGGAATTAACACCACATTTATAGCCAGTGAAACTTATTTTTGGTCTTACATATTAAATTTGTCCACCGCTGTGGTCTCGAGGTAGCATGCGGGCTTGTCATGCAGCAGGCCTGGGTTCGATCCCCGGTTGGGGCAGTTTTTCTGGGTGAGGTTTTTATCAGGGTTTTTCCTCACCTGTAAGACAAATGTCAGGAAAACTTTAAGGCCCAAATGGTTCCAGAAACCATATGGCCAACATCATCATCATCCTTATCATCATCACCCTTCACCGGTGTGGAAAGCAACGGGAAGCTACCACACCTATAATTCCCTAGTAAAGCTGCAAGCATAGCATGAAAATGCTATGATTGCAGTGAAGGACCTGCCTTTGGGCAGAATTACTATGGATGGATGGATATTAAATTTAGATAGGAGCAGAAATATCAGAGGGAAGAGAAATTGAAGGGGGGTACGGCAAGGATGTCCTCCATCACCTACTCTTTTCAACATCTACCTGGAAGACCTAATGAAGAACTGCTTAAGGAATATGGGAGGCATAACATGGGAGGAAGAAGAATAAAGTGCATAATATTTGCTGATGATATGGCTTTGCTAGCAGAAGATGTAATGGCACTGAGGAACATGCTGATGGAGCTAAATGACAAGTGAGAGGATTATGGGATGAAGATAAATATAAATAAGACAAAGGCAATGATTTTAGGAAGGAAAGCAAGGAAGATAAACATGAGGATTAAAGATGAGGCCATTGAGCAAGTGGAGAGCTTCAAATACTTGGGTTATACTATCAGTAGTAACATGAACTGCGGTCAAGAAGTAAAGCAGAGGATAGCAATGGAAGCAAAGCATTTTCTGTGGACCTTTGGCAAAAAAATTACAGAAGAGGCTAGTGAAGTGCTTTGTGTGGAGTGTAGCATTGTATGGTACAGAGACTTTGACATTATGACGGAATGAGGAAAAGTGACTGGAAGCTTTTGAGATGTGGATATGGAGAAGGATGTAATGTATAAAATGGACAGAGAAAATAAAAATAAAAATGTGCTAGACAGAGTGGGCGAAGGAAGAACAATGCTGGAACTCATAAAGAAGAGGAAAAGAAATTGATTGACCACTGGCTAAGAAGAAACTGCCTGCTGATGGATGCCCTAAAGGAATGGTCAACGGAAAAAAGTTAGAGGCAGAAGAAACATCAGATGATAGTCAATATTAAAATAAATGGTTTGTATGTGGATACAAAAAGGAAAGCTGAGTTAAGGAAATAGTGGAGAATGCTGAGTTTGCAGTGAGAAACCTGCTCTTGGGCAGAACACTATGTATGTACATATATTAAATTGATCACTTCTCTCAGAAAAAAATTGTCTTTCGGTGAGAAAAGATAAATTTAATGTGTAAGATCAAGAATAATACTAATGCTTTATTTATTCTAGCAGAATTAAGATCATATGGCCTTTTCTTCCACTAAACCTGCATAAATATATAAATACGGATTTAGAATAAAATTATACATACAATATACAAAATTATAATAAATTTTAAGAAAATCATTAAAAATGTCTATGTAGATTCATGTACATATATATTTTTAAAGGCTAAATATAATAGTAATAAGTAATAACAATAATAATATATAAAATTGTAGACTTTCACGGCAGGTGTCTTGATTAATGTATTTTATGTCTTTTGGGCTAAATGGCTGTGGTCTGGTTTTATTAACACTCAATGTTTCGTTTACTACTGCAGTAGACATCCTCAGGAGATTCTGCATGCTCTTTGACCTCCGAACTCTTCAAGTGTCGGCTGCAGACTGGCTGTGCATTGAAGAGTTAGGAGGTCAAAGAGCACGCAGTATCTCCTAAGGATGTCTACTGCAGTAGTAGATGAAATGCTGAGTGTTAATAAAACCAGACCACGGCCATTTAACCCGAAATACATAAAATACATTAATCAATAATAATATAATAAATTAAATGGGAAATGCCAATTAATTCATGTACATTATAAGTGAACGTAATATTCAAGATTAAGTTAAAGACAAATAAAAAATTTAAATTTCTTTTAAATACCGTAAGTGTAACTTCTGGCAGCTCCTGATTTCCTGTGGTAGCTGCAAAGAATCACTAAATGGCCAGTATATGCTATTGTCTGTCCAACGGATCTGTGCCCCCATAAGATATGTGAACTAAAACCTACTTCCTCTTCTACCTTGGTAAATCATTTCCCTCCCTCCATTTCTATATCTCTCTCTTGCACTTGCACTTCAATGTTGTCAACTTGACTCCAACCTTGCATTATTCAATATTTAAGAGCCATGACACTGGGGGAAGTTTGGCAACATCCCTACTAGAAAACTGTTGTTTGACGTAGTGGGAGGGGAGTGCGGTGAAATGTTTTATTGACATGAACTTTTCAAAGAAGAATGCCAGCACTACAGGGGCACAGATCCATTGGTCCGAGTATAGTAATTCTAATAGGCCTATAATAAAAATAAATTTAAAGCAATTATAAATTTAGATTTATTTTAAATATGTCTAACATCTGGCAGCCCCTTATTTTATGTGGTAGCAGGAAAGGAACACTAAAGGCCAATGTATACTAGTAATTATAATAAACCTGTAGTGAAAACAAAGTTGAAACTAAACCCCATGGTGCGACAGGTATAGAAGGCCTTGGCCTACCAGCCGGCTGCCAACCTCACATCCACATGTGTTCATCACAAAGGTAGACGATCATTCAGCCAGTGTAGGGGTAACATGCGGTCAGCATGTTGGGTCCCCCAGCCATTATAGCTGGTTTTCTCAACCTGGAGCTGCTACTAATTGTAGCTACCCAAATGCCTCACGATGCTGGGTGGGCACCAGTCCCATACTGGCCAAAATTCCATGAGAAAATTTCTTCCCCATGGGGACTCAAACCAGAGCAAGTCCCATAGCTCTATGCCAAGGCCTTAAACACTTGGCTATGGCGCAGGACAAAGTTAAAGCAAATAGTAATTTAGATTTAGATTTATTTTAAATGAGTCTAACTCCAGCAGCCCCTGATATCCTGTGGTAGCAGCAAAGAATCACTAAATGGCCAATACATACTAATAATTCTAATAGGCCTACAGTGAATTGAAGCATCAGTCATGAATCAATTAGTATTAAACATACTGCATTCATTTCTTATGCTGAGGGAATGAAACTGATCTGATTAAAAAATGAACAAGTAAACTTGAAAACCTAAAAACAACTTACTTGGAACCAAGCAAATTGTTTCAAGCAGTAGCATTTGAGCTTATATTTGGGAGGTGCCAGGTTCAAATTCTGGTTCCAAACAACCTGACTGAAATTTTTTCCTATTCTCTGTCCAACGTAAGAAGCACACTTTGACATTTAACTTCCGAATGTATTACTCCATGTAGCATGTGTAAGAGTGCAGACGAACTCTGTCAGCTGTTTGTTACAAACCGATAAATTAATGCACAACAATCATTTTAATTTTTAATGTTGCAGGTTGTATTAACATTTACAATGGTATGTCGAAAACTAATTAAATGACAATTGTTAATATTATACAAATTAATTCAAATCAAACATTTAAATTAAAAAAACCGAGTTAAGTTAACATAAACTATCTAACAACCGCCATATTTGTAACTGACATTCAACTTATTTTCAAGAATCGTTCAGTTTCAAACAAATGCGAATTTTTAGTTAGTCCCCGACCTTCGAAGAAGTATGTAGGTGTATACTGTATTCTGATCAACTATAGTTAACATAAATAGCTTTAAATATGTAATTATATTAATCGAGTACATGATCTATTTTTTTGCTTCCGCTGAACTGTGCTTTTGTCATGAACGATTCGCATTAACTGCAGCAGCCATGTGCTTTGTACTCACCCATTTATTTTCCTGGAGTGTCTTTCTTAGGCTGGACAGAAAATAGTTTTTATTCAGTCAACAATGCAAATGCTAGATCCATTTCATCATAATCACCATTTCATAGTATAAATAAATGTATGTGATATGATCTTAGATGTTGAAGTGTCTATAAAATAAATAACAGAAATTCTTTACAACACGTGATGCAAAAAAGTGTTTAAGTTCCAATCATACACCATGTGCATGAGCGAATAAACGTGAAGCAGTTTACCACTATGGAATCACAGGATGCAACCAACATATATACAATATTTAACGAACCTAAAAGCTAACCTAATGCAATTTAAGTACTCTAACCTGTGAAAGACATAAAATTCACAATAAAAGATCTTCTTAATGAAGAAGCCACCATTTGCAAGATCGAAGCAACGGTTTCATAGCATTTTGTTGCTCGGGAATTAACAATGTATATAAGAGAAAAATTTGCATTTAGATTAGAGTTTCTCAGGCAGCTCAGTTGGTAGAGCATTTGCATAGAAAGCAAAAGATCCTGGGTTCAAACCCCAGTCTGAGTGTATATTTTTTCTTCAAATATAACCAACCTAAAAGTTAACCTAATGCAATTTAAGCACTCTATACTGTGAAAGAATGCAACACCCAAAAAATAATTGGTAATTTCTGAAGTATATGTGTACAGTTAATTAGTACATACTGTATGTTGGCTGCACTGGAACATGTCTTTGTTGTTGCATAGAATATTCGTTAAAATCAATATGGCTGCCACATCTTCATGCTATGTACGTAGTTAAATATCATAGAAAAATATAC
This sequence comes from Diploptera punctata, assembly GCA_030220185.1. Lineage (NCBI taxonomy): Eukaryota > Metazoa > Arthropoda > Insecta > Blattodea > Blaberidae > Diploptera > Diploptera punctata. The sequence continues at coordinate 928,104 of JASPKZ010001237.1, read as the reverse complement.
TGAAATAATCATTAGAAAAAATGTAAATATCTTTGCAAATGTTGGGAAATAATTTGAAGAATGAAACCCTAAGAATAAAATTTGACAGGAGTTTATGAGGGAATTAAAAGTCTCATCACAGGTTGTGAAGTATAGCCTAAATAATTCATTTCATTCTTCATTATATATTTCCAGCTGTAGCTGATGACATGATTCCATTGCATAGTTACATTACTTGAAGAGTTAATTGGCGATTTTTCCAATGTAAACTATATACAAGCTCTGCAATAGCCCATAGCTTAAGTGTGGATAAGATGAATTGAAATGTTTCACAAAAGGCTTGAGGTAATAGTGACTTTAGAGTATTTCTATGACAATTTATAGATGTACAGTTAGCAGAATATGTTCTAAATCCTCCTCTTCAACTTGGCACAGTGGGCACATAGGCGAATCATTTAGGCTGAATCTAAATAGATATGTTTTAGTCACTATGCGACCAATTCTTGCTCTTGATGCAAATGTCTGCACATGTTATGGAATGTTGTCATACAGTTCTTTTAAATCATTTGGTGTCTTCATAATTTTTTTCAGTGTTTTTCCATTTTCAGATGTTAACCACTTGCTTGTTCAATATTATGTTAAGTGTGTATTTATAGATGCTATTGCTTTATTTAGGGATATCAGTTTTCTAGGTTGTGGAAATAATTTTGTGGCAGTTTTTGCAATTTTGTCTGCCATTTCATTACCAAATATGCCATAATGGCTGGAAATCCACTGAAATGTTATTGTTTTCCCCTGGTTATTTAACTCGAGCCATTTTTTTCTGTATTGGTATTATTCTATGTGCGTATGCTGTTGGGGTATATTGAATGATACTATATATTGCTGCTAAGGAATCAGTGAAGATACAGATTAATAGAGAAGGGCACTGTGATGCATACTGAATAGCTGCTTCTATTGCTACCAATTCTGAGTCCAAGCTAGAACAGGAAGAGCATCATAATATCCAGCTCCTGAGTTATCCATGTCAATATTCAAAGAACCATCGGTATAGATATATAAGAAACCATCATTTTTCTCTGAGATTAACTCCAGTTTAGCCTAAATAAGAATATAAATAACTTGTTTACAGTATACTTAGTTATTCGTGACAAAAGATTAAGTTATTTATAATACTTATATATTTATAATATTTATACTACCTTAATGAATATACCTCATAGTGAGAATTCCTAAAATAAGTATTTATAATATGTTACCTGCAACATTTTCTTGATCGACTCCCAGCCAGAATCCTCCAACTATTACGCCACAACATATAATTGTCGGAAATGAAGTCTTCTGACCTGAGATATATACACTCAATACAACAAATAAGCATTGTTTATTTCATCAGTTTTAAGTCTACGGAATTTGAAATAATATTACAATTTGTATTCAATGTGTACATTGCTTAACTTATTTCAATCATAGTAATACCTTTAGCTTCTTAATATTAATTAAACAATTAAAATTTGTTTGAAGCACCAATATTTAGCTACTGCAATTACAGTTGTATAGGCCACTTTAAGGCACATCCTTAAATGATGATACAGTACAGAACAATAAAAAAAAGAAGGAGCATCAAGACAAAGTTAAGAAACTAGTAAATGTTCTTAAAATCTCATCAGCAAGACCCAACATACCACAAACCAAACCAGTCATGCGAGTGTACATTGTGCAACAAAAAATGTGAACTGTACCATATTGAACTATGCACAAAGAGAACAAAATCATTAAATTGATATGCAAAGCACGAATAGTAAAATCTCATATTAAACTTAATGGCCATTAGGCTGCTATTAGAATAATAATAAAATGTTCTTAAAACATGGCAGTATTAAATAATATTACTTTGTTCAACAAAAAAGTATAAAAAATATTACTTATTGGGGTTATGGCGCTGTAGCCAAGTGGTTAAGGTAGGAAGCCTTGGCGCAGAGCTACGGGACTTGCACTGGTTCGAGTCTCCATGGGGAAGAAATTTTCTCATGGTATTTTGGCCAGTATGGGACCGGTGCCCACCCAGCATCGTGAGGCAATTGGGTAGCTACAATAAGTAGCGGCTCCAGGTTGAGGAACCAGCTATAACGGCTTGGGGACTCGACATGCTAACCACATGTCACCACTACACTGGCTGTTGATCATCTACCTCTGTGATCGAAACATGTGGATGTGAAGGGCCAGCAGCCGGCTGATAAAAGGGCAACCGCTGAAAAGTGGAAAGACCCTCAATCGGAATCGGGTTATGGCTCTTTGGATCTATTTATAGCCTCTCCTTTGTTAAGAGTTTCTAGGCCAAGGTAATTTAGTTATGCTTATTTCCCTACAGATATCATGAATAGCATGTGGTCAGCATACTGACCCAATGAGACATTTAGTAGGCAACTAAGGTATTACTTGGATGATGAGACTCAATAAATTTTGTTAGAGGCCTCTTTTCTCAGGGTTAAGGTTCTATTATGAGCCTGAAAATCTTCAGACTTGGGACCCACAGCTTGAAGTCCCTCCCGGAGGACTTGACCCTTGGATCTTTCCATCATAAAAAGAAATCCACTGATCATGGCTGGATTTGAACCCACGACCCTCGACTCTAGAGACAAGGAACATAACCAAAAGACCATCGTGGCTGACAAAAAAAAAAATATTAAAGTTGGTAAATGCTTAGTTACTAAGCCTTGTTATTGCAATGGTAGTTGAGTGTGTGAAAACATGAGATGTTTTAGTGACAAAGAGTAAAATAATGTTCTGTACTATTGTGAGTCAATAAATTCAGACAGCTGATTTTAAAAGGTATGCACCAAAACATTTACATGAATTAGTACAGAATCTCTAGTACAAGCTGCATCTAATACTTTTCATCTAAATTTTGAATAAAAATGCATGGCCTATACACACATACATACGGTGTATAATTATGGAGTAGGCACTAAGGGTCGTATCTATGAACACATTAGAATGTAAAAGTCATTCTCTGCTGAGGAAGTTGCACCCAAAGACGTTTTTGCATACTCAAAAGTCTGTTCATGCGATAATAATTGTCGAAATTCCTAAGCTACCTGGCGAGGTGACTCCGAGGGGAACCAATGTACTTTGAAACCTTGCTGCTTTATCCAAGATGTCAGACCTTGAAGACTTGAATCATGTTTTTGGTATACGCGGAGAAGAGGAATTTGATAGAGTCTACCAAAGAATTCAACTGGAAGAACAGGATAATCGGCATAATATCGCATGATGCAGATGTCAACGTATACGATTTTATTTGCGGGACGCAAGCGTAAATGCATTCCTCTAGCAGACAAAATAACGGAAGTGGTTTTATCGCTGAGAATTCTGGGTAATTTCTTGCCGATATTACAAAAAAAACTACTTTCATGCATGACCAGTCAGTAACTCACTAATTCGAACTTTGCATGTGCTCACAAAAAACTCAGCTCACCAAGAGACTAATATATTTGCATGCGGCCCTAAAAAATGCTATATGATTAGTAAGTTAGATCATTCCATGTCGAATCAACAAATGAATAATTATTTTTGAAACTTGATTTCACAGATTTATATTTTATTTCGTATGTGAATTGGGTCTATGAGGTACATTAAAGTACAGAATTTTATTTTTTTATGTAGACTGTTTTTCTGGAATTATTGTTTGAAATCAGAAAAAATGTGCCGTTTTTTCAGTGAAAGGGTTTACAAAATGTTCAAAATTTCTAAAACATTAGAGCTCATTCAGGTTCATTTTAAAGGTATTTTAGTGGTAAAATAAAATAAGTTAAAATACCTTCTTGTAAAATCCGTCGTCCTCAACTTTTAAAATATGTGATCTTTATGCCTGTAGGCCTTTCAGGACATCCGCCCCATCTTCAGCAGTTCATTCTTCGCTACAGCATCCAGGTTGATGTTTGATGCTGCTGGTCCTAATTTATTTTATGACTCTCCACCTCAACGGTTTTAACAATGAATTTTATTAGTATTTACTCTTTTAGTGGTCTTTAACAAAATTAAAATTATTATATAAAATTATAAAATTGTTATCTTGTAGGTCCATCTCCTCAACTTTGTAAACTATTAATTCTCTGTAGGCCTTTCAGGACTATAATCTTATATTATAATTTTAATTTTGTGACAAATACCTCAACAGAATTTTATCATGAATTTAATTTAATTTAATATGTAACTCATCCCAATTTTTTACATTTTTATTATTTTTTTATCATCAACAACAAGGATTAGACCTGCTGGTATGTTCTGATCTCATGTTAGAATTGGTCTATCCATCTTTTACTGAGTCTCCCAACATTTCTTCATCCTAGTGGTTTGTAATGAAGAATCTGTTTCGGAATTCTATTGTTGTCCATACTATTGATGTGGTCCATCCATTCATCTCTGTATTGTGTAATTCTATCTAATAGTTTGAATATATTCAGTTCTCTTCATATTTTGTCACTTTGCCACTGATCCATTACACTCCTCAGAAACCTCATTTCTGACGTATTCACGTAAACTTACACGGCTGGAGTTGCTATGATGATCTTGCTCAAGATTTTCGGGCTATAGGTCGTGGTCATGAGGCTTGTATGGCAATTCTGTCCACTGTCTGTCCTATTTATACGTTCACCGCAATGTGTTCGTAAGTTATATCTGCCTTCTGATTGGTCAGTGTTAGGGACTTCCATTGCTCCAATAAGATTGCTGTTTGGTGGTCTAGTCGACTGTATGTTATCTCTGCCTTCTGATTGGTCAGCGGTAGGAACTTCCATTGTTCCAAAGAGATTGCTGTTTGAGAGTCTAGTCGACTTTACTTGTAGTGGTTTACATTTGTGCATTTTTTAGAACCAGTATCCATACTTTGTTGACTTTTAATGATTCTTCTTTTCTATTGAAACTGTTTTTATGTTTGAATATTTTGATGGCTTCCCGTTGTAGACAGGTAAAATAGTGTGTGCAGTTAGATAACATGTCTGTATTCTGGTATTGAACTCTGTGGCCATCAAGTAAAGTGTTCTGCTACTGCCGACTTATCCATTTGTTCAAGACGACTGTATCTTTCGTGCTCCTTAAGTCTGGTTGCGATGCTGTGTTTAGTGGTGCCTATATACACTTTTCCACAACTGCATGGTATCCTCTATATGCCTGCTGTCTGATGAGGATGGAGTTGATCCTTTATAGATCTGAGAAAGTTCTTGATTTTCTTGGTAGGCCTGTATACTATCTTTGTCTTCTTTCTTTAGTAGTTTTCCAATCCGGTCCGTTATATTCTTAATGAACGGTAAAAATACCCTGGTTGAAGTTTTTTCGTCTGATTCCTTGCTGCTGTTGCTGTTGTATCATCTGGGATGATTGGCTCGGTTGATTTCTTTCCTGGTGTATCCATTGGCTGTGAATACTGTCTGGAGGGGTTGAAGTTCCGTTTTTAATAAATCCGGATGACAAAGTTTTTTGGCTCGATCTGTCAATGATTTGATGATTCCAAATTTTTGTTCAGGGTGATGATTCGAGGTTTTATAAAGATACCTGTCAGTGTGAGTAGGTTTTCTGTAGATAGTGTGATAAATGTTGCTGTCTTCTTCTCTTTTGATCAGGATGTCTAGAAATGCTACGCTGTTATCTGTTTCTTTTTCTATGGTGAATTGTATACTGGAGTTTATATTGTTGATGTGTGTCAGAAATTCGTCTAATTTCTCTTCCCCATGGTTCCAGATTACAAAGGTGTCGTCTACATAGCGAAGCCATATCTTGGGTTTGAGAGGTGTTGTATCTAAGCATGTTTGCTCAAAGTTTTCCATGAAGAAATTGGCAACTACTGGGCTCAAGGGACTGCCCATAGCTACCCCATCTGTTTGCTCATAGAAGTCGTTGTTGAATAGAAAATAGGTCGTGGTTAAGCAGTGTTCGAAAAGTTTTGTGATGTCTTGAGGAAACTTGCCAGTCTCAAGACAACCCTTGAGGATGCCAGACGCAGTCTTTGGCGAAACGTCGGGGAACTACAAGCCTCACGACCACGGCCTACAGCCCGAAAATCTTCAGCAAGATCCTCATTTCTGACGTTTCTATTCTTTGTTCCTGGTTTTTGGTTAAGACCCAGTGTTCCAATACATACAGTAGTGTTGGAACTGCCATTGTTTTGTAAAATTTTAAAAGTGTCTCCTTTCTAGTTCCTTTGAGACTTTGTTTTATGGTGCCTCACATATAATTAAATTTATTTATTTTGTTTTCAATGTCTTCACTTTTTCTATATGATACATTATATCCCAGGTAATTAAAATTGCTCACTTGTTCTATTATTTTATTCTCTAATTGGATTTTTACTCTTAGTGTCTCTTATTATTTTTTTTAATATTAAAAATTAGAAATATACCATAATCTAATATATAACAGTTTGTAGAAGGAGATGCAGAGACACATGGAAGGAATGGATGCAGATAGTAGGCAGTGGATTGTTTTTGAGTACAGACCAAGAGGGAGATGATCAAGAGGCAGATTGAGGAGAAAATGGAATGTTCACAGGTACAGTAAGATTGCTGCATATTACATGAAGTCAAAAAGAAGCAAAAACTCAAAAACACCATTTTGATTTTACTATAAATAGATAAAAAGAAACGTTAAAGATACATTTTATGAATATTATGGTTAAATTTAATTATGGAATAGCAAAGGAATCCTGATATACACATGTTTTATTATTATGATTACTACTGGGCAGTATATCCCTTCCTGCTTGTTTGCCTGTGAAGGTGAGGCATGAATTGTGTGATTATAAGTTGAAAACAGACTTATCATAGTGATAGACTTATCAGTTACATTATATTATTTTGAGTCTGTTTATCTTACCTCAGTATTAATGTTGAATTGTTGTTGAACATGGATAATATAAATTTGGACATTAAATTATTAAAACAGTTAGAAAAGACAAAAGAGCTGACTATTTGGAGAAAAATCTACATTCAGAAGAACAAAAAGAGAGTTATGAATTTCGAAATACTGACAGAACGTGACCTCATTTGGAGGTTCTTTGGCCAACCACAGGAGGGAGCTGACATCTATATCCAAGGTTTACAATATAAATCCAACCAGTCTGGGCAAGATGCTGAGGTTGATTAAGATCTAATCGAAACATGTTCAACTACAAATCAACATTGATATTGAGGTAAGATAAACAGACTCAAAATATTATTTTACCAACTGTACCTCAAAATATTACTTCCTAAAATAAAACATTATCAGTTACAATTCAACGATATGACTTTATTCCACTGGAGGCTTTTAATTAAATGGTAGCATTTGACAATATTTTGTATCCCCCTGCTTATTTAATTTTTAATGTTCCCTTCTTTATTAACATCACTTTCAGTAAACTAACTTTTTAACTTGTTAACAATAATGTTATCTGAATTTTATTTTTGCTAATTTTTCTCTTGTTACTTTCATTACTACTGCCTTTTCTTCATTGATTGGCTAGCCATATGAAATTTATTTCATCTATACTACAAATGGTGAAAGTGTTTTTTATATATGGTCCTGATGGTATTCCATGATTAAGTTTTACAGGCAGACTTATGAATAATGAATATAATATTTGTTGCAAAAAATTAAAAAATGTTGTTTTGAAATTTAGAAAATTAATATTTTTTTAAAAAGAGACAAATTTTCTTAATCCTCATTTCAAAGATTGGGCTATATATCAATTAATGCATATTGAAAGAGATTTAAAATGAATCTTAGATGAGCTATTATCAGAAATATTTACCATTTTGTAAACTTCCTTTGCTGAAAACTTGAGGTTTTATTTTATTTTCAAAAATTTATTTCAGAAAAACTGTTTAACCAAAAAAAATCTCAAATATATTTTATTGTTCTTAATATGTCTCAAGAATACAACTAATAAGCAAACTATCTGAGACAATGAAGGCTAGGACACTGGTTGATTTGATAAGGATTGACCCAGTTGAATCACTCTGTTCTTGCGTAAATTAAATTTCTTGCTTTGGAAAAGATTAGGGAAAAAGTTGCTTACCTAGCATTAAATATGTTAAAAAAACATTGAAGACAGTAGTCAGGGATCGGCCTATGTAGTAGAAAGCCACGTCAACATACTTAAGAGATAAATTATTAAAAGCTATTGTTCCTGTGAACATAATTGAGAGAGGCAGAACCTGAAAACAAAACATCAATTTAAATCCTCAAAGTTTCTTGTTAGAGTTTCTACAAATTTGTATTTTGTCATTCAACAATTTATATATAATCCAGCTTCAATATAAAGAGAAATTCTACTAAAAATTTAATTTTAGATAAATGGATTTGAGAGTTTGAAAGGTTTTCCAAATCTAAAATTGAACATTCTGACTTCTTGATTCCTTTACAGTGTTTGTTAGAGTATTGTTTACTTAAGACTAGAATATTTAGAAGTGTTTTATTTTTTAAGTTTAAATGAAAATATCAATTAAGAGGATCATCTCAATGGCTCAACAATTCAAATTCGACCTCAGCCTTCCTCAAAAAAGATTTCCAGACTTTCCTATGTCTGGCAACCTGCCACTAATTCTTAATCCCCAGGAGTTTTAACATCCTCTTCAACCCCATCCATCCATCTCAATTTTGGTCCACCAACTTTTTTTTTCATTCTCCACCTTATTTTGCATTTTTTTTTTCACCATTTCCTCTTTCTCCATTGTCTCAATATTTCCAGCCCATCTTAATCTTATCATTCTAATATCTGTAACATCAGGGAAGTCATACAGTTGGTAAAGTTCTATTACCTTAGATGCCATTCTCTGCTTTCATTGTTCAGTTCATAGATTTTTCTATCAAATATCTGAAGTCTAACCATATCACCTACCAGCTCATTATCCAGGTCTCAACTCCATACATCAGTACTGGTTCTATTAGTGATTTGTAGAGTCTTACTTTCATTTCATGTGTTTTAGATTTAAAATATGTCCACCACTGTGGTCTTGAGGTAGCATGCTGCCTTGTCATGCAGCGGGTCCAGGTTTGATCCCCACTTGGGACAACTTTCCTGGGTGAGGTTTTTTCTCACCTGTAAGACAAATGTCAGGATACTTTAAGGCCCAAATGATCCCCGAACATCATCTGGCCATCAATATCATATTCACCTCATTAGATTAAGTATAGGCTTAAGACCTCTCCTGGCACATCATTACCCATCGTCATCACCCATCATATCATTGGGGCAGCATAACCCTGCCTTCCAGGTGCCCCAACCTCAGAAGTGCGTTACAATATGCCAATGCCAGGAGAGAACACCTGAAATGTCGAATGACAAACAGGTGGCATTGAACAAAAAAAAATGTAAATACTTAAGTAATGCAAAATTAACATTTATTGGTACTCTGTATTAATTTATTTCAATCTTCTTTCATATCTTGTTCCTATTATAAAGTAAGGGGATGCAGTACAGAATTGAAATTAACACTCTTTACCTATCCACCAATAAATAAACAAATGAGATGTACCTCCGTATCAAGGAGAAGTATTAAAAAATACGTGTGATTTTGGACACCTTGTTGGATTTGCTCTGAATGGTTCAGGGAATATTTTATATTTTGTGATCTGTATGAATAAGGGAATTTGTTTAACAACAATATTATTTAAAACATTTTTAAGCGTTGAATAATATTGAGTAATGTAGTAAAATTGACAATTATCATAAGTAATGCCACGAGTGATTTCCAAATTATCGATAAATTCACGACTCACGAAGTGAGGAGTGAATTTATCTAGAGAATTTGGAAATCAAGAGTGGCATTTGTTAGGACTATTTAACGAATAAAATTAAGCTGTTTACTCACAAATCATTATTTAACTGTAGTTATTTTAAAATATTTATATATCTAATGTAAACGGCAATGTTTGAAAACAAATGAGAAACGATAGGTACGCTTCATCTGCTTCTTTTGTTTATCACTGCAACTAGATCATACTATTTCAGAATATTAAAAAGGAGGAGCTTTCTTTAATATGGTAATTATAACACTGATAAATATTTCGTGAAACACGACTCTGATTGGTTGTAAAACAGAAATCATTGAAACGTGATTGGTCATTGACTCCCATTTGGGGCACGAGTTAAATAGTCACTATAATGCAGCGGACATTTTTAATTCAAATCCCAAGAGAGATTCTAAAAATTTTGAAATCTCTAAAATTTCATTTATCCAGTCAGTGATTTCTTTAACCCATTCGCTTCAGTTTTAAATACTCAATACATTTCACCAGAAACCAGATTTAAATCACTGTAAATCATATCGTCTACTTTCAGACATTCAAAACGAACAAAAAATAACGGTACTTGAGATCACAATAAGGGTGAAGACCAAAACACATTCATCTACTATTCATAAATGTTAACAAAAGATTACCCTGCCAAGGGATGTACAAAATATTGTAAAATATATAAGAGCAGAGTTAAGCGAGTGTACCTCGTCTTCTGAGTTGAAGGCCATTTTAATTGCTGGCGAGTCTACCTCGTCTAATGAGGTGAATGAGTTAATTGAAAATAGATTTTGTATCAATAGAATACTCAAGCAATAAATACCTTTATACTGTACCATTATATCATAATGATGAAGGCAATTTCTCACACTAAAATAAAAACATAATTAAAATACACTAGCCAAGAACGGACAAAATGTGAAACATGTACTTTCCCATAATATGTATCTACCAGCAATAAACACTGTAGGCCTAATTCCATTGTTCAACGGTAAAGAAATCAAAATTTTTGTTACTCGGGTTTGTTTATTTTTTATATTATAGAAACAAAAAAAAATAATTTAAAAGCTTGAAACATGAAATCACTAAACATTTTCTTGAGGTACCACAGGGTCATCTTAAACATCCTACCATGTGAGCCTCTTCCTCCCCTAGTCAGTATAGGCTTTTCTATTATGATATCATGAATGCTATCTTCATCGTCCCTTTCCACTACTCAACACTTCAACTGTTTTGCAAGAGTTAAACTGGTGTAGGCACTACGATTCGACATTTCGAACACTGCAGTAGAAATGAAAAATTAATAAAGTCCTGCTGTGTGTATTCCAACATTTTTAACACCAATAAACTAATCAATTCCATTTCTAAACTATTCTTTATGCAATCTAAATAATGAAGAAGTATTTTAGTAAGATCTTCATTATGCCCCACATTGTGGTGACATTTTGAAGAAGTAATTCTTTTTCCCACTTGTGGCGATGTTTTGAAGCAGCTAACTCTCTTCATGCCCGATGTTGTAGTAACATTTTGAAGGATTAGTGTCCCAAAAAGAATTACTGGTTCAGGTTGGGTTTTATTTTCGGTAGAGCCGGATTCTTGTCTTAGGGTCGGTAGTTGGTACACAGGATAGGAAAACACTTCACAATTATTCACTATTTAATTTCCCAGCAGATCAAGTAAATATAGGTGGTATTATTCTTCACCGTCAATTAAAATTAAATTATTTTAATTTCTTTTCTTGAATCAACTATTCATCTGGTATTAAATATCACATTTTATCAGGAGAACTCTTATTGCTTCTATGTTTGTTGAAAGTTGTATGCAGAATGACCAGTGTAATTATGTATAATTTTAAACCACATTATTACATCACATGATTTTATATTTAAATTCTATTGGTTAATGGTCCATTAAATACCAGGTTTAAATTTGATTTGTTAAATCAAAAAGTTAATTGTTTTAACATCCAATCAGAATTTAGTATACTTTTATTTAAAAATATTAAGTTAAGCAGGTGTTCTTATTACAGTTATAACAGAAAGCTTTATATTTCAGACAACAATGACTTAAAACACAATTTTAAAAGCATTATTTAGAAAGACTGTTATATAAATACAATTTCTTTAATTGTTACTGAGACATTTTTATTCAACAATGAACAACAATTAATTATTTAGATGTTTTTCTTTATTTAAGTTATATTTAAATATTAAAAGAATTTAAAAATATAAAATTATTAACTTAAACTTTCATATTCATTATGATATTAAAATCCTGCTATAATAATAAATAAAAATTCATTTTACAAAATTCAATAAGGAAAGAGGGTGAAAAAAAAGCACAATAGTGATTGTAAAAGCCTGCCGATCTTTAAACATTGTTGGATCAGTAGGTGGGGGAGGGTAGAATTCACAGGACCTACAGAAATAACAGTTAAGTCTGTTAACAATAGATATTACCTGTCCAGGGTTGTGTATAGGTGTCACACTGAATGTGTCACATTCAGTACCAGGCACTGAGCAGGGCATTTAAACCCACAGTCCAGCCATTTAAATACCCCAGCTACCCTTTTCGTGGCACTTCAGAAAATGGACCATTATTCACAAACTATTAGCCCTAGAAAATTCAAATTTTGTACATACCTAAAGGAGATATCCTAGTAGGATTTGATGGTGAAAAAACTTGGGTGATCGACATCACATGGTATTGGCATATCAATTTCAGGAAGTGTAAGTTCATCTTCACTTTCACTTTGTGAATCTTCTAATTCAGGAATCAGTTCATCACCTGGATCATTATTATACAAAATATTCACTACTTCTTTTTCAGTGAGATATTTTTCTTTCGCCATGGTTTCACTCACGCACAAACAACAGCGCGATAACGAGAAACATATACGACTGCATTGGAGCCTGGAGTCAAGTTTGGGTGAACGAATTCCATGTGTTGCTTGTTTCAAAAATAAAAGGGATTCACCAAGGTTAAACATGTCAAACGGGAATAGAAAATGTACATTTACATGCCATCTATGATCTCCAAGACATACTAAGCCAACACAATATTTAAGCGCCAAATATAAATGTGGTTTGTTCACGCCTGCTCTAAAACGAGTTAACTGACCGACGGCCGCATACACGATAGTCTCTTTAAACACCTTAACTGGTTTACGGTACTGAATGTGTTAAGAGCAGAGAATTATTGTGGATTCTTGGAAGTCTTGAAATTACAAAATTACTAACTTGAAATAAAATCCTGGCTTTGAATTATCCAAATTTAAGCTTTGAAAATAGAATTTAATATGCAATTTTAACACTGATTTGAATAGGAATTTCAAGGGGAATAAAGTTTTATTTAAATTATCCTATATTTCGAATTACCCAATAACGAATTATTTAGAGTCTACTGTGTTAAAAATAATTTTTAAATAAGGAGGAATATATGAGTTTAAACATAACATAGAATTTCACCACATGAGCTAGTATCATAACAGTGTTCCTATTGACATCATTAATTTCTTTCTATCATGAAATCTAAGGAATGTTCCTTTCTAAGTTCTCTCCATAAATAGCCAACAACATTTAGTATTAATATTATTCGTTTTTAAACATCTTAATGATGGACAAATTATATTTGGAAAGAAAAATATATGCCTAGGCTGGGGTTTGAACCCAGGACCTTTGACTCTCTATGTCAATGCTCTTCCATCTGAGCTACCTAGGCCTCCAATCTAAACGCCTATTTTTCTCTTTTACATAGTTAATTCCCTAACCCTAAATGCTACGAGCCGTTGCTACGATTTTTGCAAATGGCAGCTTCTTTATTAAGAAGACTTTTTATTGGGAATTTAAACATTCATATTTGGTTCGTCTTCCGGGCTTATAGGCCGTGGTCCGTTTGTCTTCATACTCGACGTTTCGTCTACTGCTGCGGTAGACCTCATTCGGTTCTCTATGATCAGGAGATACTGCATGCTCTCTGTGAACTCCTCAACAGTCGGCAGCAGTAGACGAAACGTCGAGTATGAAGACAACCGGACGACGGCCTATAAGCCCGGAAGACAAACCAAATATGGATCAAGACGCCGGCCGTGAAAGCCTACAATTTAAACATTACTTATAAAGCAAGTAGTGCTTCTTTCAATGTTAATATTATTCGTTTTTAAACATCTTAATGACGGACAAATTATATTTGAAAAGAAAAATGTATGCCTAGACTGGGGTTTGAACCCAGGACCTTTGACTCTCTATGTCCAGCGGTACTCATTACGCGGCCCGCGGGCCGCATGCGGCTCTTGAAGATATTTATTAAGGCTCTTGGAATAATTTTAACCTTCATTACATTACATTTAAATTTTAAATTCTAAGTATAAAATAATATTATCTTTATTGAAATTTTACAAAACTTTGGATATCCCTGTGTCATTCCGAGCAGTTCAGTACCGCACTTGTTCAACAATGCAATGCAATGTCCTGGCTAGTGTTATTGGTTTTGAATATGTGTACGTTTGTTTTTAAAACCGTTTAAACTTCTACATTGTCGACCGAATCTTTCACAATGAAATATTATACAATTTAGTTTCTATGAACAAGCGACTGGATACTGTGTGTTTCCTAATCAGTTGACGTGAAGTGAAGTGAATTTCAGTGTTTAATAATGGCTGGTGTTTTTTCGAAAGTGAAAAAGAGAAAACTCGAAGATGAAGGAAGAGATTTTCAAGATACTTGGGAGCATGAATTTGTCTTCATACCTGCTAAAAAGCAAAGCAGTGCGATGTGTTTATTATGTCGAGATGTAGTTCAAGGTTATAAACGATTTAATTTTAATATGCATTATAAAACGGTGCATTCAAATTTTGAGTGCAAATATCCTAGAGATTCTAAATTGAGAGCAGAAAAACTAAAAACATTAAAAATGTCAATAGTGTCTGAACGGAAAATGATATTGGATGCCGTAAGTGAAAATAAATTGATAACAAAAGCATCATATGAAGTAGCAGAAATTTTAGCACGCAAAATGAAACCGTTTGCCGATGCAGAGATTTTTAAGGAGAGTTTTCTAGTCGTTTGTGACACATTATTTTCTAAATTCCTAAATGCAAAACAGATAAAAAGTGACATACAAAAGTTACAACTTTCCGATTCTACTTGTGTTAGGAGAGTTAACGAAATGTCTGTAGACATGCTCCTTTGTACTCTCGATGAAATTCGTGAATGTGACTATTTCAGCAGTAATCTACACAACTGTAAGTTGCCTTAAAATTATGCACAGTACCGTAATAGTAATAATAATAATAAAATAAACAGTTAATTATTAACAAAAATTAAATGACGGTAATCAGTAATTGTGTTTTGTCCATAAATGTAAAAAAAAAGCTGCGTGTTACCAAGACTGAGAACTGTGAAATTTGGTGCGGCTCTCGAACAGATATGGTTTCTTATATTTGGCTCTCTTGTAATTTCTAGTGAGTACCACTGCTCTATGTCAATGCTCTTCCATCTGAGCTACCTAGGCCTCCAATCTAAACGCGTATTTTTCTCTTATACATAGTTAATTCCCTAACCCCAAATGCCACGAGCCGTTGCTACAGTTTTTGCAAATGGCGGCTTCTTTATTAAGAAGACTTTTTATTGGGAATTTAAACATTACTTATAAAGCCAGTAGTGCTTCTTTCAATGTTAATATTATTCGTTTTTAAACATCTTAATGATGGACAAATTATATTTGAAAAGAAAAATATATGCCTAGACTGGGGTTTGAACCCAGGACCTTTGACTCTCTATGTCAATGCTCTTCCATCTGAGCTACCTAGGCCTCCAATCTAAACGCATATTTTTCTCTTATACATAGTTAATTCCCTAACCCCAAATGCTACGAGCCGTTGCTATGAGTTTTGCAAATGGCGGCTTCTTTATTAAGAAGACTTTTTATTGGGAATTTAAACATCACTTATAAAGCCAGTAGCGCTTCTTCCAATGTTAATATTATTCATTTTTAAACATCTTAATGATGGACAAATTATATTTGGAGGCCAAGGTAGCTCAGATGGAAGAGCATTGACATAGAGAGTCAGAGGTCCTGGGTTCAAACCCCAGTCTAGGTGTATATTTTTCTTTTCAAATATAATTTGTCCATCGTTAAGATGTTTATAAACGAATGATATTAACATTGAAAGAAGCACTACTGGCTTTATAAGTAATGTTTAAATTCCCAATAAAAAGTCTTCTTAATAAAGAAGCTGCCATTTGCAAAAATCGTAGCAACGGTTCGTAGCATTTGGGGTTAGGGAATTAACTATGTATAAGAGAAAAATACGCGTTTAGATTGGAGACCTAGGTAGCTCAGATGGATGAGCATTGACGTAGAGAGTCAAAGGTCCTGGGTTCAAACCCCAGTCTAGGCATATATTTTTCTTTTCAAATATAACATTTAGTATAATTAATTTCTACTGTATTCTTTTGGAAATTGAATATAACCTTCATTTAACAGAAGACATCAAGAAATCTGAAATTCCCCATATATCTTAAAACAAATGTCACTGGAAATAATAAATTTAAGATACCCTGCTCCTGAATGGATACACATTTTTACAGATGGCTCCAGCCTACCAAATGAGGTTGGCACTGGTGCTGGTGCAGTATGCCCACTTTTTTCCTTTTATTGTAAACTAAAAACAAATTCAACAGACTTTGATGGTGAAATTCTAGCAATTTTCTTAAGTTTACAAAATGTTTTATATCACATCCAAAAATTTACAAAAGTTGTAATTCTATGTGACTCCAAAGCAGCCATTCATGCTATAACACGAGACACAATACCCAAAAGCATCAAAATTATCGAATGTCACAAAATAATAAAAGTTATCCCGTCTACATAAAAAAGTTGTACTTCAATGGATTCTGGCCCATTGTGGAGTGACAGGCTATAAAATAGCCGATTTTCTGGCCAAGAAGAGTAGCAAAATTGTTTTGAACCCAATTTCTACTCCAGTTTCCTTTCACTCTATCTAAAGAATTATCTCAAATAAATATATCAATAAACATAGAGAAGAATACGCCACCAAAACATCTGGAAAGGAATGGGAAAACCTACAAGCTTGTGACACTACTACATTACAAAAAAATCTGCTGTAGCAATATTCAGACTGCTAACGGGACATGACTGCCTGAATAAACACCTACACAGACTTGGCATAACAGATTCACCTAAATGCCCTTTTTGCAATTTAAATGAAGATATGGAAAGTAACCATCACCTCCGTTGTCTAGCTTTTGTAGAAGAGACCAGCCTTTCTGCTAAATATTGGAGTGAATGAGAGCGAATGATATCATTATCAAGTGCTTGACATTAGATACCAACCAACCACCATTTCCTATTGTATACATTTATTTCTGTCAGGTTAATTAACACGAGGAAGATCATTCAGGATGTATAATGGTGAATTTAATGACAACACAAAACATTATGTTCTCTTATAATTTATAGACAAGCCTATAGTAATTATGAATTACAAGACCTCTTGAAGTTGAAGTTACCTGAACATAAGGCCCCTTCCATTAGCATGACATCTTTAAAGAGATCGACTTCATGATGTAGAAAGCATTTAAACTACTCTATTACCAACCTGTGATAAACTCACCTTTTTAGCTACTTCCCAATTGAAGGGAGATCCTTCAGGGAATGTGAAAATATATGGGAATGCTTTTGTCAGCATTCTTAGACTGAAACAGATGGTAGCAGATACCACACATTGGTACCATGTCACAAACAATGGAGCATCAAGATCGACACTGTGGCTGCTAAGCAACGTTTTGTTTACAAACACAGTTAATATTGATATTACCCTGCAAACAATAAATTGTATCATTATTGTAAATACTGTCACCTCAAAAAATGTACACTATGATAAACAAGTTACTCCCATGGAGAGATGCACCTGTAGCTTAAATTTCCTCACTGTGTTTTACAAATAACACCACCATGGCATGGTTGATAAAGTCCCTAATTTCTACCATACCAGCCACGGTTTTATTCCCAGCAGGGTAGGGAATTTTAAATCTTCACCTTGAGTTAGAGTATGTGTCCCTTGTCATGTGCTGTCTTCAGTGGTGGTCCAGGCATCTAATAATCACTAATGAAGCTCACTATTAAGTAGTTTCATCAGTCTGTTCATCTCAGTTGTTCCAAAATAAAAATCCTAAACCCTTTATTCACAAATACTCATAATCTTTTCTCCCTCTTAAAATAAGAGACCATGTTTTGTATCCATATAGTATAACTGGAATAATCAATGTTTTGTATATTTTTAATTTAATATGTTGGGATGATAAAAAAAGTTTCTGTAATACATAATACCATTTGATTTCTAAGCCTGTGTTTAATTTTTCCTGCACCTTATTTCTATTTGAAATTATTATTCCTAGCCATTTTAATTAAGGGACTTTTTAAAATTCCTCTCATTTGCTGTGTTCATTCCCATTTCATAATGTATTTCTATATGTGACCATCTATTTAGTTTTATTGATATGTACTTCCAGTCCCAGTACGCATAACTTAAAAAAGTGTGTACCGGCATTGTCTTTCAGTACGTCCTCACTATTCCCTAATAATACATCATCGCAGCGGGCCCGGGTTCGATCCCCAGTCGGGACAGTTTTTCTGGGTGAGGTTTTTATCAGGGTTTTTCCTCACCTGTAAGACAAATGTCAGGAAAACTTTAAGGCCCAAATGGTCCCCGAAATCATATGACCATCATCATCATCATCCTCCTTCACCGGTGTGGAAAGCAATGGGAAGCTACCACACCTACAATTCCCTAGTAAAGCTACAAGTATAGCAATGAAGGACCTGCCTTTGGGCAGAATTACTATGGATGGATCAGCATATAATGACCATTGAATTGTATGTACTCTGAAGATTTTATTGCATGCTCTACTACAAAATGAATAGCAGAGGAGATAATGGACCTCCTTGCTTTAACCTATTGCAAATTTCATAAGTATCTGAAAATTGTTTGTATACTTGCATCTTATTCTTTGTGCCATTTAGACTTGTACAAATAAGTATAACTTTTTAGCAATTCTGAGCATTCCTGCAGGATATTTTACAATTTCTCCCTCATAATTGAATTGTATGCCTTTTTAAAGTTTATGTACAGTTCCATCATATTCCCATTTATTTCCTAGAATCTGTCTCACTCTAAAAATCTTATTTATTAGATCTATTTACTTTAAATCCTCATTGATAATCACTTATTAAATTGTCAGTATAAGGAGTAAGCGTAGATACCAATATCATCATCATCATCATGAACAAATTCGTTTTAGGCCATGTGGCCTGTACGGTAAACCTAGCGAAGATGGTCTTGATCTTTCCACCGATGTTTTGGTCTTCCTTGGTCCCTATGTCCAGTTGGGGTATATTGGAATGCCAATTTTGGAAGTCTATTTCTTGCCATTCTCCTCAGATGATTTTTCCATTCTTGTTGGTATCTTTGTATATCTTCATTTAAACTTGTTACTCCAAGTTTTCCTCTGATAATAGTGTTCCTTTGGTGATCCAGTCTATTAACTCCTAACAATGATCATAAGAAGCGCATTTGGCTTACTTGAAGTTTATGAGAGTTTCTTTTATTTAAAATCCAAATTTCACTTCCGTATGTTAGAGAAGTTTTTGATGTGATGTTCTGTAATCTTAGTTTTGTCTCTGTCCTCATCTGTTTACCAAAAGTCTTCGTATTACCCCATTCATTTTATTATATTTTTATAATTTTGAATCAATGTCACTCTTATACTCTGCAAATACACTTCGTAAGTAAGAGAAATCTGACACTTGTTCCATAATTTTTCCATCAATCTCAATTTTCACCCATTGTATGTTTTTTCCACACATTGCCATTGTTTTGGATTTTGAAGTAGAAATTTTCATACTATATTTGCTGGCAATTTTGAATAATTGATACGCTGCTATTTGTAAGCTATCTTCGGAATCTGATAATATTATTTGATCATCAGCATATAATATTGTTTGAGTTATTTTATTCCTAGTTATTGAAATTCCACTATTTACTGTTTGTTTCCATTCTTGCACTATTCTGTTAATATATATATTAAATAAGAGTGGAGATAGTCCACATCCTTGTCGAACACCTTTGCTTGTGTTTATGTGTTCTGTTATTTCTCCATCTGGTAATTTAATTTTGATTTTAGAATTTTGATATAAGCTTTGTATGGCTCATATTACATGTGAGTGTATATGTTCTTCATGCAGTATCTGCCAAAGTTTATCTCGGTTTACATTATCATATGCCTTTTCATAATCTATAAATAGTATGTATAGCAGGAGATTAAATTCTCTCCTTTTTCCATAATTTGTTGTACGGTAAATATTGCATCTATAGTGCTGCTCACTTTTCTAAATCCACATTGTTCTTCTTCCAAAAATGTTTCACTACTTACTGATAATTTATATTTTTAATTATGTTGGCATATAATTTAGATGCAGTTGGGAGTAAGGTAATGCCTCGGTAGTTATCACATTTGTTTTTCTGACCTTTTCTATATATATTAATTACTAGACCCGTTTCCCAATCCCGTTGGAATATTAAGACAATGTCAAATATTGTTAAAAAGTTCTAATAGTTTCTCTTTCAAGGCAGTTTCTCCATACTTAAAAAGTTCTAAATTTAAATCATCTAAACCTGGACTTTTCCTGTTCTTGGCCTTCTTTAAAACTTCTTCTAGTTCGTCCATTGTTATGTCTGGTTTTTCTATTTCATTTTCACAAGTCAAATTCAAAGTAATTTTTTCAGTGTGAGTGTTCGGTTCTGACCAAAGATTTTTGTAGTAAGTAATCCAATCTTGTTTTGGTATCAGATTAACATTAATTTTGTCTTTTGTTTCCATCTGTAATTTTTTGAATATTTTAAATCCCTGTCCTTGTGCTCCTGTAATATCATGTTCTAGGGATTTTACAAATTTATCCCAATCATCCCTTCTATATTTTCTAGACAATTTACGAACCTTAGCTCTGAGTTTTTTATATTCTGTATAATGTTCCTCTTGTTTAGTTTGTAAATGCACTTTATAGGCTTTTTTCTTTTGTTCAATATTTTCTTTTAATTCAGGATTCCAAGTTCGTAATCTCTTTTTGTTTTTGATTTGTTTATATCCGAGACTCTCGTATGCTGCTTCCATGATTGCTTGTTTTAGATTTATCCAGTCCTCTTCAATATTGCCAGTGCTTGTTTTAAGTTTATTCCTTATTCTAGTTTGATATAATATTTGTGTACTTTGGTCTTCCAATAAGTGAATTTTAAACTTTTTTGGTATCTTATTTTGTATTGTCTGCTTGTATTTTCTTGTGCTGATGTGTTTGTGATATAATTTTATTTTGCTTTCAACAAGAAAATGGTCACTATCAATTTCACTTCCTCTATACACTCTAGTATCATTTACAGACTTTTTAAATTTATTATTAATTAGTACATAATCTATTATAGACTTTGATCCCCATGTATATTTGTGTATTTTCTTGTGTCTAAAGGAGGAGTTTGTGATTCTTAAATTATTGAATATGCAAAAATCTATTAGCAGTTTACCATTATTGTTGCAAGTTGGTTCTCCTTCTGATCCAATGCATTCTCTTATCGGTTGGTTTCCGACTCTTACATTAAAATCACCAGCAATTATGAGATAATCTTGTTTATTTACTTTGTCAATGGTTTCTTGTAAAATATCATAAAATTCTATGGTTTCTGAATCGTTTCCTTCTACAGGGGCATAAATTCCAATTATAGTCAAATTATGTCCTAAAATTTTTATTCTAACTGTTACGATTTTTGGGGAAATCCATTGGTAATATAAAATGTTGTGTTGTAAATTTTTCCTTATTAAAATTGCAACTCCTGACGATTCCCAGTTCTCTGCTGGAACTCCAGAATAAATCATGACATAGTTTCCTAAATTCTTCTGATCCTTTGTTCTTCTTTTTTGTTTCCGAAATAATGGCAATGTCAATTTTTCTTTTGTCTAACTCTACTTCTAACTCTTCTTCTTTATGTGTTATTCCTCTCACATTCCACGTTGCAACTTTGAGATCCTTAATCATTAACCTATTTCTTGCTTTGTCGTCATCAGTGTGATCATTCCAGTCTTTGCATAAGTTTCTTCGAGTAATAGGAAGTCCCCTGGGTTGGTTACCAGCCATCCACAGAGCAAGACTAGTGGTAGGGCTGCTACCTTATAGCCTCTAGTCAGGCATTCAAAATATGGAATTTCCTCCATATTTGATGGAACGGTTATACCGCCGTGACTCGGTCCCCATTACCTCATTAGTTAAAAGCAGGGTGTACCACGTGCAGGTGAGGTTGAGAATTAGGTAGGAGAGGTTATAGAATGCACATCACTACCTCTTACACCCCAGATACCAATATATATGCTAGAATTTTGTGCAAAATAAAAAATAATGAAATCATCATCTAGGAATTAAGCCTGTTGGCTCATTTGTTCATTAAAGCTAGAATTGTTAAAATTGTTCAGACCATTTCTACTTCCATGCGATTTATAATTTAGCAATAATTTTGGAAATCTTCCTTCTGGCATTCTATCAATATGTTCTTTCCAGTCATTCCTATATTTAATTATTCTGTCTGTAAGTTTGAAAATATTTAGTTCCTTTCTTATAATAATATAAATAATGAAATGTCTCTGTTATTGTTGCAATTAATTTTATCTCCTTTCAGATTTATTTATTTATTTATTTTTGATATATAGATTTTTAATGTTTACACATCTTTCTGTGTCTAAAGTTCTATTTTCCTTCTCCACTCGTCTCTATCCATCCACTCCATGCCCTCCAGTCCTCTTGTTCTCATTACAGTTTTTTTTCTTGCATCCATTCTTATAAATATATATAAAACTATGTATCTTGTCCACTTATCCCCTGGAATTCCATCTGAACATAATGCTTTATATATCTTTAATTTTTATATCAAAATAAGACTTATATACTGCTGAGGTAATTATTCACATACTGCTGCAATTTTTTTTATTTCAATATATCGTCGCTTAAGAAACAATACCGCGTAACTAACAAAATGACCATTTTACAAGAGAAACAAAAAACTGTTTACATTTCCCCTTAGTACCTATACATTGAAACCATTGTATCTATAAGTTTAGCAAGGTCATGGTACAAAATTTCATTCCAATCTACGTTAGAACTGAGCGCACTTCTTCCGTGATGCTAACAGTATAAAAATGTCAATTTCACCAAAAGTGTCAGTTACACAGTATTGTTTCTTAAGCGACGATATGTAGAGTGATACATGGCGTAGAATCCCCTCCTAATTAACAGCCGCGCTAGATAAGAAGATCAAATTTAAGGTTAGGGTAAGTTATTTGTATTAACTTTTTGAATTTAAGACTGATGTATGTAACTGTGTAGTAAAACTCAATATTGTGGCATTGGTCCTATATATTTTTTTAGCTTAAAGACAGATTTTAGAAAAGAAATGGGAATATAATGGTGCTGTACTTCAACTATACATAGACTTCAAAAAGGCATACAATTCAATTAAGAGGGAGAAGTTATATAGTATCCTGCTGGAGTTCGGAATTCCTAAAAAGTTAGACTTATACGAATGTGTCTAAATGGCACAAAGAGTAGAGTGCATGTAGGCAAACTGTTTTCAGATACTTTTGAAATCCACAATGGGTTGAAGCAAGGAGATGCACTATCTCCTCTACTATTTAATTTTGTACTAGAGCATGCCATCAAATCTTTAGAGGATGAAGAAGGCCTACAACTCAATGGTATTAATAAGCTGTTAGTTTATGCTGATGATGTAGTACTATTGGGCGATAGCGAGGAGATACTAAATGCCAACACGCACACACTACTGAGTAATACTAAGAAATTGGGACTGGAAGTAAATATCAATAAAACTAAATATATGGTCACACATAGAAATACATTTTATAATGGAAATGGACAGCTAATGACAAATGAGGGAAATTTTGAGGAAGTGGCTGAATTCAAATATCTAGGAACAATAATCACAAATAGGAATGAGATGCACAAAGAAATTAAACATAGGCTCAATTCTGGAAATGCGTGCTATTATGCATTAGAGGAACTCTTGACTTCCCAACTCCTTTCAAAAAACGTTAAACTGAAAATATATAAAACTATTATATGACCAGTTATATTATATGGATGCAGAACATGGACTCTTACTTTAAGGGAGGAAAGGAGATTACGAGTATTTGAGAATAAAGTTCTTAGGGAATTTTTGGACCAAGGAGAGATGAACAGACAAGTGAATGGAGAAGATTGCATAACAATGAATTACATGGTCTTTATAAGAAGCCAGATATAATGAGAACAGTTAAGTCTCATAGACTGCGATGGGCAGGACATGTGGCACGAATGGGGAATGAAAGGTGTGCATGGAAGCTTCTTGTAGGAAAACCAGAGGGAAAATGCCCAGTTGGTAGATCAAGAATGAGATGGGACAATAACATTGACTATGATTTGAGGGACATAGATTATACATTGGATGATTGGAAAACATTGGCTCAGGATAGGGATGTATGGAGAGCTTATGCCCACGCGGCATGAACCTACGGATTCGATAGTGCCAGTGAGTTAGGTCCTATATATATATATATAATATATATATATATATATATATATATATATTGTGCCCCCATATTATAAACTAATTCAACGTGTCACGAGAAAGCCTTGCGACTCAAGTGGTGTTAAAAGAAGTAATAAATTATCTGAACAATGTTTAACATCTATAGAAAGTATTAATATACACACAATTTTGTTTACATAACAGATACACCTAACATAACCTTCACACTTACCAATATGCAGCTACAACTGTACCTATATGAACATATTTCACAAAAAGTCCTTCACTTAACATTTTGAGGGGACTTGTTATACTTGTACGTGGACGATGTTATTTAAAGCAATACACGTTAGTGAAATTTTATAATGAGATAACATATTGTGACGTCTACATTGTTGATTGTCTGCTTTTAAACATGTGACGCCGCCTATGTGTAGAAAAATAAAAGTGACGATCGGCATGCGTGAAACGTCTGCTACTAAGTCTACAATGATGTAATATAAGTTTTTGCAGTATGCAGTTATTTTAATTGTAGTTTTTTTACTACACGCATTTGCTATGAATGCCATGTCATTGTTTGTTGAAAGAGTATATTATTCCCACAGCGACTATTCAAGGCGCTTGAAGTCCATCTTTGAACTCAATTTGAAGTCAATTAATAGGCATAATATGGTATTTGGAATAATTTTAACAAGAAAATATTCTACTAATTATATTTCAAGGTATTTAGACTATGATCACATAAACTTGATATCTATTTTAGTTTTACTGTACGATGTTACTGTCGGCAGATTCTCTGTCGTGTGTAATAGTAAAAATTTAAGGTATTCTAGTTATGTAAGGTAGGTCACAAAACTTGTTAAGGGGGTTACTGACCCAGGGTTAGTAGGTTATGATGAGATCATGCCTTACATACATAAACTACAGGGCAATTTACCAAGAATATTGTTAGTAGAGTGTTACATATATTATGTAATGTTTCGGTTTCAACAGGAATGATAATTTCCTTCGAGAATGAAGTTGGTTTTTTCATATGAAACACCATGGCAAATATTTGGCAGCTGAAAGTTATTCTAGTGATATTGCTCATATTGTGCACTACAAGTATGGTCTTCTATGTAGGAAATTTGTCACAGCTTGAAAATGAAGCAGGTATGTAGAATACTTCCTTTAAAACCGGGATTTAAATAGTAGCTTTGTTACATAATAGAACACATCTGAATCTACGATAAGATGAATTAGAAAGTTTGTGCCAATCTATGAAGATCTAAAAGCATGAAGGATCTAGAATAATAAGGATAATGTTCTCTGGAAAAACTGCACTTAAACTAGTGTGAAATATTGTCAAAGTCCTATAGAACAACAGTGCGCATGCACCAGAGTTTATGGAACCCACAATCGAACCACATATCGATTATTATCCTTGATTACTATCTGTCGCTATGAAATTTAAATGACCAATATTTGCAATAAATCCCCAAATCTATGTTAAAAAATATATTAATAATATTACAATTACAAAACATTTATTAAAAATGGGGGTACACTTACTTATCACTCCCTAATGCTGATCCAGCCAGCGAAAACCCAAAACAGCCATAGAAAAATTATAGACTAAGTAATATACTCTGTGGAGAAAATAGCAGTTAGCATCTCAATATTGTCTAACAGTGTCATAATATTGTGATTTGCGTATTTAAATAAATACTTCAGAATTGTCTAATAATGTTATAAAAATTGTTTGAAAAAGTTTAAAATATTAAATAATGTTAGTAAATACAGAAAATGAGCTATAGTTTACAATAATATAACTGAAAAATCAAAGCACTGATAGAAGTGCAGTTGAGCCATGTTCTCTTTTTCATGTTGATTATTTGGTGGTATTGGCAATTTAATTACTTTGATACATAATAAATTGATGCACAATTAATGATCTAGAATTGATGCACAATATTGGGTATTTTAGCGATAATCAAGATCATTCAGTTTCTCTCAGTACCAGTTCTGGCTGTTGTAGGGTTCAGGTCGCAAAAAATTTTCAATTTAATATCTTATTCCACTGATGCACTAAACACTTTTAAACACGTTTAAAACATTTTGCAACACTTTTAAACACATTTTAAACATCTTCCAATGTTGCAACGATCTTTTTTTATATTTATATATTTACGTAAAACATGGACGTGCTACATTGCTTACTTGCTACTCTCTGCTATTTTCCCTCCTCTTCCTACGTTGTTCCAGCGTTGCCACCATCAACAACCCAAACTACTCCAGATTTTGCCAACCATTTCCACGTTCCCTGGATTTCACCTACGTTAGTGTAATTGATTTGTGTTACAGTAATTGATTTAGGTTTGGTTAGCTTTTAGGTTCCTTGCTTTTTAAATGTGATTTGATACGTAAAATAAATTACCTCTTCATATCTGTTTATACTATGAAAAATTCAAAATATCGGACGGTTACCACGTAAAATCATATTTCCACTAGTTCATTTCGTGTTAATTATACATTTTTAGACAAGTTCTGGGAATTTTGTGTCAATGTTGGTCATACTGATTCACATACATATACCGCCAACTGCTGGAGGTTGCATTTATCTACCTGGGATAATTGGAGCACTAGCGCATGCGCACTGCGATTCTATAGAACTTAGAAGAATTTTATTGCGACCCGAAGTGTAGCATATCCCCAGTTCTTATTGAATGTTTACATCTTTATATTTAAAACTAACCAGTCTTAAAACCTAATTTAAATGTAATTTAATTAGTAGCTTAGCCTATGCTAGACAAGAAGAGCAATAGTTAATCAAGGTAGAAAGTGCCAGGGATCCTTGAACACGGCATTATTTTCAAGAGAAATGTCGAAAACACACAAATTTAGATTATGAAATGAAAATAATTCCCTCAAGAATGTATAGGCTGAAGCTTCCATTAAGTGCAGTGAGAATTTTTTCTAAGTCTCAGGCAGATACCACACATATGTGCCAACAGGGTTTTATTTTCTAATTATTTACCACCATTTACAATAAATTTTACATTTTTTTCTAGCCCATGGCAGGAGGAGAAAGGAAGCATTAGAAAAAGACAGATAGATTAGCCTCTGACAGGGCCCTTATATTAAGTTAAGATAGATTTTCTTCTAGCGAGATTAAGATTGATGTGACAGGTGAATGGAGAAGACTACATAATAATGAACTCCATGGTCTTTATGGGAAGTTGGATATAATAAGAACAGTTAAGTCTCATAGACTGCGATGGGCAGGACATGTTGCACATATGGGGAATGAAAGACTTGCATGGAAGCTTCTTGTAGGAAAGCCAGAGGGAAAACGCCCAGTTGGTACACCAAGAATGAGGTGGGAGAATAACATTAACTATGATTTGAGGGAAGTAGATTACACAGGAAATGATTGGAAAGCATTAGCTCAGGATAGGGATGTATAGAGAGCTTATGTCCACGCTGCCATGAACCTACGGGTTTGATAGTGCCAGTGAGTAAGTAAGTAAGTTTAAAAAATAAGGGAAAAACATAGAATTTATATTTATTTAAATTTGAACTAAGTAATGAAATACAGTAAAAAATAATTAAGGAAATTAAAAAAAAAATATTAATGATGGAATATTTTACAGATACATTGAGATATACATGTAGGAATATTCAGGAAGTAGCATAACATATTTGAAACTATTTTGAAAAGTTAACTGTAAAGTGACTGATTTTAGAAATATTTCTAGCCCATGGCAGGAAGAGAAAGGAAGCATTAGAAAAAGGCAGATAGCCTCTGACAGGGTCCTTATATTAAGTTAAGATAGATATACTTCTAGCGAGATTAAGATAGATGTTTAAAAAATAAAGGAAATAAACATAGAATTTATCTTTATTTAAATTTGAAATAAGTAATGAAATACAGTAAAGAATAATTAAGTAAATTTAAAAAAAATTAATATTGAAGGAATATTTTACAGATATATTGAGATGTACATGTAGGAATATTCAGGAAGTAGCATAACATATTTGAAACTATTTTCAAAAGTTAACTGTAAAGTGACTGGTTTTAAGTTAAGTACACACTTGCGCGCGCGCGCACCATGTTCATCAGATTTGGACAGGGTTTTAAGGTGCGTGCACGCCGCGCACATGCGGCACACCACAATCCACTCATTGTCGGTTTTTTCCACGAACACTTTGATGGTTCGCTGTTTAGATTTGTACGGGTACTTGAGAGGTTTGTTTTTTTCGGCGCGCAACTTATTATTATTTGAGTATGGAGTGGTCAGAGGGAAACATATTAAAACTTATTATACTTTTTTTAAAATTATTTTTCACTGAAAGTAATTAATATTATAATTTCAAATAAATAAACGTTATCTCAGTCAAAACATAAATTTATTGTGTCGATGTTTCAATCTCCTTATGTGAGATCATTTTCAAGACATGTTAATTTATAAACAACCATGTCTTGAAAATTATTTCACATAAGGAGATTAAAACGTCGACACAATGCATTTATGTTTTGATTGAGATAACGTTTATTTATTTTTATTATAATGTTAAAACTTATTGATCTTTATAGAAACAAACAGTTATTGTGGGATCCTCAACATAAGGATCATTTTAAAAAATCATTGAAGGGAGATGCCTGGAGGGAAATAAGAGATAAAATGGATATATCTCCGGATACATGCAGGAAGAAGATAATTACTTTACTTTCTTCCTACCGGCGAGAGAAAAGTAAAATATTGTTATATTGTTGACACATAACTTAGTATTGTTGGTTTAGCGCTACAATAAATGGTGAAGATCGTCAGATCAATTTGCACGTTCATGTCTATCAATATTTTTTACTCTAAGGAATAAAAAAAAATGATTTCACAATATTGTTACAGCATGCCTGTTTTTTTTTTCAATGTTATATGTTTTTTTTCGTGTGTACTAAACACGTTCATTTCATAATGTTATATATGAAGTATCACAAAGCAATAGAATATATAAACACATACCAGTAATAAGCGTATTGTGTAAGATGACCAGACGTTCCGATTTTGGCGGGACGGTCGCGATTTTTAACAATTTGTCCCGCGTCCCGCGGCATTTTAAAAAAGTCCTGATTTTTGGGAAAGAATGCACGACAAGCTAGGGAACGGCGGGAGAACGGAAAGGGAATATACGGTTTTTGGCGCCCATGTAGTTATTTCGACAGGATATGAGTTTTATATTATTTTTGTTAATTTTATAATGTTAAACTTTAATAACAACAAATCATTGTTGACAACTGCTTATCAAAGTTTACATTGTTGATTCGACCACCATTGTTTGGTAAATAAAGTGTGGACGAAAAAAAAAAATCGCAATTGAGTGTTAAGACTTTGAAAGTTATTTTATGTGTGAAATATAATTTAACAAATTCTTGTGAAAAAATTCATGACCTTTTAAACAACCACAGCAATCTACTTAAAAAAATTCACTCAAATGAGAAATATGCTAAAGAATAAAATAATACTGGTACTATACATAATTTTGTAATGTATTACATTTGTAAATTGTACTTATGTTGATATTAGAATTAATATATTATAATACTATTTTTGCGTTCTATAAAATTTGTTGTTGCTACATAGAGCAACTTTACATTTTATAATCTATAGAATCAAATAAGACCAACATATTTTTTTCCATATTTCATAATATTTCGGCGAAATGTTCACATTTTAGTAAACATTTAATATTCTTTAATATTTTTCAATTTTTTAAAAATAAAATTTCAATAATTGGTTAAAAACATTTCAGAAGTGATTGTAGTTTTGAAATTATTTGACAATGTATTAAGGTACGTACACACTCGCGCGGCGCGCTCACACCATGTTCGTCAAATTTGGACAGGGTTTTAAGGTGCATGCGAACGGCATGTGCATCTTGCACCACGATCCACTCATTGTCGGTTTTTTCCACGAACACTTTGATGGTTCGCTGTTTAGATTTGGACGGGTACCTGAGAGGTTCATTGTTTTCGGTGAGCACCTATTATTTGAGTATGGAGTGGTCAGAGGAAAACATGTTAAAACTTACTGATATTTATAGAAGCAAGCAATTATTGTGGGATCCTCAACATAAGGATCATTTTTAAAAATCATTGAAAGGAGATGCCTGTTTTTTTTTTCAATGTTGTGTGTGTTTTTTTTTCATGTGTACTGTAATTGTATGAATAAATTAGAATTATTTAGAAAACATTATTTATTTAAGACGTTCATTTCATAATATTATGTATGAAGTATCACAAAACAATACAATATATAAACACATTTATTACTAATTATTTATTTATTTCTTCAGTATCTTTGTGCAATAAAGTACAACCTCTAGTATAGTAATCATGTACATCTTTATTAAAAATTAAGGTCATGTTATGGTGAGATAGATTCTTAATAATTTTAAACATATATATACAAATCATATATTTTTTTTTAATTCCTTTAATGCTATAATATTTGAAAAAGTATAAATAAAGTTATAAGATGTAATAAGTAATAAGCGTGACCAGACGTCCCGATTTTGGCGGACAGTCCCGATTTTTAAAATTTGTCCTGCGGCATTTTAAAAAAGTCCCTATTTTTGGAAAAGAATGCAGGACAAGCGGGAGAACAGAAAGGGAATAGACATGGTTGGTTACACCTGCTCTGCAAAATGTCTACTGAAGGTTTGTGGGTTTCCTATGGATCGCAGGAGGTTCGTTGAAATTAATAATTTTGACGAACATAACACGTGCCGCGCGCGTGCCGTTCGTGTTCGCGGCGCGCATGTGTGTACGTACCTTTATGGTATACAGGTAAACATTCCTCAGTATCCCATCCAGAACAAAATAAATAATTTTAATAAAGGAACATAATTGAATAAGGAGACATGGAATGACCAAGTGTAGTGTAGGCCTTTGTCTCTGCAAAATGTCTACTGAAGGTTTGTGGGTTTCCTATGGATCGCAGGAGGTTCGTTGAAATTAATAATTTCGACGATCATAATACGAACGGCGCGCGCATCGCTCATGCACCGCGCGTGTTCGTGGCACGCACCATGTTTGTCAGATTTGGACGGGGTTTTAAGGTGCGCATGCACGTGCGTCTCGCACCACGATCCACTCATTGTCGGTTTTTTCCACGAACACTTTGATGGTTCGCTGTTTAGATTTGGACGGGTACCTGAGAGGTTCGTTGTTTTCGGTGCGCACCTATTATTTGATTATGGAGTGGTCAGAGGAAAACATGTTAAAACTTATTGATATTTATAGAAGCAAACAATTATTGTGGGATCCTCAACATAAGGATCATTTCAAAAAATCATTGAAAGGAGATGCCTGTTTTTTTTCAATGTTATGTGTTTTTTTTTTTCATGTGTACTGTAATTGTATGAATAAATTAGAATTATTTAGAAAACATTATTTATTTAAGACGTTCATTTCATAATATTAAGTATGAAGTATCACAAAACAATGCAATATATAAACACATTTATTACTAATTATTTATTTATTTCTTCAAAGAGCAAGATTGCTCATGTTAAGGGGCAATATACAAAAAATAATGGCCATAAAACAATTAACATAAAAACAAGAAAACAAATTCAGGCATAAGTTTAAGTAATACAAACTACTATAGATGCACAATATATATACACATATAAATACAATATTTAAACATTAATATAAAATTATAGAATATTCACCTGAAAGGTCCGTCTCCTCAACTTAATTATCATTTAACTGTAGCGCTTTCGGGACTTGTCCCATCATCGGCAGGATTCAAAACTGGTGTTTCACTGAAGATCTGGTAGAGGGGGTTGCATGTATTGGGTTCGTTTTCTTTTATCAGGCTGTCGTTGTGAGCTGCTTTCATGATTTCCATCTCTTCGAGTACGTTTATCTTCGCTGGATTATTTTCTCTGTGCATCACTGTTAGGGTGTTTTCAATATTTAACATGCGATGTCCTTCATGGATAACGTGTTTTGCATAGCTTGATTTACCTTCTGCGTGAACGAAGTCTCGAAAATGTTCTTTGAATCTGATGTTAAAACACTCCTGTTTGTCCTTCCTATATAAAATTTGTTGCAGTCCTTACATGTCAGTTTATAAACTCCTTTGCTGTTGAAAATGTTATTTTCTTCAATGTTATTGTTTATTATGTTGTTTAATTTGTTATTGGTTCTGTATGCTATTTTTACGTTTTTATCGGCTTTCTTTAGTGCATTGGCTATTTTGTTGTTTTTTTTGTTTCTTTTCTGTGTATGTAAGTGTTATCCATGTTTTCTTGTTGTTGTCAGATTCTTTTTCTAGTTTAGTAATGTTGGTTATGTTGTTCTTCCTTTTTTGTTTTTTTACGAGCTTATCTATGAATTCTTCATTATAGCCATTGGTTTTTGCCATATACTTAATGTAGTTGAGTTCTTGGATATAATTGTCTTTGCTTAATGGGAGTTTCAACATTCTACTGACTAAGCTATTAAATGTACTAATTTTCTGTTGAAAAGGGTGTGTAGGATTTTTGTTTATGGCCAGAGCATTGTTTGTGGGTTTCCGGTAGATACCGATTTCTAGTTTATAAACTGACATGTAAGGACTGCAACAAATTTTATATAGGAAGGACAAACAGGAGTTTTAACATCAGATTCAAAGAACATTTTCGAGACTTCGTTCACGTAGAAGGTAAATCGAGCTATGCAAAACACGTTATCCATGAAGGACATCGCATGTTAAATATTGAAAACACCCTAACAGTGATGCACAGAGAAAATAATCCAGCGAAGATAAACGTACTCGAAGAGATGGAAATCATGAAAGCAGCTCACAACGACAGCCTGATAAACGAAAACGAACCCAATACATGCAACCCCCTCTACCAGATCTTCAGTGAAACACCAGTTTTGAATCCTGCCGATGATGGGACAAGTCCCGAAAGCGCTACAGTTAAATGATAATTAAGTTGAGGAGACGGACCTTTCAGGTGAATATTCTATAATTTTATATTAATTTTGAATAAACCTCAACGGAACACATCATGAATCTTATAATAGTTGAATATTTAAACAGGATAATATTAATAATAATAAAATTAACAAAATTAACTAAGAAAGCAATGAGAAAATAATATTTTTAATACAATTAGAAACATGTTTAACATTCGTGAAATGTTGATATTCAATGGGTAAGTTATTGTAATGGTTGATTAATGCATAACGAATCCCTTTTATACTTTTTTTTTTTTTTTTTTAGAAACTAGTATCTTTGTGCAATAAAGTACAACCTCTAGTATAATAATCATATACATCTTTATTAAAAATTAAGGCCATGTTATGGTGAGATAGATTCTTAATAATTTTAAACATATATATATATACAAATCATATATTTTTTTTAATTCCTTTAATGCTATAATATTTGAAAAAGTATAAATAAAGTTATAAGATGTAATAAGTAATAAGGCGTGACCAGAGTCCCGATTTTGGCGGGACAGTCCCGATTTTTAACAATTTGTCCCGCGTCCCGTGGCATTTTAAAAAAAAGTCCCTATTTTTGGGAAAGAATGCAGGACAAGCGGGAGAACGGAAAGGGAATAGACATGGTTGGTTACACTTGCTCTGCAAAATATCTGCTGAAGGTTTGTGGGTTTCGTATGGATCGCAGGAGGTTCGTTGAAATTAATCATTTCGACGAACATAACACGCGCACGCCGTTCGTGTTCGCGGCGCGCATATGTGTACGTACCTTTAGAAATATTTCTAGCCCATGGCAGGAAGAGAAAGGAAGCATTAGAAAAAGACAGATAGCCTCTCACAGGGCCCGTATATTAAGTTAGATATACTTCTAGCCTCTACTAAGGCAATTTATCATATTTACAATATAAAACCACATTTGAAATCATAATTCAGTCTTGTAGTTGCAGAGTCCACATATTCTTTCCAGATGGTGATTTATTAAAATGTTTCAAAGTACCAAAAATTTAACCAAGTAATGAAATACAGTAAAGAATAATTAAGTAAATTAGAAAAAATAATATTGAAGGAATATTTTACAGATATATTGAGATGTACATGTAGGACTATTCAGGAAGTAGCATAACATATTTAAAACTATTTTGAAAAATTAACTGTAAATTTAAACTGTATTTAGAAATATTTCTAGCCCACGGCAGGGAGACAAAGGAAGCATTAGAAAAAGACAGATTAGCCTCTGACAGGGCCCTTATATTAAGTTAAGATAGATATACTTCTAGTGAGATTAAGATAGATGTTAAAAAATAAGGGAAATAAACATAGAATTTATCTGTATTTAAATTTGAAGTAAATAATGAAATTCAGTAAAGAATAATTAAGTAAATTAAAAAAAAATTAATATTGAAGGAATATTTTACAGATATATTGAGATGTACATGTAGGAATATTCAGGAAGTAGCATAACATATTTAAAACTATTTTGAAAAGTTAACTGTAAAGTGACTGGTATTAGAAATATTTCTAGCCCATGGCAGGAAGAGAAAGGAAGCATTAGAAAAAGACAGATAGCCTCTGACAGGGCCCTTATATTAAGTTAGATATACTTCTAGCCTCTACGAAGGTAATTTATCATTATATTTACAATATAAAACCACATTTGAAATCATAATTCAGTCTTGTAGTTGCAGAGTCCACATATTCTTTCCAGATGGTGATTTATTAAAATGTTTCAAAGTACTAAAAGTAAATCTTATTTGAAGAGAAAAAGTATACGCTCAGACCGGGACTTGAACCCGGGACCCTTGGTCTAGAGAACCAAGGGTCCCGGGTTCAAGTCCCGGTCTGAGCGTATAATTTTTCTCTTCAAATATGATTTATCCATCATTGAGATGTATGAAATTAATAATAAAAAATACCAAAAGTAACTTTACATAAAACAGAATAATGAGGGTGATTCAATATAAGAACTTGAAAAAATACTTAGAAAGTTAGAATCATGCAAATGAATTTACGGGTCGAATTTATAAACACATTAGGCCGTAAAAGGCGTTCTCTGCCGAGAAAGTTTTATCCTAATACATTTTGCTTACTCAGAAATCTATTCATGCGATAATAATTCTAAGCTACCTGACAAGGTAACTTAAGATCATAGCTCAAGATAGAAACTTATCGTGAGAATCCCGAAGGGAACAGATGGGAACCGATGTAGTTTGAAACCTTGCTGCTTTATCCAAGATGTCGGACCTTGAAGACTTCGGTCATGTTTTCGGTATACGCGGAGAAGAGGAATTTGATAGAGTCTACCAAAGAATTCAACTGGAAGAACAGGAGAATCGGCGTATTATTGCGTGATGCAGACTTCGTTGTATACGGTATTATTTGCGGGACGCAAGCGTAAATGCGTTCCTCTATAGCAGACGAAAATAACGGAAGTGGTTTTATTGCTGAGAATTCTGGGTAATTCATTGCCAATATTACGAAAACATCGACTTTCATGCATGACCGATAAGTCGGCCGTTAATTCGATCTCAGCAATTGCTCACGGTGAGTCAGCTCACCAGTGATTGGAAGTAATTTGAGTAGAGACTAATGTATTTGCATGCGGCCGAGTCAAATAGTAGGAAAGTATCATTATGGATTGAAATAGTAAATCTCTCTTCATGCCCCTTTTCATTTTTCTCTCTATGTATAGAAGTAAAATAGAAATTTATTTATTTTTAAACAGGTTTACAACATAAAAAATCTTCCTGTGTCCAAAGCATTTAAAATTTTTATCTTCTTTCTCCATTCTTCTATATCTTCCCATTCCTATTTTTCCAGACCTATCTCCCTCATGTCCTGTGCCATAGCCGAGTGGTTAAGGCAAGAAGCCTTGGCGCAGAGCTACGGGACTTGCGCTGGTTTGAGTCTCCTTGGGGGAAGAAATTTTTCTCATGGAATTTTGGCCAGTATGGGACCGGTGTCCACCCAGCATCGTGAGGCATTTGGGTAGCTGCAATAAGTAGCGACTCCAGGTTGAGAATACCAGCTATAACGGCTGGGGGATCTGACATGCTGACCACGTCACCCCTACACTGTGATGAACACGTGGATGTGAGGCCAGCAGCCGGATGACCAGCCAAGGGTCTTCTAGGTGGAATCCATTCCAAAGCTTTTCTGGGTAATTTTGTCTATGGCATTCTATGTATATGATAATACCATTCTAGCTATCTGTTTCTGACAAAATCTAATATTGAATTTTGGACTTTCATTTCTTGTCTGATGAAATAAAAAAATTGAAAAAAAAGAAGTAGAAATTATAAGTTAATATTATTATTTAGTTTATGTATATTGTAGTTATTTTATAATATTTTATGTGATTAGATATATTCTGTATTAAGTTATATCAAAGTCATTATGTTAGGAATATCAGCTACCCTGTTATATAGATATATTTCAAGTTTATAGTTTAGCCTACAACCCAAGTAACTACATATAGAACTCTACCTAAGACCTCCGAAGAATTCCTTTATTTCCATTTAAGCCCATTGAAGGAAACCCCATAGTTATAATAATGTGAATGATTCATCTTCTACACCAATATAATTTTCACAAAGAAGAATAGTCCATCATAACTTGATCTCAAACAATTGCTATAAATTAACACAATTGACTACCAATTGCTGACCCATCTGACAAGGGAACTTTCAATCATTGTATACTGAAACCTACCTTGAAATATCTCCCATTGTGATGTACCAAGGCATTGTCCAAAAAATTATCTGCCTCTTTTAACTGTAAGACACTAAAAATCCAGCATCAAATATCTAATTTAAACTAGAGTGAAGTAATACCACTCCTGAATTTGTGGTTTGCATAACCCTGCAAATCTGCCCCATGCCATGCTCAGCCTCACTCCACTCTGCTTTATTCAAGCAGGGATATCCATCTGCTTTTCTCAATGGGTTGCTATTGCTGGGATTCTGGCTTCGATTTTTGTGCCTTGCAGTTAAAAGGGACAGATAATTTTTTGGACGTGGCCTAGGTACATCAGAATGCTTCTGTGGGAGAAATTTCACGGTAGGTTTTGGCATGCAATGGTTGACAGTTCCCTTGTGAGAAAAGGAATTTCACATGCTAGGCAAAGGTCAAAATATGTATAGCATATTCTTAAATCTCTAAAGGATGATTGCAGAAATTTCCAGATAATTGAATGTCAGCTATACAATAAGGGATCTGTAAATGATCCCTCACAAAATTGTAGTATAAATGATTTTTTCAAACTAAAATATATTCCTTGTAAAATATATTTACATTATTAATTTAGATGAATACCTAGGAACAATAATTACAAATAGGAATAAGGTGCAGAAAGGTATTAAACATAGACTCAATTCTGGAAACACATGCTATTATGTATTACAGGGACATTAATTACAAACAGAAATGAGATGCACAAACAAAAATTAAATGTAGGTTCAGGAATTCTTGTCATCCCAATTTCTTTAAAACAAAAGTTAAACTAGAAAAATATATAAAACTGTTATTCTTCCGGTTATATAATATAGATGGAAAACATGGACTCATAATTTAAGGAAAGAGAAAAGATTACGAGTATTTGAGAATAAAATTCTTAGGAAAATTTTTGGACCAAAGAGAGACGAACAGACAAGTGAATGGAGAAGACTTCATAACAATGAGCTACATGATCTTTATGGGAAACTAGTTAATAAGAACAGTTAAGACTCATAGACTGCGATCAGCAGGACATATGGCACTATTGGGGAATTAAAGAGGTACATTGAAGCTTCTTGTAGGAAAACCAGAAGGAAGACACAGTTGGTAGACCAAGAATGAGGTGAGAGAATAACATTAACAATGATTTGAGGGAAGTAGATTACACAGGGATGATTGGGAAACATTGGCTCAGGATAGGGCTGTATGGATAGCTTATGTCCATGCTACCATGAACCTATGGGTTCAGTAGAGCCAGTCAGTTATTTAGTTATTCCTCATTCTTCCACACCTTCACTGTTCTACCATCAGAATTCAACTACTCGTTTCAATCCCTACTTCTCCTTATATACATCAGGGTAGGAATAATACGGAATCTTAGTCTTCGACTCATGAACTGACTTTTCCAGAATGGAGGTATAGATGCAAGTGGAAATTTCTCTACTGGTTCATGAGTCATCAGTTCACGTTTCTTCCCCTACCATAACCAGGTGAGACCTGACTTGCTTCTGCCTGCAAAATTCAAAACCTAGCCCAACAATGTGTCGCAGTAACATACAATTTCACCTGTGACATGATTTCAATTACCTCCATTGTAATCTTTCCTGCATGAAGTTCAGGGATGTTGATATAAAATTAGCCAAATTTCTACAAACATTAGGTACAATAAAATCATCACTATTAAGAATCGGCCTTCCGAAAGGAGGACACAATAAGAGGAGGATGATGATGACTATTAAGAAAAGTTAGACCAGATACAATTTTTGAAATTCTACAAAACAATGGCAGCCCCAACTTTGTTGTATGGATAACAAACATGGACTCTGATGCCAAAACAACTCCAAAGAATGGAAGAATAGAAGAAATCAAGATGAGACTGTTAAGACCCCTAGTGGACTACACTTTTTTTATAATAATCGGAATGTTGGCATCTAAGAAGAATTGAACATAACAGTAAGGGGAAGTGGACAAGTCAGCAGTAGCAGCCCATGCTTGGTCTGAAAAACATTTAATAGATACAGAAGCTAGCCTAATCAAACAAACAGATAAACTAAAGGAACTCACAGTCTGGGAAAAAATCCACATCCAAAAAAAACAAAAAAGAAAAACTCATGAATTTTGAAACTCCCGCAAATTTTGACCTAATCCAGAGGTTCATCAGTCCACCGACAGAAGTAAGAAGGAAACCGCCAAAAAACGACATAACACCGGTCGACCAGAGGCTACTGACGATGGAGATAAGCTCCGAAACTGCAGTATAGAAGAAAAAAGATATGAGGTGAGGTAATAAAAACATTAATTTAATTATTAAATTAAACCTCATAGTGTTCTTTCCCTGTGAAAGTTAAATAACAGTAATCACTGAAACAATAAATGTTTACAGGCAGATATAAATGGTACAGGAAAAAATCTAGGTAAGCCACCTTTTCCTTGAAACCCAAAAAAAACATAATTTTATTTTAAACTATTATAGGAAAAACTACTATGAGGTTTAATTTAAGATTTAAATTAAAATTTTTTACACCTCACTTCATATCCAGTCTTCTACTTAAACCGGTTTCAAAAGCTATTCATTTTCATCATCAGTAATTTCACGACCAATGTTCTGTCATCCAGGTGAACATCGGTCATGAAATTACTGATGATGAATCCACCTTGGTTTTGAAACCAATTTAATTAGAAGACTGGATATGAGGTGAGATAAAGAATTTTTAATTTAAATCTTATGCTCTTAGTTGCACAATATACAGCCTTTGAAATCATTGTTGGCGCACAGGTAATTTTCAAGTCCCAGAAAGAAGCCACTGCGCATGACCAGAGGTCAGTTGTTTGGTTCACAAGTATACAGCTATTTGAGAAACTAAAATCCGTTCTATTTCCTTGTGTGTCATGCAGTGAAAAATAATTTCGCATATATAAGTAGTGTGGTAAATGCTGTAAATAAAACAAAGCAAAAAAAACAAAACAAAGAAAATTAATTGAGATAAGGACGAGAGAGAGAAAAAAAAAGCATGACAGCAGGTTCAAACACGCGACCACCTGCATGGGAAATAGAAGCTCCCTCCACTAGACCACAACCGTTCCCTTCTAGCAATACTCCAGGACTTACTTGTATAATGAAATCATATATTAACCTGTCTTAAATTAAATTAAACAGATGCATTTTATATTAGTAGTGGAAATAAACCATCTTGTTATGTCTTGTGCTTTTTAAACAAAGTAACGAAAGTTTACAATCGTTATTCATGTTATATATATATATATATATATATATATATATGAGCTGTTTACTTTAATTAATTAATTTCCCTATATATACAAATTTATTTATATAACGTAACGTGTAGGCATTATAAAAAATAACGCCTTCATTAAACAGAATTCCTGACCAGGATCGAACCTGGGCCTACGTCATCGCAAAAAAGTATCTGACCGCCTGCTCTACCGAAAACAAACGATGCAAATACTGCATCAGAAGTAAGCGCTAATTTACTATTGATTGGTTTAAGAGACCATTACTTGCTTTCAGTCATCTGATAACTCTCTTAACTTACAAATTCAATTAATATATTTATTTGTTGAAATTCTTTCAATAACGATCGGTATAAATCTATGATTGGCCCCTTATGCCACCGGATTTGACCTCAGCACATGCAACAACTTATAAATGTGAATCGCTCTTCAAAACTTTTAACTTTCCACCATCATTTTTTTCGAAGGCTGTACATACTTCCTTACCTATCTGCCAAACTTTGGAGGTAAATAAACCCATGAATAAACTGTGTATTTCACTGTTTCACTCTTCTAACTGATAGTGCTTTCCATGGAAAATCTAATGACACCTCAAACTCCATTTCAACAAAAAAGTGCATTCCTGGTCCCTTCCATTTACCCTTCATATCATGGATGCCCAGTGAGAGACTACATCAAAAAAAAGTTTGCCTACATACCTAATGGGAGGAGAGATCTTACAATGATGGAGAGACCAGCCCACCTGAGGTGGAACAGGACACAAGGTCTAATCCTGGATAGTATTTGATGATGACAATGTCAGAGATACACAAGATATCTCATGATGACCAACTTTCATTGGCCATGAACTTCTGAGTGCCCTTAACTGCACTCACTGTGTAATGTAGGTAGTTAATTTTCAGTCACTGATATAAAGTATACGTGCACTTGTTTTACAGATCGATCACTTGAACCTCTTGTGTATCGACATCTGTTTGGAAATGATTCTGACCAGATTCTCTTGACTCGCATGGTGTATTTGGATCGACAAGAGCACTTACAGAAAGGCTGCCGAGCCATTAGAAACAACTCCTCTAACATGACATTGGACAGAGAAATGTACAACCACATACTGGTGGATGAACGACACAAATTGCTCTACTGTTATGTGCCAAAGGTATTTTTTAATTAATTATGATATTTTAATTATTTTTTCTTGCTTTAATGTTTTTAGAAAGTGATATGTTTTACTAATTGTATAATTTGTCTACATTATATTTTACTTTTCCTTGTTTGTGTCATACTCACTACATGGTACAGATGTTATTGTTAAAGTGTTGTTTTGAATGTGATGTACACATAACATAAATACTTCATTACGAAACTAAATATATTGCCTAGTGGGCTGTAAGCGCTAATTTTATACAATTTTACTCATGCCATTTCGTATTCAATAAATAGCACTTTTATATTTAAGTCTATGAGGATTAGGAGTTACATTAGAGGACACAGGAAAAAAAGACAAATGTACAACAATAATATAAATAGTTCAAGAAATGACCTAAGTACAGTAGCCAAACAATTGTATAAAAGAAGACATCATTGTATTTTTTCAACCTAAAATGTACTTCATCTTTATTTAAAATTTCTTTAAGGATTAGGAATGAAAATAGAGAGGAATATCAATTTATTAAAATGTAAATATAGTTTCCTTAATAATTGATTCAATTTATTCCTTTGCATCATCTGAAAATATTAATTATTTAAAAGAGAAACTACCATAATCTTCAAGGCTAGACTAAAAAAAAAAATTATATGAAATTTCCAACTAGATATATGAAATTCTGCCATAAGAGCATTAAGTTAATTAAAATTAACCACTTGCTCATCCATACTTAAAGAAACTATTAAACATAAACTCTAAAATTAGCAATGTCACTTTCTCAATAAAGTTAAATGTCACATTAAATATATGATTGAGTCATATATAATACATGGAAAACTTTTATCACCAAGGTTAATAGTATTCAGTGAATAGCAATATCCCATATGAAGGATTATATGCATTTGAATTGAAACATATGAGTGCAAATTATATTTTTTAAGAGGAATTGGGAATTAAAATGAAAATAATTTGTACCTGCTCCAAGTAATGGCTATGAGTACCTCATTGATAGGGCATAGTGTGTAAAATTAGAGATTAAATATGGATCAGATGTGAATAAAATCCTAACTCGAGACCACATTTTTCTGTTGATATATTAACCAACTTTTGCTACAATTTAAAATTTGTATGCACTAGTCACCAATTTCAATTAACCTCACGAAGGTAAAGTGAAAATGAAGCTATTCTTAAAATCAATTACACATTTTCACTAGTCATATTAATCTTACATGTCATTAGTCATTACACTTCGTAAATAATATGAAAATGATATGTACACACACACACACACACACACATATTGAGTGTAATATTTATTCATTGTTAAATATGGGAAATAACATTGAGGTTCTTAATTCATAAATTAATGAGTCATTTTTTACATCTTACCTCATATTTTATGTTATGTTTTGTTTTACGAGTCATAATGTCAGTTGAAAATGAGAGAGATCCTTCTCTTGAAAATTAGTTCCCGTGTTTAAAGAAACATAAAATATGAGGTAAGATGTAAAAAATTACTCATTAATTTACAAATGTAATATTTATAATTAAGCATTAAATGTTTATAACATTGCACTAGATTATTTGTATCTTCACACTGGTCAATTTTACATAAGAATTCTAGAATATCGTAATATTTCAATTAAATTTATAATTGATACTTCACAAAAATCTTTATTTCAGAAAAGATCAGCAAATATAGGATACACAAATCATCTCTTTATCCGTTTCACAACTTTCTCAGGTTTTACAAATTTAAAGAAGAGTACAAATGCAAATTTTTTGTGTAGAGAAAACTGGTTTGACAACCGTTAATAACACTTGCAGGCAGGGCAATGACTCCATGAACATAATCATATGAACTACTACATTATTTTATACACATTGAAATTAACAAAATTATAATTAACATTGTTCTAGGGTACTAGTGAATGAATAATGTGGGAATATAATTATCATATGTAATGCCACGAGTGATTTCCAATTTATCTAGAGAATTTGAAAATCAAGAGTGGCATTTGTTAGGACTATTTAACGAATAAAATTAAGCTGTTTACTCACAAATCATTGTTTAACTATAGTTATTTTAAAATATTTATATATTTAATGTAAATGGCAATGTTTGAAAACAAATCAGAAATGTGAGGTTATATTCATTCACTGCTGCTTGATCATATTATTTATTGCCAAATAAGATCACAATATCGTAAGAGTGCACCCAAGTGGAGAAATAATGAAACACATCAAACATTTTTTTAGTAAACAACTCAGTAAAATCAAGGAATCTTTTCATTATTTGCTATATTCAATGTATTTGTTGGAGAAAAATAATGCTTTGACCTGTTCAGAACATTAAAAAGGAGGAGCTTTCTTTATCACAAAAGCAAGAGCTGATAAAGAGAAATTGATAAAGAGTGAGGTGAAACACGACTGTCATTGGTCGTAAAACAACATTCATTGAAACGTGATTGGTCATCGACTAGCATTTGTGGCATGAGTTAAATAGTCAGTGAAATATTTTTAACAAAAAAAACATTGGTTGCTTTATAAGACAATGATTTAAATGCAATGAAGAGGCTAGAATTGTGAATTTGTAATGTTGATAACAATTTTAAAATTATCACTGTCTTTTAATGTTTACTTAACATATTACTTATATTCACTAAATGGTTGGCCAACTTGAATAACTCAAATATAAATGTTCAAACATAATAACTCAAAATATACAAATCAACCATAAATTGTTTATACACAATAACTCCATCTTTAAACTAAATGAAACAACTGTTCAGAATGCTTGCATTATTTCTCTACATAATGTCTGCCAAAACCATGTATCCATATACAGGTACAATTATCCATTAAGTTTAAAACTGTTCAAAAAAAAGTATAGTGCATTGGCATTAGTCACACATATACCCATGTGATTTATGTATACCTCTTGTATTCATACTTCTTTCTGCTTGAACTGTTTTAAAAGGAATATTGATTTTTTTCTTTCTGAACTAAACATTATGAAAATGAAACAATTTTTTCATGAGATTTGATTATAGAAATTCATCCATTTACATGTTGTTCAATCCTAGAAAACTGCTCTGGTACCTTTCAAGTTTCCAGTTTTCAGAATTGGATTATTGGTTTAATACAGCAGTTTGGATAGTATATTTATTTTACATAATTATTACTGATGGAAATTTATATCTGCAGAGTCAAGCTTTTACATAGAATGAATAATTAAACATATTATAGATAATGGAACTGTTGTGTGTTTTGAAAACAATACGGGAATAGCACTTACTTGATATAGCAGTGTGTGTAAGTGGTGAATATTTTATGTACAGCACTGTATCTTCT
Organism: Diploptera punctata; assembly: GCA_030220185.1. Classification (NCBI taxonomy): domain Eukaryota; kingdom Metazoa; phylum Arthropoda; class Insecta; order Blattodea; family Blaberidae; genus Diploptera; species Diploptera punctata. Next base: position 883,269 of record JASPKZ010001237.1, on the reverse strand, counting down.
TGTCTGATTCTATAAAATCCAGAATAAGGAGTGAATAATTATTGGTCCTTATAAAATAGCAGTAAAAAGGTATAAATGAGCATTTGTTTGTGTTGTGCTTATAAAGAAAACTGTTTTCTATCAACTATGTGTATTATATGTGTGTTCCTTTATCCTCTGATTCATAAAATATTTATTTATATATGTTGAGAGATCTTCTGAAAATTAACTTAAGATATGGAAAATATGTGTCTGTCCATTTTGGAATATTTTTTGGATGGGACTTAGAACCCTTGTCGTATTTAGTCCAGTTTAACTGGAATTTTTATAAAATGATTTGGATGAAAATTTACCAACATTATATTGAAAATGTGTGTGTATAATGCCAATTCATTGCATTTTTAAGCTTTAGATTTCACACATGACAGATACATAGTTTTAGTGTAGTTGAAATCCCTTCTGCCCTATGTCAGAGGCTGTCAAACTATAACATTGTTCAAAAACAAACTAAAGAATTATTTAATAACAAAGTAACTTATACACCTCACTGATAGTATTCTTTGTTCAATTAGTAATTTAATTTATTTTATGAAACTAGTATTAAGATTAACAAATATTTTCATTTGTTTTGTTTTAAATATTCCATAACCGACAAATTAATTTTCTATATCTCATTATTTTACTTTGTTTTTTTATGTACATTAGATAGGAACAGTCTACCAAAAAATTTAATTTATCTTGCTTATACATATTTTAATATTAACTTTAGTTTTAATTTTAATTATCATTAACATCATTGTATTATCATTCTTAATCTTCTAGATATTACCTTATTGATCAAATGTGTATTCAGTATTTAATATTAGAGTTAATTGTGATTGCTATATTCTAATGTAACATATGTTTTTCCTGGTGAGTGGAAGAGGAGGCCACATGGTCTTAACTCCACCTGGCTAAATAAATAATGATAATAATAAACTATTTCCAGTGTATACACCACTGTGGCAGACCATGGTACCGAAAATGAACTAAAGAAAACAATATTTTATTGCTAATAAAAATATTACTAATTAAGAATTTAAAAAAATTGAGTGCTATAAATTTGAAAAAGTAGACAATTTTGTCAATTAATAATAATAATAAGTAAAAGTTGCTCTCGGAAGAGCATTCAGATTTATTTGTTTTTATTAGTGTGTTAATTTAGGGAGCATGTCCTTGTTTTGTACTTGTTGTAGTGGTAAAGTTCACACTTTTTTTCACATGCTTTGCAGACACATTGTTCACTCACTTGATGAAAAACTTTTTGTTTATACACATTAAATGGTGGAATCCATGTATCATGAGCCCCATAATGGCGTACCTTTGTGTTTGATTGCTGTTCTTCCATTGTCTGTTCATAATGGCATCCGCTCCAAAGATTTTGGGTGCCTATCTCTTTTTCCTTGTGTTTCTTTCTTGCTACTGCTACTTAATTTTGTCTATTTAAGCTCTCCAGCAAATGGGAACAATGATGTGAAAGAAGAGATAAATGAATGAATACAGATGGCCAATAAATGTTATTTTGTATTACTTATGTATTTTAAATCCAAAAAAACAAATAAAACAAAAGTAAAATTCTACAAGATACTAATAAAACCATTACTGATATATATGGAGCTGAGATCTGGACAATGATGGTAGGTAATGTGGCTAGTCTTCGGATATTTGAGAGAATGATCTTGAAGATATATATATGTATACCTATCAAGGAAAACACAGAATGGCATCTAAGGTAATACAAAGAACTTTACCAACTGTATGACTCCCCACAAATGTTAAAGTGACAAGACTAAGGTGGGTGGGATATGTCCAGAGAATGGAGGAGGAGGAAATAGTGAAAAGAATAATGGAAAGTAAGGTGTAGAATGGATGAAAAATTGATAGACCAAAATTGAGAGGGATGGACTGGGTTGAAGAGGTTGTTTAACTCCTAGGGATTAAGAATTGGTGGCAGGTTGTCAGAGATAGAGAAGTCTGGATATCTTTTTTGAGGGAGGTGAGGTCTGCTTTGGACTGTTGAGCCAATGATGATTGTGCAAAAGAAAGGAATTCAGTTTATGATATGTGTACGTTGAGTGAGAGTTGATAAAGGGAAGGGAGAATGTGAAATTCAATGATGACACATGTATATGAATTATTGAAAAGCTCCAATTGTGACACTACATCCCCATCCAGCATTTCAACAGTGCAGTATTCCCTATGTACTGTAGAGAGGTTTGGAATTTAATCACGGCATTTAGTGCAATCTAATAATTAGAAATTGTGCAGTCTTTGAAACAATGAATGTCACATCTATTGAAGGTGAAATATTATCTAACTAACTCACTGGCTCTATTTAACTTGTAGGTTCATGTCTGCAGAGAGATAAGCTTTCCATGCAACACTACCCTGAGCTAAAGTTTTCCACTCATCCCCTGTATAATCTACTTCCCCCAAATCATGGTTGATGTTATTTTCCCATCTCATTCTTGGTCTACCAACTGGGCATTTGCCCTCTGGTTTTCCTACAAGCAACCTCTATGTCCCTCTTTCATTTCTTATTCATGCCACATGTCCTGCCCATCACAGTTTATTAGACTTAACTATTGTTATTATATCTGGTTTCCTATAAATATCATGTAGCTCACTGTTATGAAGTCTTCTCCATTTGCCTGTCTGGTATCTCTCTTTGGTCCAAAAATGTTCCTAAGAACTTTATTCTCAAATACTCGTAATCTTTTCTTCTTTAAAGATTACGGGTAAATGAGAATAAAATTTTTGGACCAAAGACAGATGAACAGACAGGCAAATGGAGAGTGAATTCCTTAGTTTTAATTAAATGAATGGCATTGTGTCAATAAGACATCAGGTGTAATGTTATGATGCTGACCTCAGGGCTGCCATTTAGAATGTCATTAAGTATGGAGGGTGCTTTGAATGATGTTTGCGAAATTCTGCAAATTATTCTTAATAAGTTTGAAGAAGTAAGGACATTAATATTAATAAGAATCAAATGAATCACGATTAATTTGATTCTTATCAATAAAACCTCATTATTAATAATTAAATTAATGTTTTTATTACCTCACCTCATATCCTTTTTCTTCTATACTGCAGTTTCGGAGCTTATCTCCATCGTCAGTAGCCTCTGGTCGACCGGTGTTATGTCGTTTTTTGGCGGTTTCCTTCTTACTTCTGTCGGTGGACCGATGAACCTCTGGATTAGGTCAAAATTTGCGGGAGTTTCAAAAATTCATGAGTTTTTCTTTTTTGTTTTTTTGGATGTGGATTTTTTTCCCAGACTGTGAGTTCCTTTAGTTTATCTGTTTGTTTGATTAGGCTAGCTTCTGTATCTATTAAATGTTTTTCAGACCAAGCATGGGCTGCTACTGCTCCGAAACTGCAGTATAGAAGAAAAAGTATATGAGGTGAGGTAATAAAAACATTAATTTAATTATTAAATTAAACCTCATAGTGTTCTTTCCCTGTGAAAGTTAAATAAAAAACCTCATTATGTTAAAAATTCTCAAATTTATTATATTAAAATAGATTAATGTGTTTTAACTAAAATACTATATTGAACAGATCTTATTAAATATAAGCTAAAATTAATTAAACAATTCTCATGACCTCAAGTTTATTATTGGCTGTGTGCGACATTCAATTTTCGTCCAGTTTTGACATTTAGTCCAAGGCAATGAGAACTTTAGAGGTGATATTGAAGAGGATGTCAAAGAATTGCTTCCAGCGCATCTTCCAGAATGTCAAAGGAGGTGAGACAAGTATTCTGAAGGGGACAGAAATCTGTATGAGTAATCTTTGACAATAAATTATTATTGAATATTAGTGCCAGTCCTTGTTGAACATCCATCATAATTACTTTCCTGTTGTGTTATATTTGGTCCTGCGCCATAGCCGAGTGGTTAAGGCAAGAAGCCTTGGCGCAGAGCTACGGGACTTGCGCTGGTTTGAGTCTCCATGGGGGAAATTTTTCTCGTGGAATTTCGGCCTTATGGGACCGGTACCCACCCAGCATCGTGAGGCTAAGTAGCGACTCCAGGTTGAGAATACCAGCTATAATGGCTAGGGGATCTGACATGCTGAACACATGTCACCCCTACACTGGCTAGATGATCATCTACCTCTATGATTAACACATGTGGATGTGAGGCATCAGTTAACAGCATATGAATATGCTTAGCTCAAAATTGTATGTATTAATGATAGAATTGTGTGGGACCTATTTACAGAGTTTGAAACATTGCTGCAGAACAAATTTTCTGAGAAAGAAGAGGAAGAGAGGTGAATACACACTTGAGCTGTAGAATTTGTTTGTTTTTTGGAATTTAATAGATTTGATTTTTCATTGTTTCAGAAAAAAATTGGCATATAATTAGAAGAACACTTGAATCGGTTATTTTATGAACTGGGCTTCCTCACTACTGCATTTTTAGATATTGAACAAAATATCTCTAAGTAATTCAAAATTGAACCAAGTGGATTCAAACTTTTCCTACATCTTAATTGGAGAATGGTATAACATCGTCTTGCAATAAGCTTTCCTTAGGCCTTTCTTTTCTTGGATATAGGCTATTAACTTACACGGAGAAGTCCACCTTCTGTAATATGTCAGAATTTTGCTATGAAAGTGTACAATTATTTTTGAAGCAAATAGATTCACACTTTTCCCACATCTTAATTGGAGGATGGTACAATATTACCTAGCAGTAAGCTTTCCTTAGGCAATTCTTTTCTTGAATGTTGGGTAATAAATTACATGAATAAGTCCACTTTCTGTGATATATTAGAATTTTGCTATGAAAGTATACAATTATCATATCTATTATAGGAATTGGGGCACGCCATAGCGTAGTGGTTAAGGCACTGCGCTACAAGCCGGAAGGTCGAGGGTTCGAGTCCCGGTGGGTCAGGATTTTTAAACTGACCCAAACCTTCTGGCGGCACTATGGCCTGGGGTCGACTCAGCCTCTAACTGAAATGAGTACCAGACGCTTGTTCTGGGGTAAAGGCGGCCGTCACGCAGGGCTGACAACCCGGCTGACATCAAGTGCCGATTGTCAAGAAAAAGTGGGAGCCTTAACCTCCTACTACCCCAAGGGCCTCCTGAGGCCTGTAGTGGGAACACTTTACCTTTACTTTTTTTATTATAGGAATTAAGTTTATTACTGAAGAAAATTGTTGCATTGAAGCAAACTACATAAATTTGACATGAATTACTTACTTACTTACTTACTCACTGGCACTATCGAACCCGTAGGTTCATGGCCGTGCAGACATAAGCTCTCCATACATCCCTTTCCTGAGCCAATGTTTTCCAATCATTCCCTGTATAATCTACTTCCCTCAAATCATAGTTAATGTTGTTCTCCCACCTCATTCTTGGTCTACCAACTGGGCGTTTTCCTTCTGGCTTTCCTACAAGAAGTTTCCATGCACGTTTCATATGATATCGTGAAAGGCTATCAAATAAGCATTCTAATTCTTCATAGAACTCATCCTTGATCTTGTCATCTTTGTCTTCTGTGGGGGCATGTACATTTACAATTATAAAATCATGTCGTTTACCCTTTAGAATTATGTATGATATCCTATCACTAACAAACTTAATATCTCGGATAGCGGATAGGATCCTCCTTCTGACTAAAAAACCCGTTCCAAATGCAGGTCTTTCTGCACCCCCATAGTATAATGCAAAGCTTCCTGATTCCTGACTATCTACTCCTGGCCACCTAACTTCCTGTAAAGCGACTATATCCAAGGGCGATTTATCTAATTCCTGCGTTAATATCTCTAGTGCCCCGCTATTGTATAAAGTCCTAACATTCCATGTTCCTAGGAACATGTCCCTGTGTTTGAGCCTTTGGCATGGGTTCCCTGAAGTAGTCCCCGCCCGGAGAACCGAATGGGGGACTATTTGACCTCTGGAAAATTTTACCCCAGATGAACCCATGTCCACATTTCTTGACGGTTGTATTTTTACGGTGAAAGATCGTCACTCTTTCGCCCAAGGTACTTTTTTCGTCTGGCTTATCACCTTCGACCAGTCCGGCATGGGTAACCCTATTGGCAGCAATGCTACCGCCGGCATAGCTCTCAGGATCATTTAAGCACGCAAGCCACTCCACCACGACAAGGTAAAGATACCATGGAGGGATTTGACATGAATTATTTATAAAAATTTTTCAAAAATCTTTTCATGAGAACAACCTCAATAGCTTCAAATTTTCAAAATTTCCCAAAACTTATCACTATTTTCTTTTCATATATGAATCTAAAAAAAAATTGACATTCAACTGCCTGAGATAGAGAAAAAACTGTTGCACAGGGATCACAGGAAGTTTCAAATTTTGCATGAACATATTATCTCACAACAGCTAGTGGATTACAAGCAGAAACGGATATCTCTCAGAGAAGTCTGATTTCCTCATAATCACAAATAGGAATGAGATGCACAAAGAAATTAAACATAGGCTCAATTCTGGAAATGCATGCTATTATGCATTGCAGAGACTTTTGATGTCCCAACTCCTTTCAAAAAAGTTAAGCTGAAAATATATAAAACTATTATTCTACCAGTTATATTATATGGGTGCAAAACATGGACTCTTACTTTAAGGGAGGAAAGGAGATTACGAGTATTTGAGAATAAAGTTCTTAGGAAAATTTTTGGACCAAAGAGAGATGAACAGACAGGTGAATGGAGAAGACTACATAACAATGAACTACATGGTCTTTATAGGAAGCCAGATATAATAAGAACAGTTAAGTCCAGTAGACTGCGATGGGCAGGACATGTTGCGCGTATGGGGAATGAAAGACGTGCATGGAAACTTCTTGTAGGAAAGCCAGAAGGAAAACGCCCAGTTGGTAGACCAAGAATGAGGTGGGAGAACAACATTAACTATGATTTGAGGGAAGTAGATTATACAGGGAATGATTGGAAAGCATTAGCTCAGGATAGGGATGTATGGAGAGCTTATGTCTGCGCGGCCATGAACCTACGGGTTCGATAGTGCCAGTGAGTAAGTAAGTAAGAAGTCTGATTTCTGCATGAAACATAAATTCCTATGCCACATACATAGTACATAAAGAGGGTGCTGAACTACAGTATCTGTCAAAATTGATAGATCTATCTGTGAACTGTCAACCATTGCATTGAAACATACCTTTGAAATGGCTTCCAGAGAAGCATTGTGGTGTCCAAGTCCAAAAAATGTATACCTTTTTAACTGCAAGGCACTAAAACTCTCATTTAAACTACAGTGAAGTACAAGTCCTGTATTGGTACACTGGATAACCCTCTCTACTCGCCACCCGTGTAGCGTCCTACCTCATTTCATTCCATTCTTAACTCATGCAGGGATGTACATCTGCTCCATACAGTGGATTGTCATTGCTGTATTCTGGCTTGGATTTCTGTGCCTTGCAGTAAAAAAGGCTGATGATTTTTTGGACATGGCCTTAGTACATCACAACTATGGCTCGGAAGTTGAGGAAAGCCTTTTTTCATTTTATGTCTGAAGACGAGTGTCAGATTAATATACATACATTTTATATCATTGTAGGCCAGAAAATGATGGGTTTTATATGTACTTATTTTCCTTTCTTGGCATATTGATTCTTTTTTTATCTTCTTTTTAGGTCTTAATGTCTCTTTTTGCAACTTTACCTTCTTTTGACTACATTTATACCATTTGTATAATTCAAGAATCTGCAGAGTCTAGTCCCAATTCCAACTTATTTTAAAAACGCTACCTAATTTTACTTTGCAAAATCTTTTCACATTGCAAACACTTTTGTTCTGTGAGGAACTATTGAATCCTTACAAAATATCCCATTATTTTTATTTTTAACCAGCCTACTGACCGCCTGATACCCATTACAAATTCACTGAATTCATTCTAGGTGGGAAAAATTATTCATTCTAAATTCTCAAAGAACTTTCTTTTTAATAAACACAGAATTCCCTTTCAAACTATGTTGAATTAAAAAATAAAGTATGAAAGAAAAATAATTTTCAGTCATCAATGTACCTTGCATTTCACTAAAATGTACTTTTTTGACATTTTTATTATATTCATTAAAAATGCATTTGAAACTAAAATTATTTAATTGCCTTTTTACATCCTTTTCTCAGTTTTTATGTCTTTTTTAGGATATCCTTAACCTTCCGTCGGGCTCAATATTCTGACTTCGAGTTTGGGCGCAATGTGCCTGATCAGCACATGCTTAAAAAAATTATTTAACACACTGTTTGCCAATGTGAACAACGGGAAGACGAAGAAATGTTATTTTTAGGGATGTCCAAAGGATAAAATATTCAAAATTTGCTGCTAGAATATTTTTTATTGGACATAATATTGATTAACCAAATTTGTGACAAGCATTCAAACAACATTATATAAAAGTAAGAACAAGTTAGGTTCAGTTCAAATATACTTGAAAGTAGTTCATATTATCAACATTAAGCCTATGTTTTAGCAAAATTGTTCAAGAATGTAACACTATTTGGTCTAAATAAGTTAAATAAATAATTTTCTTTTTGCAAATATTTAAAAAAAATAACATCTTCAATAATGTAACAACTTCAGGCACAATGAGCTTCTCTAAACAAAATATTTACAACCTGCCATGGTTACGGTCGAGAGCAAATTGAGTGGGGTGTTTGTTTACAGCAGGTCAAAAGAATCAGCTACTTGGATGCCCAGTCTCCAACACCGTCCGATGACAGTGGAATGGGACAAAATTGAAAACCTGTGCCTCTCAGATCAGATGCACCCGATGGAAGGTTAAGTCTTTTTATAGGTCCTCAACTTCCGAGCCCTAATCACAACATTTCTCTGGGAGAAATTTCAAGGTAAGGTTTGGCATGCAATGGTTGACAGTTCCCTTGTTAGAAGGTATATCATATGTATATTTAACTCAAAACCACAGAAAGTTGTAGAAGTCTGGTTTCTGAAATAACTGATTCTTTTGTCCATTGTTCATAAGATTTTTTTCTTGGAAGTGTTCTAATGTGCATTACTGTTAATTACTTTCAGGTGGCTTGCACCAACTGGAAACGTGTGTTTATGATTCTCAATGGAATGGCTAATTCTACAGATCCTTTAAAAATACCAGCCAGCTTAGCTCATCATAAAGACTCAATCCCCAGACTAAGTAATTATTCATCTGCAGAAATCAACATCATATTGAAGACATACACAAAGTTTCTATTTGTTCGCAATCCTTTTGAGAGACTTTTGTCAGCATATCACAATAAATTAGAACAACATTACCAAAGTTCAAAATATTTTCAGTCTAGAATTGGAAGGCACATAGTTAAGCATTATAGACAAAATGCTTCTAAAGAGTCACTTTCAAAAGGTGATGATGTTACTTTTAAAGAATTTGCTACATATCTGATAGCAGAAGAACAAGGGAATTTCAATGAACACTGGAGGCCCATCTATAATCTATGCCATCCCTGCTCAATTAATTACGACATCATTGGAAAGTATGAAACATTTGACCAGGATTCTGAATTCATACTGAAACAAATAGGTGTAACTAATATTGCATTCCCGCATGCCCCAAAGTCATCGAGAACTACATCGAATCTTGAGAAATATTTCTCTACTCTAGAACATAAAATTGTTATGCAGCTATACAATGTATATGCTAAAGATTTTAAATTATTTGGATACAGTTTAGAGGATATGTTAGGCTATGAGGCTGGTTAAATGTGTCACCTCAGGAATTAATGCTTATTTAACAACTGTTAATATTTAACAGGCTCTATATCAGTATAGGTGTCAATGCAGACAAACATTTACCCATTTGACTTATGGATAGATGGTTGTGAAGGGGGTAAAAAGTAGATCATAATAAAGAATTTATATATGTAATTCTATTTACCTGACATTAACATTTTTTTGTATTCATTAAAGGTAAATTTTGCTTTAAAAATATTAATTTTTTTTTGTATATATTAAACCATGGGCAAGTGCAATGACATCAATTAATTTCAGGTATTACATAATGATTGTTAAGTTTTACAGGCATAAAAATACAGAGTCTTCATTTTAAGATGCAACCGTAGTGCCTGTCAACTGCTCGTTGCACAGATCTCGCATGGCAATCCCACCAAATAAATCTAAATAGCTGTGAAAATGAGTAGTTATTGCAATAGAATAAAATTGATTTTTATATTGTTTATTCCTTATGTCGAAAGATTTTCAAAATTATCTCCTTCAGCTTGAATACAACGTTCAAATCAGCGAAGAAGATTTTGAAACACGTTATCCAATTTCTGCCTTGAAATGCTGGAGACATCTAGTAGATAACTAAGGCATTATTTAGATGATCAAGGTCTGTAAGTTTTGCTTAGAGGCTTTTTTTTCAGGCTTATGGTTCTTGACAGGCTTGAAAATTTCCAGACTCACGACACTTGGCTCAAAGTCCCTCCTGAAGGACAGGTTTCTTGGATATTTTCATCCTAAAAAATCAATCGACCCTGGCCGGGTTTGAACCTGCAACCTCAGGACTAGAGGCAAAAAACAGTCACTAGACCATCGCAGCCAACAAACATACCCTTAATTAACACAAAAAATTTAATTTCAGGTACTTAGAATCAAAGATATAATTTTTTAAAAATTACAAGCTACGTTTTGCCCTCTTTAGAACCATTTTCCTTTAATAAATTAATGATATTTAATGAACATTCAACCATTTAACATAAAATAATGCAAATAAAACAGTGTTATGTTTTATCATTATCTAAGTGAAAATGTGATGAACATCTCAACCTTTGAATCAGTGAAAAAATTTAAATATAAAGGAATGTGGAAAATGTATATATAAACTATGAGCTCCTCTTCTTAAGTAATATTATGTAGTTATTTGGTTTTTTATCTCTACATTATATTGTTATTAATTGATATGATGTTCTTTAAGACTCATTCAGTCTTATAAGGACAACTATAATCTATTTCACCAGTGAAGGCCGATTGTTTGCCTCAAATATTATAAGAGTGGGTAGGGGGAAATATTTAAAGGATTAGGACTACTGGACGTTTCAGCATTAAGTTGACCCTTTCACTGCAGGAATAAATTAAATACAGTTTAGACTTAAGTCTACGCTGTGCAGACAATGTATCGGTGAAAGCAAATTAAATATCATAGCTTGTAAAAACATAAATTTCATTGGGTAAAGTACTGGTTTTCTATTACTGTAAAATACTTGCGCTGGTTTGGGTCTCCATGGGGGAAGAAATTTTCTTGTGGAATTTCGGCCAGTATGGGACCGGTGCCCACCAGCATCATGAGGAATTTTGGTAGCTACAATAAGTAGCAGCTCCAGGATGAGAAAACTAGCTATAACGTCTAGGGGAACCAATATGCTGACCACAAGTCACCCCTACTCTGGTTGGATGATTATCTACCTATGTGAATAACACATGTGGATGTGAGGTCAGCAGCCAGATGGTAGGCAAAGGGCCTCTCACGCCAAGGAATAAAAAAAAATGTTACTTAAAACAAACAGCAAAAAGAATGTGTACCATTCTGTACTTACTTTGATCTTCCAGGCAGAGGGATGTTCCTGAAATTGACATCTCCACTGGTCATTGCCTTGTAAAACTTCAGGTAAGCCACGGGCCTTCATTGGTGAAAGAGTCTATGTACACTGAGAGCACGATAACTGAAAGCTTCTGCAATCTCACAGGGGGGTGGTCACAAAGTGAAGAGAATGTTATGGAGCTGATAAAAAGTTGGCTCTTTCCTATTAGGCTATTCCATGTAATTGTCCAGCAATGCTGTAGCACTGAGCAAATAACTGGTATTTGTAGGTAGGAGTGTAGTAGTAATGAAATAGAGTGAAAAAGAAAATTGGGATAGTTTATGGGAAACATAATGGGTGGATTTCTCAACTGAAGTCTAAACCACGACCGCGGTTTCCTGATTTTTATTGTTTCCATAATAACCATAAAAACTAAAAATCTATGGCTGCTAATTACAAAAACAAATGTCTGAATCATATCTATGGTTTCATAACAATTTCTGTGAACTTTTAGTAATTTTATAAGTGTTATGGGAACAATAAAAACTTTGAAAACTGGGGTCGTAGTATAGACTTCGGTTGAGAAATCCACGTATTGTTCTTATTGGTGGATGCTTCAATTTAATGGTAATGTGGAGGAGGAATGCTTAAGGTCTTTAACTGTCAGCCAGGCTTTCAGATATCCTGTGCCCAGTGTATCTACTTGAATTGAGAATTAAAAAAACTGATACTAAAGTTGAGGGACTCCACTGGTATCTGCTTAGTCAGTGACAGCAACCTTGACTCTTTGGAGCTGTTGTGCCATGGATTTATTGTATTTATGACTTTCTTTAATCTTGAAGATTAAAATTAATTATTTATTAGACATACATAAATTCAGGTTTCATATTTTATTTTTAATCGTCACAGTCATCATGAACATTTTACATTGGGTCAGTTAAGCCTGTTCATATATATATATATCAAGAAATTCTTGATTTCTCCAGCATTTAGTTCTTCCTCTGTCACCATTAGATTGGTATTGGAATACCTTCTTTGGTAAACAATTACCTTAGTCTGGAATATTTTATGATTAATGTGTTTGGAGATTTCATTGATTCTTAGGTGTTGAGTTGTGTCTTTATTAATATATTATTTTTATCCTAAGTTTATGTTATGAATTACTTACTTTTTACAAGACAGCTACAGTAATTAACATGTCTTCGGTTTTCTGACAGACTCTAAAGGAGAGGTAAAATATTAGTATTCATACATGTAGTGATGATGAGACAAGGGTCATCTCACCAGATTTTGTAAATTAGACATAGTAATGTCTCAGCGTAAATAGTAAAAAAGGCATAACTGCCAGACATCCAGAGATATCTTAATTCTACTGTAATGTAGTTTACATCAATTAACAGTGACTGTAGATGCACTTAGATAAGATTATGAACTAACTGTACTTTCTACTAATGTGTTTATGAACAAAAATATATTTTGATAATTAACATTGTACTATTACAAATGTAGCAAACATATTTTCAGTTTTAGTATTTACCAAGTCACCTGTACAATTGTAATCATGTGCCATGATTTAGTAAATTACAAAAATGTAATTATTATGAGTTAGATTTTTTGTGACTCACCTCATATTTGTAGTTTTATTGGAGACCACGGTTTCAGCACTCTACATACCATTATCAGTACTTTCCTGCAATAGAGTTAGACAGTATTGATGAGGCACATAGGGTGCTGAAACCATGGTCTGCAGTAAAACTACATATATGAGGTGTGTCACAAAAAGATCTCATAATAATTAAAATAAACCTCCTAGTGTTACTTCCTTTAAATATTATACAAAAATGTATTTTACATACCATTACAGCCCAACATATCATATTTTATACACAAAACATGTTTTATAAATGACACATACTCTTCTTAAAATTTCAGCAGGGGTGGTTAATACCTATGTGTTTATAGGCATCACCCTTCTGTTTTCAACCCTGTTTAACTAATATATGTGATCTCGAACTTTAATAAATAATTACGAGAAATGAAAATTAAAAAGTAACTAATTTTTTGATAGGTGCTCCATTATTGGTGAATACAGTTATACTTCTATTGCTTTTTTTTTTAATGCCATCCCATTGTCATTTCAACATTCTGATATTCTCCTGGCATGGAGTTATTGTAACCCACTTCTGAGATTGGGGTGCCTGGAAGGCAGAGTTACACTGCCTCTATGATATATGATAGGTGGTGATGATGATAACGATGTGCCAGGAGAGGCCTTAATCCTAACGTAATGAATATGTTAATGATGGCCAGATGATGTTTGGGGACCATTTGAGCCTTAAAGTTTCCTGACATTTGTCTAACAGGTGAGGAAAAATCCCAAAAAAAAAACCACCCAGGAAACATGTCCCGACTTGGGATCGAACCTGGGCCTACTGCATTATACATTCCCACATGTGTTTGAAATGAGAACTACACAATGTCTTTGAGTTTACCAGAAAGAATTAAAATAAATAACAATTTTCATCACCATACATATCTAATTATATTATTTTTGGTCTGGACATCTTACCTCAATATTAATGTTGATTTGTTCTTGGACATGTTTCAAAACAATTCTCTGTTTTATCTTCAGCTTTCCCAGACTGGTTTTATTTATGTTGCATTATGTTGCACCACCTGGATGTCGATGTCAGCTCAATCCTGTGGTTGGCCAAAGAACCTCCAAACAAGGTCACCCTCCATCGGAATATCAAAATTCATAACTCTGTTTCTGTTCTTCTGAATATAAATTTTTTCCCAAATAGTCAGCTCGTTTGTATTTTCTAACTGTTTTAATAATTTAGTGTCTGAATTTATATTATGTTTTTCAGACCAAACATGAGCAGCAACTGCAGATTTTTCAATTTCTCCATTTTTAATATTTCTTATGTGTTCTTTGGTTCTAATTTTTAGGTTTCTTTTTGTTTTCCCTATATATATCTTTTCACAACCCATGCATTCAATTTGATATATTCCTGACTTTTTATTTTTATCAGTTTTTTTTTTTTTGTTGGTTTTTTATTAGTTTATTTAAACTGTAGTTATTTTTTGGTGCTAATTAATATTAAACTTACTCCAAATATATTTTGAAATTTATTATGTACCCAGGGTGATATGTGAATTTCCTATATTTTTTCATAGGTGTGTTCTTCTTTTTCAAGATTACTTCTGTTTAATCATTTTTTGTTTTTTATACTTTTCTATCCTTTTATGTACCATTTTTTCATCAAACCCATTTTCTCTTGCTACTTTGATTATGTGTTTTTTCTCATGTTTGAAATCTTCTTCGTTTAAGGGTAAGTTTACCAATCTATGAGTTAAACTATTAAATGCTGCTAATTTATGTCCAATTAAATAAAAACCATAATAAAAACCAACAAAAATGAAAAAACTGATAAAAATAAAAAGTCAGGAATATATCAAATTGAATGCATGGGTTGTGAAAAGATATATATAGGGAAAACAAAAAGAAACCTAAAAATTAGAACCAAAGAACACATAAGAAATATTAAAAATGGAGAAATTGAAAAATCTGCAGTTGCTGCTCATGTTTGGTCTGAAAAAAATAATATAAATTCAGACACTAAATTATTAAAACAGTTAGAAAATACAAACGAGCTGACTATTTTGGGAAAAAATTTTATATTCAGAAGAAACAGAAACAGAGTTATGAATTTTGATATTCCGATGGAGGGTGACCTTGTTTGGAGGTTCTTTGGCCAACCACAGGATGGAGCTGACATCGACATCCAGGTGGTGCAACATAATGCAACATAAATAAAACCAGTCTGGGAAAGCTGAAGATATAAAACAGAGAATTGTTTTGAAACATGTCCAAGAACAAATCAACATTAATATTGAGGTAAGATGTCCAGACCAAAAATAATATAATTAAAATAACCTCAAAATATAACTTCCTAAAATTAAATATTAATATACATATCTAAATTAGATATCCAGTAAAAATTATCTGCATGTAAGAGCTGTGGTGTATTTAAATGGAAATTTGATATTTCATTTTCTGTTTTTTTTATTTATATGATTGAGCCCTTCCAAAAAAAAAATCTTGAGCCACTATTGAATTTCAGATAAAAAAATATATAACGGTAACACATTATTTTTTTTTAAATACAATAGGAAGTAACATTAAGAGGTTTATTTAATAATTAAGATATTTGGTCTGTGTATTCTTACCTCTTATGGTTGTTTTTGTTGAACATATGTTTCAAGGCTTCTAAGCCCAATTTTCAGCTTGTACTGAGTCTCTACAAGCTGAAGATAGGGTTCAGAAACCTCGAAACATATGTTCAACAAAAACAATCACAAGAGATAAGAATGCACAGTGTGTCTGTATAAGCTGAAGATGGGGCTCAGAAGCCTTGAAATATTTGTTCAACAAAAACAACCATAAGAGGTAAGAAGAATACACAGACCAAATATCTTAAATAATAAAAAATGTTTCTGTTATGGCATAGCTTATGATATGCCTCTACTAATCTGCTAAAAGTTTGGTACCAAATAAAAACAAAAGTTAAAATAAAGTTTTATAGTAACTTCAAGTACTAATATGAATACAACATAAAGGATAAATATTACAAAAAAAAATATTCTGGTCATTCATGAGTTTGTTATGCTTGCCTGTAGGAGTTACCATCATATGGCTAGAGGAGTGTGACAGACTATTAATGTTCTTCTAGCTGATCATTTAAATATTATATAGGTGATGTCTGTCTTATATTTCTGTCATATGACTCTTACCAATAGAGTTCCATTTAAGAAGTTACATCATTTTTAATAAGACCGTGAAAATATATTTTTCTTAATATAATAAAGTTGGGAATTTTTATATTATGAGGTTTTCTTAATAAGAATCAAATGAATTGTGAATTCTTCTTACCTCATACATCTATGTTTTTAACACAGAACTGCAGTATCAGGAAACATATTCCCATCTTTAGCTGCTTTCCGACTCAATTTTTCATTATGCCGATAATTTTCTAAACTGCCATCTGGTGTACTTTTGAAGAACTTTGTAATCAAATTTGGTTCATCTGGAAACTCAAAGTTCACACCAGATGGCAGTTTAGAAAATTACTGGCATAATGAAAAATTGACAATCGTGAAATTGGCTGAAAATGGGAATGATATGTTTCCTGATACTGCAGACATAGATGTATGAGGTAAGAAGTATTCACGATTCATTTGATTCTTATATTTTTCTTGCACATTCTCAAGACAACATGAAGTTCTTGTCATATAGTATCTAAAATTTTGGTTTGAGAGTTAAACAAGACGTGATGGATACTGTAATAATTAGACCTAGTGGACTAGTATTTACCATGCTTCTCTCTGGTTCTGAAGTTCAAAGTTGAATAGACTTTTTTATGGCAATAAGAATACTGATTATGGCTTTCATCAGAAGGGAAACAAACTCTTAGGTTTCATATTGTAAACGGAGGCCTCTAAGCTAAATTTGTCAGCCCTTTCACACTCAACTTTGAATTGTGGTGCAAATGTTCAGTTAAATAAAATACCCTTCTTAAGTTATGTAGGTAGGAAATAACACTATGAGGTTTATTTTAATTTATGTTGAGTTGTTTTTGACTCGCCTCATACTTCTTAACTCCCTTGCAGACCTTGCACAACTGAGTTGTGAATGTGATACAGCATTGAGAATGTCACAAATGCAGTGAAGAAACCCGGGTCTGCGAGGGAGTTAAGAAATATGAGGTGAGTCAAAAACAACTCAGCATAAATTAAAATACCCTTCTACCTTCAGGAACTTTTTGTTGTCAACCATAAGTAAAATTGCAGTGATACAAGTCAGAGGTCTTAGATAACCACAATCCAATGTATTGGGGCAGCTCACCAAGTGAAGTGAGCTAGAGGACCCCATCATCTCACTCATGTAAAGACAAAATACTTGCATCGGGACATCACCAATAATTTTGCCAAGTTTTTATTAACATATTGAGTTGTAACCGTATGCACCAGGGGTTTCTGCTACCATTATTTGCAACAATATCTACTGTCTTTGTGCGGGTGGTAACTATGCCTTGGATTAATACACATGAGTACAAATGAGTAGCAGCATGAATGTACGCGATGCAATAAAAATTGAACTGCGTAATGAATAAATACAATAAGAAAACATAATCTAAGTTGGACCTGAGTACAATCATGGATTAGGAATCTAATAGCTCAAGAACATATTCTTAGCTAATCCAATGTTCAAATGACACATCTCTATCTGAAAACAACTACTACATGTTTATATAATAATGAATATAATTTGAAAAAAACAAATTAGAAAATAACAAAAATACGGAAGTTGTGTATATTAAATAATAATGAAAAGTTTTGTACAAGTAATAAAAACATAATTAAGCTGAACAGTCTGGAAACAAATCAATAAACAATAAATACTTTACAATACACATCCATACTTAACAATCCATGCCAGGCCAGTCATTCCAACGTAAAGTTTCTTCTAATGACACAGCTGATAACAAATGGTCCAGGGAATTAACATGGCTCCCTGACCTCAAACTAAAGAACAAACATAATTTTGTTAACATGTCTGAAGAAGGTACAGTGTACCGAAACAGCTGTCACTGAATTATATAATAAATATGAAAATCAAATAAACTACGTTTTATTTTTATTTAATTAATAAATATGGATTTTCATCAAGTAAACACCAACTCAATTGATTAAACATAGACTGTTGTACATGCAATATGCGCTGCAAACTAAAGAGGCCTGAGTCCTTTGCACAGACTATGACATTGGGAATTACATAACTAGAAGAATGGAAATGGAAGGAAAGGAGCTTATCTGAGTAGCATGGAGAAAATATTAACATACACAGTTCAACATGAACATTAATATATAATTAACAAGGAAATATCAATCAGTGCTTCATCATTGTAAATGGCATGACAGCCTTGGGCACCTGTTGACTGCAATATTATACACAGTTACCAGAAGAAATTCCTTGTGAGGATTATTCCTCCATTGTATGTTATATATATATAAAACTATGGGAAGTCAAGAGTCTCTGTAATGCAAAATAACACGCATTTCCAGAATTGAGCCTATGTTTAATTTGCTTGTGCATCTCATTCCTGTTTGTGATTATTGTTCCTAGGTATTTGAATTCAGCCACTTTTGAGGAAGTGGCTGAATTCAAATACCTAGGAACAATAGTCACAAACAGGAATGAGATGCACAAGCAAATTAAACATAGGCTCAATTCTGGAAATGCGTGTTATTATGCATTACAGAGACTCTTGACTTCCCAACTCCTTTCAAAAAACGTTAAACTGAAAATATATAAAACTATTATTCTACCAGTTATATTACTTTAAGGGAAGAAAGGAGATTACGAGCCATTTGAGAATAAAGTCCTTAGGAAAGTTTTTGGACCAAAGAGAGATGAACAGACAGGTGAATGGAGAAGGCTACTTAACAGTTAATTACATGGTCTTTATAGGAAGCCAGATATAATGAGAACAGTTAAGTCTCGTAGATTGCTATGGGCAGGACATGTGGCACGAATGGTGAATGAAAGATATGCATGGAAGCTTCTTGTAGGAAAACTAGAGGGAAAATGCCCAGTTGGTACACCAAGAATGAGGTGGGAGAATAATATTAATTATGATTTGAGGGAAATAGACTATACAGGGGATGATTGGAAAACATTGGCTTAGGATAGAGATATATGGAGAGCTTATGTTTGCATGGGCATGAACCTTTGGGTTCGATAGTGCCAGCGAGTTAGTTGGTTATATATAAAAAGATAGCTCTCATCTGTCCAGCTGCTTTTTGTACTTCTTGTCTATCACTGGAATAGCCATGTCATCTGCATAGAGCAGTAAGTTTCTGTTTGCATCTCTTCTCGCCCCAAAGCTTCTAAGTGTAATGATTTCAGTTTCCTGAATTGAAATTTTGAAGCAGTAATTGTGATTGGTAGAATGGAGATTTTTTTGAGAAATTATAATGTGCTTAACTATTATATAGATAGTTTCTGATAATAGTTAGTATTGGAAAGCATGATTAAGAATGGTGTGAAAATCAAGATCTTGTCATTAAAAACAATCATTGACTCCCTATCTCAAAATACAAATTTTCCAATCTTTTGACATCATCTTTGTATTATTGGCCTTAAATATAGACATACCCTGCATATTCACTTAATTACTTTGCTCCATTGGTCCAGTTATCCCTTCACAATGTTTAAGTTGCCACAGCAATATGACACCTCAATTGACTGAAAGAAGCATGGTCACTGGTCTTGAGTATCAATTACAAAACAATTGTTTTTATATGAAAATGTAAAAATAACACTGAGCAACAAAAAATAAACTTTTATTTGTCTCAGAAAGAAAAATCTGATTCTGATAATATTTTTTCTCCTGAATTCAAATATGATATCAGTTTTTCTCCATCATGCAAGGTTTCCGAGAGACAGGCATTTATAATTTCAAACACTTTAATATTTTCTACATTCATAACTACACAATATTCGAACATTCAGACTCACCTAGAAAGAAAGAAATTACAATTTTCTGCTATATTTTGCCTGTGGGGCATCCCTCTTGATGGTCCAACAATAATCGGCCAGCATATTAGGATTCCATTTGCCTTGATATCTCTTTTCCATAGCTGAAAATCTCCTGAGTTAGCTGATTTGGTTTTATTTTACAACGGACAAATGGACTAAATAATGTTTATTAAAAAAATAATTATTTAAATCCATTAAATGAAATTTAAATATAAAAACTGTGGGTGATAGAGAAATTCCAAATACATATTTGAAAACACGATAAAAAACTGCATTAAGTACAACTATTGGTACTCATGAGACAAAAATCATGTTGACCAGTGTAATTATTTGTAATTGGATAGTGTCGAAGGTAATTGTTAACATAATTCTTGCTAAATATTTTGCTAAGTTTAATATTTGCCACCTCATTGAGGTGTACTTAATATTTGTACTTGTGACATGAACAGGGTAATTGAATGATTTGGGTGTAAGTTTGCTGTATTGAAAATCCTACCAAGTGCAATATATTATATCAATATTATTAACATGCAATATATTAATTTTCAGATGTTTTTTATTATTTTACTTTATTTTTATATAACTTTGCAAACATATTTGCCCTTTTTATAGAAAATGTGTTGAATTGAAGGAATGCTAAGAAAAGGAATTTACATAAATGGAACAAAAGTATATGTTGAAGATGTTGTAGTGTTTATTGTACTACAACAGAGTGTTGTTTAGTTAGGGCTTTATGCTGTAGCTGTTTGTCCAGTTCTCACAATGTGCAATACAGTATTGGATTTATATTGTTAAATGTGTTATGTTTTACTATACTGTAATTCTTGTACAAGTGAAATATGTGACTCCTAGAATTGATGAAATGCTCGCTAAATTTATTGTAAATGTCTCTTGTGTTGCTTTAATTAACTGCCAAATTATATATAATTGACTCTCTGTCCACCCCCCAATTTTGAAGAGATATGCTGTATACTTACAAGTTTCTTTTTTAGTTTTTAATGGAAATGGTGCATAATAGGGTGCTATAGTGAGTTTTATAGTGGTTGTGTCCATTGCAAGGTAGTATATCAGTCAATCATAGCAAGGACACCTTCTGGTAGGCACACAAAAACTACACATACGAGTAGTTAAATTTTCTCAAGGCTTAATAGGAGTGCTTCTACTGTGAGAAGCCATTATGATGGGGAATTGCTAATTACAAACATGATGTGGAAATTAATTTTTCTAGATAATGCATCCATAGGGCATAGTTATCAATTTATCATAATGAGAGAGAAACTTTTGCATCTGAGCCGGAATTTGAACCCAAGATTTTCAGCTTTACATGCTGATGCTTTACCATTGAGCTACTTGAAATTGAAACTATAAAAGATGCAATTGTAACTGTGTTAACAAAATTGTACCATGTTGTAATGTGCAGCTGATACAACCACCAGAAAAGTCACTGTGTTCATATTAAGCACTGGGTGAAATCACAAATGTAGCCAGAGAAAAGAATGATAAAGAACTCGAAGTGCAATAGGCCTAGAAGGCCCTTGGCCTACCATCCGACTGCTGGCCTCACATACACATGTGTTAATCACAGAGGTAGATGATCATCTAGCCAGTGTAGGGGTGACATGTGGTCAGCATGTTGGGTCCCCCAGCCATTATAGCTGATCTTCTCAACCTGGAGCCACTATCTATTGTAGCTTCCCAAATTCCTCATGGTGCTGGTAGGCACCAGTCCCATACTGGCCGAAATTCCATGAGAAATTTTTTTCTCCTATGGGGACTCGAACCAGTGCAAGTCCCATAGCTCTGCACCAAGGTTTCTTGCCTTAACCACTCTGATACAGTGTGGGATGGAAAAAAAAAGCATGATAATCCAGAAAATTTTATTTTTATCATAAAATGCGAGATTATTTGTAAATGTAATCACAAAATAATTGTGAAAACATAAGTATCTGCTGAAGATACTATCCATTCCTGAATACCAATTTCTTATTTTAACTTTAGAAGAAAATATTACGATGTGTTTTTCATGTTGATTATTTCACCTCGTGGAGGATAATTCTATTATTGTCAGTACATAATTACAAATTTTATTTTTATTGACTTAAGCTTTCACAACTGGAGTTGATAATATGATCTGATAGACATTTTTGGGCTTGTTGGCCATGGTCAAGGTGCATAGAATTCCCTGATGTTTTGCTAGAGACTGCGTCTGACATCCTCAAGGTTTGGCTTGAGACTGGCTATTTTTGTCAACTACCTGCCTTATTTATACTATTTCCCATGGTGTATTCTCTGCACAGTCCATTCTGTTGTAAGTTTTATCTGATTGCTCAGCAGTATGGTCCTCCATTGAACCAATGTGGTGCCATCTGATAGTCTAGGAGGCTGTTGGAGTTTACGTCTGATGTTTTTGGAGCTGGTATCCATACTTTGTTTACTTTAAGTGATTCTTCATTTTGATTAAAACTATTTTGATCTTTAAATATCTTGATGGTTTCTCGTTGTAGATGGGGTGAAATAGTGTGTACAATTTGATAATCGGCGGTCTGTTGAGCATCCAGCATGGAATATTCTGCTACTGCCAACTTCTCCACTTGCTTTAGGTGGCTATATCTTTGATGTTCCTTGGGCCTGGTAGTGATGCTGCATACTGTATACTTGGCCACAACTACATCGAATCCTGTATATTCCTGCTGAGTTATATTTTGTCCAATACAAGGAATTAATATACAGGGTGATTCAAAAGTCACTATACATTTTGTGTTTAGACAGGTATTATTACACATTATATAATAATACTGAAACATATGCAACAGTAG
The DNA here is from genome assembly GCA_030220185.1 of Diploptera punctata. Classification (NCBI taxonomy): domain Eukaryota; kingdom Metazoa; phylum Arthropoda; class Insecta; order Blattodea; family Blaberidae; genus Diploptera; species Diploptera punctata. Next base: position 860,291 of record JASPKZ010001237.1, on the reverse strand, counting down.
GACATAATTTCAATGCATTTCTATGTGACCACCTTGCACGTCTAGACACAACGACCATCGCTCCACTACACTGCGAAACACTTTCTCAAGCATAGCTGGTGTAATCTTAGCAGCTTGCAGCTCTAATCCGCTGTTTTAGCTGTTGAATGTTGTTTATCTTCACCTGGTACATATCAGACTTTATAAACCCCCAGGAAAAAAGTCTAAAGGTGTTAGGTCTGGAGAGCAGGGAGGCCACATCATTGGCGCTGCACGGCCAATCCATCTACCGGGAAAATCTTGATTTAGGTAGTCCCAAACCGCAATGGAAGAATAAGGTGGTGCCCTATCCTATTGAAAAAAATCAGTATCCATAATACTATCAGATATCAATTGGGGTTCCAAAAACTGTTCCAACATATTGAGGTATACGTTTCCAGTAACAGTTTTCTCTGCAAACATGAAGGACCGTAAACTGTTGACCTGGTTAATTCTAACCTTACATTTACTTTGGATGTGTCCTGTTCCCACTCCTGCACCACATTTGGTTGGTCCTTTGCCCATATCCTGCAATTGTGTCTATTGACATGTTCACATGTGTGGAATGTAGCCTCATCACTAAATAAGATATTTTCCATTAAATTGTTATTTTCCACAGCTTCTAGTAGATCAGGACACGCAGCTTCTCTGGTTGCATAGTCCTCAGTTTATGCATGACCTGGATGTGATATGCAGGTTTGTGCAATTTGTAGCGTAGAATTCTCCACACAGTGGTTTGAGGAATACCCAGCTCTCTACTAAGTCTCCTGGTTGATGCAGGGGGGCTGCGAGTGATCGCATCCTGTACATTTTGCACGGTATCTGGTGGTTCAACCGGTCTGCCTGGACGCTCTTCATCTGCAACACTACCAGTACGCTGAAATTTATTGACTAGATTCTTTATTAGCCAGCCTGGTGGTGCCTGGTTTCCTAAATTTACAGGTGAAATCTGTCTGCGTTTGTTCGTGTGTCATATCACAAAGACGAGCAGAAACAACAGCTATTATTTCTTCTTTGGTTAGCATACTGTTATATTACATGCAACAAAAATTAATACAGTCACTATATCATCAAAATGTATACTGACTTTTGAATCACCCTGTATTTTATTGGTTTTACTTAATTTTATGTAAGCTGTAAAATTGCTAAAGCTCTTATTGCTACTGAAACTTTAGCATACTTATAATCTAAACTTTTAATGTGTTACATGTTTATACCATGCAAAGTATAAGATATGATTCTTATCTTCACACTTCTGTGTTATCTGCATCAAATGCATTGAGTATTTTGCAAGATGAATTCTCCTACATTCATAATGCACAACTTTTCTTGGATAATTTTATGAGGAAAATATGTAATTAAACAACCCCTATGTTAATCTGATACCCAATTGGGTTAGAAATTTTAATTGTGAATTGTTTTATCTCTGGTGTAGGAGGAGTGTTGGTGTACAATTTTTAATTGCTAGATTGCGAACAAGATGCCAGAATTAAATTCCAAATCCCTCTGCAGCACATGTGTTCAAAAGGCATGTGGTACTACTTTTTCTTCTACTTCAAGGTTACGCTGTAAGCCTGTACCGACTCAAAACAAAATATCCCTCCATCTGGTCATGGGGCGTCCAACGGAATATTTACTTCTTGGATTATACTGTGTATCTTGAATGCTTGTTATGTCTGTGGAGAAACTGAGAAAAGTCTACTGGCTCAGATGATAACATGGCTGGTTCCTGTCTTGTAGGTCTGGGTTAGGTACCCACTGGAGTATGAAATTTTAATTCTAAAATGTTCAGTATCATGGCTAAGATGGGTGGTGGTATAACTAACTCACTGGCTCTATCGAACCCGTAGGTTCATGGCCACATGGACATTAGCTCTCCATACATCCCAATCCTTAGCTAATGTTTTGAAGTCATCCCCTGTATAATCTACTTCCCACAAGTCATGGATAATGTTATTTTTCCCACCTCATCCTTGGTCTACCAACTGGGCGTTTGCCCTCTGGTTTTCCTACAAGAAGCTTCCATGCACATCCTTCAGCCCTCATACAAGCCACATGTCCTGCCCATTGCAGTTTACAATACTTAACTGTTCTTATTATATCTGGCTTCCTATACATATCACTAACTCCATTCACCTGTCTGTTCATATCTTTCTGTTCCAAAAATTTCCCTAAGAACTTTATTCTCAAATATTCATAATCTTCTTTCCTCCCTTAAAGTAAGAGTCCATGTTTCTCATCCATATAATATAACTGGGAGAATAACTTTTTTTTTATATATTTTCGTTTAACATTTTTTTGAAAGGAGTTGGGACGACAAAAGTCCCTATAATGCATAATAGCATGAATTAAGCCTATGTTTATTTAATTCCTTTGTGCATCTCATTCCAATTTCTAATTATTGTTCCTAGATACTTGAAATCAGCCACTTCTTCAAAATTTCCTTTATGTGTCATTAGTTGTCCATTTCCATTATATAATTGTCCATTTCTATGTGTGAACATATATTTAGCTTTATTGATGTTTACTTCCAGTCCCAATGATGGGTGGTGATATAAAATTTTTAATCACTAGATTGTGTGCCAGATGCCTGGATTAAATTTAGAACTTTCCCACAATACATAATTATGGTGAGAAGACAAGTGATACTGCTAATAGCAATTCGTCCATTGTATGGACACATTAATGTCATCTGTATACTGAATGCAGATCTGTAGCATGACAGCTGTAATGGGTGGCATTAGAATATACACAGAGACTGAGATTACATTCTTTCACAGAGAATGAAGAAGTTATAAATTTAATCATCATTTTACTCCATTTGCAATATTACTATAATGCTATTATTTGTACATCAATTGAAGGATATCCAGATTTTCACCTGACTGGTTGATGGACTCCTTTCAAAAAAGTTAAACTGAAAATATATAAAACTATTATTCTACCAGTTATATTATATGGATGCGAAACATGGACTCTAACTTTAAGGGAGGAAAGGAGATTACAAGTATTTGAAAATAAAGTTCTTAGGAAAATTTTTGGACCAAAGAGAGATGAACAGACAGTTGAATGGAGAAGACTATATAACAATGAACTACCTGGTCTTTATAGGAAGCCAGATATAATAAGAACAGTTAAGTCTCGTAGACTGTGATGGGCAGGAAATGTAGTACGAATGGGGAATGAAAGACATGCATGGAAGCTTCTTGTAGAAAAATCAGAGGGAAAACACCCAGTTTGTAGACCAAGAATGAGGTGAGAGAATAACATTAACTATGATTTGAGGGAAGTAGATTATACAGGAAATGATTGGAAAACATTAGCTTGGGGTAGGGATGTGTGGAGAGCTTATGTCCACGTGGCCATGAACCTATGGGTTCGATAGTGTCAGTGTGTTAGTTCTGGTGTTGATGGATTCTACGGTGTGAAAATCTGAGTATGGGTTCCTTTGGATGGGAACTAAACCCTTGGGTCACATCTCGTAGCCTGAAAAAGAAGCCTCCAAGCACAATTTGTCGGCTCTTTCACACCCAGATTTGAATTGCAATTCTAATGACCTTAGCTGTTAAAGAGCATCATTAACTAAAGTATACCTACCTACATTAGCCAGGGAACAAACTTTGAATGAATAATCAGAATATAATCTGAAATTTAGAACAACCACAAAAACTGTGTTGAATTTGATAATACTTTTAAAATTTCCACTAGAGGAAGAGCAACTATATACAGAACTAAAATTTTATATTGAGTAACAGGCAATGGAGACATGTTAATTAGGATGATTTGAAAGAGGTGGAAATTTGTTCTAGCACTGGAAGGGAGTACCATTTGTTTCTGAAACTGTCTACACTTTCGAGTAGATTAGTATCTACATGAAGGTGTAATTATTATTTGTATTTATGTACACTTACCCAAAAAAAAGAATGGGTCAGTTATTGTTGACGAAAACAAAGGTTTCACGCGCTGTTCACAAGACAATATTATTTCCCTCAGCAACTGGCAAGTAATTGATGTGATTACAAGACAAGAACACAACACCAGATATTGTTGTTTTGTTCTTTCTGTAGCTCATAACATAATGTCAGGATTAGAGAAATCGACAATTGCAGGATGCCTCGTGTTCGATCCCAGGTGGAATTTCTCTTTTTTTTTTTTCCTTCCATATTTTTGTTATTTACACGGTCATCTATTTGAAAAAAATAATAATTACAGTAATAATAATAATAATAATAATAATTAATAAAGAGACTAGTAGTAGTGTGTGGCATGCTGTAGCGTAGTGGTTAAGGCACTGAGTTACAAGCTGGAGGGTCGAGGGTTCAAGTCCCGGTGGGGTCAGGATTTTTAAACTGACCCAAACCCTCAGGCGGCACTATGGCCCTGGGGTCGACTCAGGCTCTAACGGAAATGAGTACCAGACGCTTGTTCTGGGGTAAAGGCGGCCGTCACGCAGGGCTGACATAAAGTGCCGATTGTCTAGAAAAAGTGGGAGTCTTAACCTCCTACTACCCCAAGGGCCTCCTGAGGCCTGTTGTGGGATCAAAAAAAAAGTAGTAGTGTCCTGTGCCACAGCCGAGTGGTTAAGGTAAGAAGCCTTGGTGCAGAGCTATGGGACTAGCGCTGGTTTGAGTACCCATGGGGGAAGACATTTTTTTATGAAATTTTGATCAGTATGTTACCAGTGCCCACCCAGCATTGTGAGACATTTGGGTAGCTACAATAAGTAGCGACTCCAGGTTGAGAAGATCAGCTATAATGGCTGGGGGACCTGACATGTGACTAAATGTCACCCCTACACTGGCTAGATGATCGTCTACCTCTGTGATTAACACATGTGGATGTGAGACCAGCAGCTGGCTGGTTGGCCTGTCGTGCTTGGAGTTGTAATAGTAGTAATGGAATAATTTATGCCTGGATTTTGGCAAAATAAAGATACACTACTTTACAAGCTGACTTTACTTATACAAATTTACGCTCTACGTATCTTTATATATGTACAAAAATAAGTATGAGTCTGTCTGCCCTTTATGGACTCAAAAACTACTTGACTGATTTGAATGGGGTTTTCCTTATGATTTAGAGAATTTTTCTTTGGACAATTAGCGTAATAACATATTACCCTACATACTATAGGGCTAGAGCTTAAAAAAAAAAGGGCATCGGTGCAATAAAAAATTTGCTTTTTGGAAATTTACGTGGCTTACGTTGCCTAAACCATAACAAATACACCAAATTAATGTACATAGAATTGAATATCTCAAAAATGTCTACCAAGAAGTCCATGACAGCACATATCTATGTTTTACGGATAACTCACAAAAACCATTTTTGTCTTTCAGATCATTGATGCCAAGAAGATTGGGATAAGTAGATTCCAGGGCAATGCCAGGTAATCGTCACAGGGTATCTAAAAATTATTACGATATAAATTTATAATTATTTTTCTTTTCACTTATTCAACTAAGCATAAAAACAAATTTAATTTATTTAGGCGTAGCACACACCGGGTATTAGCTAGAATTTCATGTATTTCTCTTCAAGATTTTCCTGTTTCAAAGATGATATTGTAGACGACGAGATTTCAATTACATACACTGTTGAATCTTTGTTAGTAGAACTTGGGGATATGTAATCTTGGGAATCTATTGCTATACATTTGCGACTAATTCCTTTTTTTTTTTTTTTTGGTAAGTGTACATAAAACATATAAAATACTGTAAATTATGACATACACAAAAAAATAATTGAATACTTTTTCAAGATTCAATATACTGAAATTATCCTGCCTGAACTGATCATTGGTTATTATTAATTTATTTCTGTTTGGCAAATCAAATTTCTTGATATGCTTTAGAACCTTGTTTTAATTTTATATTTTGATGTTTGTAAAAAAATCTTACTCCTTTCTGTCATATTAAGTTTTTAAAAATCCCTTCAGTGTGTGCCGACCTATAAGAGGAAAGTAGTAGTCATATTTCTTGTTTATAGTTCCTGGGAATTTTGTCTGGCATTGATAGTTCAGTCAGTTGGGACTTCTGTCTTCTATGTGTAAATTTGTTAGATATATGTATTTTTTATTTTACAGTATTTAGAAAAATGATTTGCTAATGTTTATAGAGTACATTCCAAATTTGTGAAGTGTAGAATGTATATGTTGTGAGTAAAATCTGGGATTGAAATGTGTTTAGAATTGTATGTATGTATTTATGTACATAGGTGAAGAATTGTGTATAGAGCATGTAGGAGAAATAATAGAATCACATAACACTGATAATACAGTTGCAGCATTATTTAAAAACTAAATTAATTATTTATAATTTTAGGTCAGAATAAGAATTATGTGGTCTGTACATGTTTGTGTTCTAAATATTCATAATGTTACTGGACTGTAATCAAACAAAATGATACATATATTGACTTAGGCTTTCATGGCTGGAGTTACTACGATGATCTTGTAGAAGATTTCCAGGCTGTTGGCCATGGTCTTGAGGCTTGTAGTTCCTCGACGTCCGGCATCCTGAAGGGTTGTCTTGAGACTGGCAATTTTGTTGACTACCTTTCCTATTTATACATTTATCCACATGGTGTTCTCTGTATGGACCGTGCAGAGAACACGTCATGGATAAATGTATAAATAGGGCAGGTAGTCGACAAAATTGCCAGTCTCAAGACAACCCTTGAGGATGCCAGATGCAGTCTCTGGCGAAACGTCAGGGAAATACAAGCCTCAAGACCACGACCAACAGCCCGGAAATCTTCTACAAGATCATCATAAAATGATGGATGTACAGCGTTCTCTGCTTCAGCTAAATTATATTTTTAAAATATTGGAAGGAAAATAATTTGTTTTTATGTATTTTTATTTCTCAGTATAATGTTAACTTTGTGATATTCTATGTTTGTAAATAAATAAAAATGAAATGCAGAGTATAATCTCTGATATCACCCAAGAAGTAATGTAGCATGGCAAATTGATGCTCTATCACAATATCTAATTATTAGGGAGTTGGATATTTTGACTCACCTCATATTTCTTGATTTTTATGCACACCAGTTTCATCACTTCTGTGCGAAATTCCCGATGCATTCCAACTGTTGCCTTGCAGTTGTCCATCCTGCAAGTTGATTTCTGCTCCTTCTGCTGGCCGACCAATCAACTTCCAAATCAAGTTTTTTTCTCTTTCACTGGAAATTTCAAAATTCATGGTTTTCTTTTTGTTCTTGTAGATGTAAATTTTCTCCCAAATTGTGAGTTCCTTAGATTTTTCTTATTGTTTTATTTTCCCCAAAGTGTAAGTTCCTTAGATTTTTCTTACTGTTTTCTAACAGTTAGAAAAATCTAAGGAACTCACAATTTGAGAGAAAATTTACATCTGCAAAAATGAAAAGAAAACCGTGAACTTTGAAATTCCCGGTGAAAGAAAAACTGTTTTCTAACAGTTAGAAAAATCTAAGGAACTTACAATTTGGGAGAAAATTTACATCTGCAAAAATAAAAAGAAAACCATGAATTTTGAAATTCCCGGTGAAAGAGAGAGAAAAAAAAAAATTGATTTGTAAGTTCATCAGTCAGCCAGCAGAGAGAGCAGAAATCAACTTGCAGGATGGACAACTGCAAGGCAACAGTTGGATTGCATTGAGAATGTTGCACAGAAGCGACAAAACCAGTCTGCATAAAATGTAAGAAATATGAGGTGAGTCAAAATACCCAACTCATTAATAATTAAGAGAAACCTCATAGTGTTATTTCCTATATATATATTTAATTAAGTTATCTAATGTTTAGGAGCAATGTATTACAATATTGTAAAGATTTGAAAACACCAGTTACGAGAATTGCTCAATTCTAAACTTGACTGCAGTTAAGTCATTCTGTTTGAAGTGTGTTCAACTGATACTAACAGCTGTCCAATTTGAATAGTAGGGCTAGTTTATAGGGACATAGTAATTTTGAAAATTGATCAACTTGCCATGCTGATCTAACTGTTCAGTGATGTGTTGTTATGAAACATCCTATATGTTCATTTTCTACTTACAAGTGAACTGCCAACCATTGCATGCCAAATCATACCTTGAAATTTCTCCCAGAGAAGCTTTGTGATGTATGAAGGCCGTGTCCAAAAAAAATATCTGCTGTTTTTAACTGCAAGGCACAGAAATCGAAGCTTAGAATCCAGCAGTGTCAGCCCACTGTACAGAGCAGATGTACATCCCTGCATGAATTAAGAGTGAAGTGAAGTGATGCAGGACACGGCGTGGACGGCAGTTAGTGAGAGTTATCCAGTCTGCCAATACAGGTGTTGTATTACTTCCCTACAGTTTAAATGAGAGATTTGGAGCTGGATATTAATGCCTTGCAGTTAAAAATGGGGCAGATAATTATTTTGGACCCGACCTTTGTATATCACAACACTTCTCTTGAAGAAATTTCAAGTTAGGTTTTGGCATGCATTAGTTGAGAGTTTCCTTGTCAGTGAAACTTCAAAATAGATGAGCAATTTGAACATTTAGGGCATATCATAGTGTAATTGGTTAAGGTTGCAAGCCAGATGTAGTTGTTTGCTTAAAATTGATGTTTTCTTTGTTTTTAATGTTACACAATGATAGATAATTTATTTCAGGGTTAAACACAACCAAAGCAACTCTTATGAGCTCCTATACAGTGTGGACTTGTGATCAGTTCTGTAAATCTTTATAGTGAGATTTGGTAACTATTTTATTTTGCCAAGATATCCAGATGACACTGAAGTAAGCTTAAGCAAGTATCGTTGACTCTGTGAACCTCTCTTTATTGCACTTGCTCTTTATCAATTGTTAAGAAGAGAGATAATCGATCATTGGATGATGGAATTATTAAATCCTTCTTCTCGATTAGTTGATTGAAATTAAACAATAGTATTACATCTGGCTAATTTATTCATGGGTAGTTTTGAACAGAAAATAACAAGGGGACACCCATTAATTTTAAAATTTTGGCGCAGATATGTTGACGATATAATAGCTATTGTAAACCATAAACAAATAGAAGATGCCTTAAAACTCCTGAACCTTCAGAGCAAAACTGTAAAATTCACAATGGAAACTGAAACTGACAGACAAATTTCATTTTTAGATCTAAACCTAACTACATATGAAAAAAAACAAAATAGAATTTGGAATATACAGAAAGAACACACATAAAGATAACTACATTAAGGCATCAGGATTCAACCATTTTGCTCACAAAGAAGCTGTATTCAATAGTCTTAACACACAGATTGGTGAATGTACCCCTGAACCGAGAAAAATACGAGGAAGAAAAAGAATACTTAATTAAAGTAGCAATAGGAAATGGTTATGAAGAAAACATGGTACACAAGAAAATAAATAAGTTTAAAGGGCAAAAACTAATCAATGAAAGCACACTTAAAAAACAAACAGAAGAGAACATAAGATTCAAAAAATTCACTTACCATCCTTTAAAACACCACAAGTTCCAGAAAATTTTCAATAAGTTTAACATTTGATTGGCCCCAAAGAATGAATACAGCCTAAACAAGATAATTAAAACCAACAAAAATGAAAAAATTGGAGAAGAATATAAATCAGGAATATATCAGATCAAATGTAAGGATTGTGACAAAATCTATATAGGAAAAACAAAAAGAAATTTAAAAACCAGATTGAAAGAACACCTTAGAAATGTAAAAAAGGGTGAAGTGGACAAGTCAGCTGTAGCAGCCCATGCTTGGTCTGAAAAGCATTTAATCGATACAGAAGCTAGCCTAATCAAACACACAGATAAACAGAAAGAACTCACAGTCTGGGAAAAAATCCACATCCAAAAAAAACAAGAAAGATAAACTCATGAATTTCGAAACTCCCACAAATTTTGACTTGATCCAGAGGTTCATCAGTCCACCGATAGAAGTAAGAAGAAAACCACCAAGAAACGACATAACACCGGTTGACCAGAGGCTACTGATGATGGAGATATGCTCCGAAACTGCAGTATAGAAGAAAAAAGGATATGAGGTAAGGTAATAAAAACGTTAATTTAATTCTTAAATTAAACCTCATAGTGTTCTTTCCCTGTGAAAATTAAATAAATGGTATTACATGTTGAAAAGTTTGTGATTGAATATGAATTTTATTTGTTACATCAACGTTAATTCTGTAAATAAATTATTTTCTACATTTTGTAATCTTGCAGAGAATGTAAAACTGAAAGATACACCTAATGGAAGGTAAGTCAATGATTGCACATGTGGTATCTGTTACATATATGGTTTATTAAAAAAATAATTAGAAATGAAAGAATTAGAGAGATGATTAAAGTGAATAAAAATATTCTTGAAGTAATTGAAGAACAAAAATTAAGATGGTTTGGATACATTAAAAAATGGGAGAAGATGGAATTCTGAATGTTATTTTTGAATGGAATGCAGAAGGAGAAGAGGGAATCCTAGAAACAAAGGATGGAGGGATCAGGAGGAGTTTGAATAGAGTGGAATTGGTGGAAGAAGATGAGCGAGACAGAAGTTTTTGAAGAATAAAATTATTTTAGGTTGTAGGGAAAACTACTGCAATGTAGAAAATGTTTCTAATAAAAATATTGAAAATATATTTTCAAATAATAATTATAAGTAAATGATAATGGAAATCTATATCGTAGTACAATTTTTTTTTCATGATATATAACCTGCATTGTCCATGGTGGTTATGTTCTTTGCCTCTAGTCCAGAGAGTCGTGGGTTCAAAGCCCAGTTGGGGGTTAATGGATATTCTTTAGGATGGAAAAAATCCTAGGGACAAGTTGTCTGAGATGGACTTTAAGCTATGGGCCCTGAGTCTAATATTTTCAGGCTTGTAAAATAACCTTAAGTCTGAAAAAGGCATCTAAGCAAAATTTACCAATCATCATCCACGTAATACCTTATTTGCCTACTAGATGTCTCATTGGGTCGATATACTAACCACATGCCATTCATGACATCTGTAGGGAAATAAGCATAACTAAATTTGTCTGGTTAAGAATTTCCCACCAGGGAAGCACCCATGTCCCCATAATGGAACAAATGGGGATCAATCATATCATACAATATCTTATTTGTATTAGAATATATATATGTGTCTGTGTGTGTGATATGTGTATTTATTTGTCAATATTTCTTTCACAGAATACATGAAGCTGTCAAGATGGTCAGGGTAAATTTGTGGTTATTTTCTTATGGCAATGGGTGGGAAGTAAGCATACAAGTTTGCACTCCATGTATTTAAATAGAACAATATTTTTGTTATATGTACAACACTCCAGGTAAGTAAATCAGAAATGATTCTTAAGAAATAACAGAAATTTACCAAAATTAAATTTCATTCATAGTTAAATATGGGAAATAACATTATGAGGTTTGTAAATTAATGAGTCAATGAGGTAAGATGTTAAAAAACGACTCATTAATTTACAAATTAAATTTCACATTAACTTAGAATGGAGAAACTTGAATATGTTTTTTAATTTACTAATTAGTATTTATTGAAAGGTGTATAGATCAAATAGGGAACAAAATATAGGTTATGATTAGGTGTAAGGCTAATATTTGTATGATATTGTATATTCTTTCCATTTGCTTATATATATAACTAAAGATAAATTCTATAAATAAGAACTTATTCACATGAAAACATTTCGGATAGCCAACATTTCATTATGTTGTTTGTAAAATGTAGACAATTACAGTTCAGATTTCCATTACGTCACAGAATTTTTAAAGTACCTTAAATAACCTTTGTCAAATTATTGTGTTATGGTTTTGTTTTTACAAACATTTCCTACTATTTTAATGTTTTCTAACATTTCTTAAACCATAGTTTACAATCCGTAAATATTTATTATCTGCACATAATACCAGTACAACATTCTTATCCCACTGTTAAACTACTTACTTGCTACTATTCCTCTCTCTTCTAGTGTTGCCACAATGCAATTCATCAGAAATGAAATTGTACTATTCAGGTACTATAACCTATAAGGGAAGTTTTTCCCATTTAGACTTGCTAATAGTAATGTTACCTTAGGTTAGGTTTGTTTAGTTCCTCAGGTTAGCTTCCATTGTTATATTATGAAATTATACATTTATAATGTGTTAATCTCATTTTTGAGAATTTATTGCGAAGGTTGGTCATATGGATTTCTTCACATCTCAGATAATGTGCTGTAAGCTATTGGCAACTTCATAAGCCTTGTCCATGTGCACTACTATTCTGTAGAACTTAGAAAAAAGTCTTGAGTGACCCAATGGAAACTTTTTCTGACAATTTATTACAATGATTTTAAGGGCATGTAAAACAAATGGATGATGAAAGGTTACCAAGAAGACTTTTGGATTGGATTTGATCCCAGGAGGATGGAGAGGTAGAGTTAGACCAAAAAAACACTTGACTGCAGGACATGAAGAAAGTGATGACTGAAGGAGAATTAAAAATCCTGGACTAGGAAGATTTTGAGGAAAAGTATAAGTGTGCAGAAAATTGGTCGCATACCAACCTGCCATGTTGAATTGGTTCAATATATGGAGGACATGGCTCCGGCCATGTTGCTCTACAACTTACATCCGATATTTTGAGACTTACTTCAGTTCACTTGAACAATGGCTCAGAGAGTGGAGAATTGCTATCAACATAGTTAATAATGCAGATATATTCTTTTCACTATCATTAAGATGCATTCAGACAACTTGTAGTGTATTTTTCCTTGGAGAACACACAAAATAGATAAAAAAAAGTCTGATTTGGGCCTGGACAACCCACATAGTTTCAGATTAGATGGAAAGCCATTTGGAGATTTGACACACTAGGCCCATTTCTGAATTTGGGAGGGGGGGAGAGCCGATTGTCTCAAAAATGGTGTACTGCTTTATAAGAAGTTAATCTGCCCAATGTTTCTGGATATGTAAACAGGCTCCAAATAATTCAGTCAAAGTTTCTGTTTATTGTGACTGGTGCACCTTGGTACGTCAGCAACAGGTAGAGTCATAAAGACCTGGGCCCCTGGGACTTCCTTATATAGTTGAACACATCAAAACCGTTCCACAGAGATTTGACGCTATGGTTCCTGATGCAGAGAACTCTTTAGTTCAGCAATTTGGGAGGTACCTTGTCTACTCAAATAATAAGTGAAAACATGTCACTATTTCACAAGGACATGGATGTTTGGAATTCAGAGCACTACACCTCTGATGGGTGGAATCTTCTAGTTCGGCTCACCTTGGTCATAGAAGCTGAAGACATGAGTCTTAACACATTTTCTTCTCTCAGTACTTTTCTGCTGAAACCTTCAGCTACTGGACTCATACCCCAGCAGAATTATACTGTTAAATTTATATAATAAATTTGGGAATTTTTAACATTATGAGGTTTTATTAATAAGAAATAAATCATGAATTCTTCTTACCTTATACTTCTGTTTTTTTAAACACAGCACTGCAGTATCAGCGACCATCATCACCATCCTCAGCTGTTTTCACAACAGTCAATTTTTTCTTTTGCTGGTAATTATTCAAACTGCCATCTGGTGTTCTTTTGAAGGAATTATTTTCTAAACTGCCATCTGGTGTTCTTTTGAAGGAATCATTTTCTAAACTGCCATCTGTTGTATTTTTGAAGAACTTTGTAATCAAGCTCGGTTCGTCTGGAATCTCGAAGTTCATGGTTCTAGTGTGGTTTTTTGAATATATATCTTTTCCCAAACTGTTAAATCCAAAGGTTTGGATAGATGTTTCAAAAGTTTTGCTTCTTTTTCAATTCTATGATGCTCTAATAAACTATGTGCTGCTATAGCTGATTTTTCAATTTCTCCATTCTTTATGTTTCTGAAGTGTTCTTTTTTATGAGTTTCCAAGTTCCTTTTTGTTTTTCATATATATATCCTGTTGCAATCTTTGCAATCAATTTGATAAATTCCAGATTTTTTGTTGTCTGGGGTGTTAACTTTATTATTAGTTAATAGAAGATTACCCAGCCTGAATTTGTTAATTGAAGCCAATGTTATATTAAATTTTCTGAAATTTTTTTGAAATTTATTGTGAACTTCAGGATAGTAAGTAAAATTTCTTGAATTTTACATCTTTCTTGGAATTATGTTATAGGGTGGTGTATTCCTGTAACCTTTTCTGTTGTTTAAATTTCTTTAATTTATTCTTTATTATGTCTTCATCAAACCCATTTATTTTAGCAACATGTACAATATGATTATATTCATTATCAAAATCTTCTACATTAAGTGGAATATTTATCAATCTGTGTATACTGCATTGGAACATGACCAAAGCTCCTTTTACTTTTCCGATATTTCGTGTGCTTACACCTGATTGTAAAGCAAATATTGGAACAATTCATCAAAGGGCCACAGCCCATTTATTATAAGATGTACCAACATTAGGCTCAGTGCATACATTTAAAATAGTTAACCCACAGCACAAATCCCCTTTTAGGTAGAAAGTTTTATACTTTCCAGCTGTGCAATTCAAATGCAGGAATCGATAATAGACAGAAGGACATCATTTTGCATGCAAAAGTCTGCCCTTGATTAGCTTCTTTGGTCATGGGATTCGGTGACAAAATTGTGTGTATTGGAGACATTAAATATTATAATAAACAAGTTTTATGTGATTTAAGATCATTAAATTATTCTTTAAATTATATGAGGTATAGGTATTGATAGCTGGGACCATAGCGCAAACATACATCTTTTCACTGTTGTGATCTCGAGTTTGCATTTCAGTCACTCCATGTGGGTTTCATGTTGAATGAAACTGAGTCTGACCAGATTTTTCTTAGGGTTTCTCTCCTGCCACAGATTTCATCTCACCATTTCTCCATACCAATCTCATTTATTTCCTTTCATTTCATCTATCTCTGTGATGGTGTGTCAGGCATTGTTGGCCAGCACCTTTGTTAATCACAGAACTCCAATGTATGGGACTTCATTGCATCTCATCCCTCGACCCAGCCCTAAGTCAGATACACGTTGAGGAAATGTTAATATTTATCCTGTTCTTAGCTATAAATGAAAGAGCAGAATTCTCTTCGATGATGAGGACGTGAGTACTAAGAAAATAACTATGTGAACTAATCAAGTTTTTTTGAGTCTATACTATCTTACCTCAATTTAATGTTTGTTCTCGAACATGTTTCGATTAGTCTTCTAATCATCCTCAGCATGGCCAGACTGGTTAGATTTATGTTTAAACCCTGGATGTCGATGTCAGTTCCCTCCTGCGGTTGGCCGAAGAACCTCCAAATGAGGTCACGTTCAGTCGGTATTTCAAAATTCATAACTCTGTTTTTTGTTTTAATATAATAAATTTGGGAATTTTTAACATTATGAGGTTTTATTAATAAGAATTAAATTAATCGTGAATTCTTCTTACCTCATACTTCTATTTTTTTTAAACACAGCACTGCAGTATCAGCGACCATCATCACCATCCTCAGTCGTGAAAACAGCTGAGGATGGTGACGATGGTCGCTGATATTGCAGTGCTGTGTTTAAAAAAACATAGAAGTATGAGATAAGAAGAATTCATGATTCATTTAATTCTTATCTGTTTTTTGTTCTTCTGAAATACGAACCCAACGTGACCTCATTTGGAGGTTCTTCGGCCAACTGCAGAAAGGAGCTGACATCGACATCCAGGGTTTACAACATAAATCTAACCAGTCTGGCCATGCTGAGGAAGATTAGAAGACTAATCGAAACATGTTCAAGAACAAATCAACATTAAATTGAGGTAAGATAGTACAGACTCAAAAAACTTGATTAAAAGAACCTCAAAATATTACTTCCTAAAAAAAACATTATGTAAACTAAATTTGATTCTGAGCAAAATTATATTTCCAAATTCTTAAACAACAAAGTTACAGAACATAAATTTATACACAAGTTTACAGCAATGTATTTACAAATAAACATTTCTGTTTACAATATAACCTAACTATGAAACAAGCTGAGGAAACTTTGAGGACAAGTGCAGGCATAAACCTGGTGAAATGATGGGCACACATGCTCACACGCTTCTTAGAGTCATAACCAGGTTTGGTACATTAAAAAGACTATATGATGAAGTACTATTATCATATAGCTATCACAGTGGGCAAAGCAGCAGCCATTCTTACTATCAAAAAAAAAAGTATTTTATAGTACATCAAAGTCAAACAGTAAATTACCAGACACCAAAATAACAGTGTTTAGGTTGATTATACGCTATTTACAAATACAGAAACCTCAAGTAATGGCATTGTTGAAATCAGAAGCAGATAATTGTTAACGCACTCATTATGTATAATACAATGGAATGCGATAACAACTATAACAGCAAAATCTCCTCTATATCTAGGCTAGCCAACATTAAAACCTGCATATACTCACTCATTCGACCATGTAGAATGTGCAACTCAATCAAACAGCAGATTTCACACGATCATACAATTTTGCAGAAAATGTTACGGATCTTGTATTTACAAAATTCTTATCTGTGTGTAATTTTCACTTGAAGTTAGATGAATTGGTAACATTATTAGTTATCTTCCATCTTGTGTCTTGTATCTCTAGAAAACCTATCATCGCATTACTGCTTCTTATTTCCATAGTTCAGGCTACTAGTCTAAAATTTTCCAATAATTATTTTCATATCCTAAGATATATTTTCTATGAATACTTTGAATTTTGGACTACTAGTATCAATTTATACCTAATAGGAACACAGTTAGTTAAAGCAATATGCTATAAGCCAGAAGGTCACAGGTTAAATCCCACAAAGTCATGATATTTAAGATTGACCTAAACCTTCCAGCAGCACCATCACCCTGGGGTTGACTCAGCCTCTACCAAAAATGACTACCAGACACATGTTACTGTGGTAATGGAGCTGTGAAGGACTGACAACCTGGCTATCATTTTGTGCCAATTGTTTAAAATGCTGGGAGCTTTAACCTCCTACTATACCAAGGGCCTGTAGTGGGATCACTTATAGTATTTACCTAATAAGTAATAATTTAATTTCTTTCTGTTAAAGTGTGGGTTTTTAAAATCTTTACATGGAATTGAAATTATAACTGATATTTTTATTAAAAACAAGAAGAATTAAAATTCCTTATCTCAATCATTTCAGACATATTAGAAAAAATAATAAGTTTACCTGAAATAACATGGAACAAAGTTATCACTGAGTAAAAAAATATCATTACTAATCACCAAGCTATGAAACTTTATAGTGTGTGATATGAAAATTACACACAGCCTGAATATTTTGTGAATATTCATGTTTTTTTAATTTTACTGCAGAATTGTATGACTTGTGCATGTGGTTGACCACTCTATGTAATCACCATAAATTAATAATTTAACTGTTGCATCTTGCAATGTAGAGGGCAGAAAGACCATTAAAAATTGTAGGTAAAAGAAAAGGCACTTTGAGCCCAAAAGATCTCCATCCCAAGTTTTGTAAATACATATTTTATACAATTTGAAAAAACATTATTATCTGCAGTAGTAGAGCACAAGTTAGTATTTTGTTAACTGATGTGAGGATTTATTAGCACATCCTCATGTGTGTTGTATTTCCACTCCCACAGCACAGCTTATTGGCACATGTTAGGTTTTAAATACTGCAATTGTTTTGGCATGTAGCAGGGCGAAACTGGTGTGCCAGGAGATATCTCATAAGGCACGCACATAATGCAGACACAAATTAAGTTTACGGTGATCTGACAAAGAGAAAGGGTTAAGGTAGAATTTTTTATCACTCACCTCATATTGTTCTTATTTGACTATAAACTAGTTTTGGAACATAGTTTCTGTTCCATCCTCAGTATCGTCACGACCGTTGTTCTGTCGTCTTGAAGAGCTGTCCTTTGCTCCTTCCATTGGCTGACTGAAAAACCTCGAAACCAGGTCATTCTCACCGGGAATTTCAAAGTTCATCAATTTCTTCTTTTCACTCTTTTGAATGTAGATCTTTTCCCAAACAGTAAGTTCTTTTGGTTTTTCTATTTGTTTTAATAATTTAGCTTCTTTCTCGATAAGATGTTTTTCAGACCATGCATGGGCAGCAACTGCAGATTTTTCTACTTCACCTTCCTTGACATTCCTGAGATGTAAATACATATTTTATACAATTCATCATCAAATAAAAAATTACTAAACATGGAAAGAAAATCGAAAATTTGAAAATTAAAGCAATTGGAAATAAGAAGTACATCTCAGGAATGTCAAGAAAGGGGAAGTAGAAATATCTGCAGTTGCTGCCCATGCATGGTCTGAAAAACATCTTATCGAGAAAGAAGCTAAATTATTAAAACAAATAGAAAAACCAAAAGAACTTACTGTTTGGGAAAAGATCTACATTCAAAAGAGCGAAAAGAAGAAATTGATGAACTTTGAAATTCCCGGTGAGAATGACCTGGTTTCGAGGTTTTTCAGTCAGCCAATGGAAGGTGCGAAGGACAGCGCTTCAAGACGACAGAACAACGGTCGTGATGATACTGAGGATGGAACAGAAACTATGTTCCGAAACTAGTTTATAGTCAAATAAGAAGAACAATATGAGGTGAGTGATAAAAAATTCTACCTTAATGAATATACCTCATAATGAGAATTCCTAAAATAAGTAAAGAGGAAGGGACTTGTTTCTCTTTAATTCAATCAAATCTGGACTCAAAACTGTATGGATTTGTGTCAATGTGCATCTTGCATACATGGAGATTATGCAAAATTTAAGTACTATATAAACATTTTGCTAATGAAATTTAATTATTTTATTCCAAAAAAATATAAAGCATTGTATATTTATACTGCAAGAGTATTAATTTTGTGAAGAGAATTTGATATGTCAGTTGGGGAGAGAAATACAAATTGATATATGGACAATAGGTATTACAGTTAAATCAGTGATTCCCCAACTCACTGACTCAGAAGACAAATTACTTTACTTTTTATTTTATATTTAACCACAGATTCCACTATCAAACTTCAATATTAATTTTTTTCTTATTTTGTTTTATATATATTACAATTAGATTTCAAAAATTAAATTATCGCATGCCTTTCACTTTACTGAATATTTAGTTGGTAATTTTATAGTTATGTTGCACAAATACAACTAAAAGAGAAATAAGTAATGGAAAATAAAACTTGCTTAATATTTATCAATATTTACAATTTCCTTTACCTTCCAGTTTTCGTAACTTCAGCATTTAGAATTTTTGTTCATGATTGAAAACTACTAGCTACGAAAGTGCAAAATATATGCTTTACTATATTTATAGTTCTGTAAATAAAACTGTACAAAAATGAAGAGAGAAAATATGTATTATTTATCAACCAATGTGCTACAAAATCTTAAATCTGTATTGGCTGCAACTATAGACATTTGTCTGCAAACTCTTATGTTACTTTGTTTTTATGTAGCACAGTTGGGAACCACTGAGCTACAAACTATTATACTGTTTGACGGACATTTAAGCTTTGCTAGAAGCATGTTGTCCAATGGAATGTCAAAACCTATGAAAACATCCACATTTCATGAAGCGATGTATGGAAGCATTTTTTGAAATATTGCATCTACTTTAGATGCAATGAGACATGTGAATACTTTTAGCTGTGGTCTTCTTGCTAATTTTTAAAACACAGAAAGAAAATAATTGTGTTCCAATATTGTGGTTGTGAGGCAGATTTTCTTCTAATGTGCTTTAGTTTGGGTTGAGTGTGCTTACCACACATTGGTTTGTTAGTGCTATATTTTTTCAAAAGCATAATTTTTTATGCTTATTCATGCTTTGGAACTATGTGGGCTTTACTTATAGCTCTTCTTCACCATTGTTAACAGTGGACGCTGGTACTTGATCTATCAACATATCAGCATTTCTGATGACTCGATAGTAGAAATTAACAGCCTGGTTATAGTGGTGTATTGATATGCGCTCATTGTTCCCATGGTAACGGCTTACATCTTCTGGCATCACAACAGTTGGAAGGAATCGGTAGAGATTTGTTGTGAAACTTAAGTACCACCTTGTGTCAGTATTGGCTATAAATACAGCTGTGAACAAAACAAGTAGCAGTATTATTAAATAATTAATTTAATATTGGTGGAATATGTTAAAAAAGAATTTGAAGTAACATTAAGTTGAACTTTTTTAGGAATAAATCAGAATGAGGTTAAATTTATTATTAAATTAAAACGCTTCATACATCTTATCATATCCAGTCTTCTAAATAGATCACAATTTCAAAGCCTTGGCGGCTTCGTCTTCAGTACTTTCTTGTCGACTGATGTTATGGATGTGGAGGTTTATCAGTCCACCAACAGAGGGAAGAAGTAGTAGTTCTTCTGATCAACATAACATCAGTTGACAAGAAAGTACTGAAGATGGAAGCCACCAAGGCTTTGAAATCATGACCTACTTAGAAGACTAGATATGAGGAGATGTATGAAGCATTTCAATTTAATCATAACAATAAGTTCCTCTGTCCTAAATTTATTTTTTATCAATAAAGAAACTTGAGTAAATGGAGAAGTAATCAAGAAATTTTGATGTTATATTTTAAATTAACACTTTCCAGAACTGGATATAGTTTAATTTTAGAAAGGAAAATTGAAGGAGAATTGTATAAGTGGAAAGAAATTTGAAGTCCCTATCGGAGTTCGAATGGCATAACGGTTATCGCACTGAGTTATATTTAGATTCCAAAGGAACACCTCAGAAATGTTAAAAATGGAGAAACCGAAAAATCAGCAATAGCTGCACATGCCTGGTCAGAAAAACATAGAATAGAAACCAAAACAAAATTACTTAAACAATTGAAAAACCGAAGGAACTCACAATTTGGGAAAAAAATTACATATGCAAGAATGAAAACACAACTTTGAATTTTGAAATACCCGGTTATAAGGAGAGGGGATTGATTTGGAAGTTCGTCGGTCAGCCATCAGATGGCACGGAGATCAGTCTGCAGGATAAAAGGACGTTGGATGTCAGTAGTGAACGTGACACAGTATTGAGAAAGTCACAAATGATGTGACGAAACCTGGGTCTGCAAGGAGTTATGAAGTATGAGGTGAGTGAAAGAAAAAAATAAACAATATTAAAAAACCTCGTAGCGTTATTTCCTATCTACATAACTTAATAAGATTATGAGTATTTGAGAATAAAGTTCTTAGGAAAATTTTTGGGCCAAAAAGAGATGAACAAACAGGTGAATGGAGAAGACTAAATAATTGTGAGCTACATATATGTATAGGAAGTCAGATATAATAAAAACAGTTGTCTTGTAGACGGTGATGGGCAGGACCTCTGGCAAGTATGGGGTATGAAAGATGTGCATGGAAGCTTCTTGTAGGAAAACCAGAGGGAAAGCACCCAGTTGGTAGAAGAAGAATAAGATAGGAGAATAACATTATCCATGATTTGACGGAGGTGGATTATACTGGGGGTGATTGGAAAGCATTGGCTCAGGATAGGGAGGCAAGTAAAACTTATGTCCGCACAGCCATGAACCTTCAGTTTCGATAGAGCCAGTGAGTTAGTTACTAGCTCAGGATAAGGAAGTATAACTCCATGGTGCAACAGGCCTAGAAGGCCCTAGGCCTACCAGCCGACTGCTGGGGTCACATGTACTTGTGTTAATCACAGAGGACGACAATCATCCTGCCAGTACAGGAGTGACGTGGTCAGCATGTAGGATTCCCAGCCACTATAGCTGGTTTTATCATCCTGGAGCTGCTACTTATTGTAGCTACCCAAATTCTCACGATACTGAATGGGCACCAGTCCCATACTGGCTGAAATTCCATGAGAAAATTTCTTCTCGCATGGAGATTCGAACCAGTGCAAGTCCCATAAATCTGCACCAAGGCATCTTGCCTTAACCGCTATGCTATGGAGAGCTTATATCAGTGTGGCTATAAACATCCGGGTTTGATAATTCCAGTGGTTTTGTTAATAAGTTATTACTTTATAACACAATCAAATTCCAATAAAATAATTATGTCCAATTATCCAAAAAAATTCTATCATATCTTTGAAGCATGTGCTACTATTACGTAGAAGCTTACCTGGTACCACAATTGCATCAGTATAAACTTGTCTGATGCTAACTGCTACCATTTGATAAGGAATGCAGTCTTGACCAAAAGGGGAAATAGGATGAGCCTCTCGGGACGTTTTTACTCGAATATGTACTCTGGAATCTGAGATGATCTTTCTGTCATATGCAATCACTTCAGCAACTGTCTGTGAGGGATGTACTCGGTGATTAATAACTGCCTTGGCTGATGGAGGAACAACATTGTCCTACAAATGAGACAAACAAATGTATTAGTTGTGATTCTAATCACCTTTATGCATACACAAGTGTAAAAATGTGACAAACACATAACAGTTTGGTGAAATGCAAACAAATCTGAGATAGAACTATGCATTTAACTCTTGAAATCTTAATGCTTCAAATGTAAAAAATTTAAACAAGACAAAGATTAATGCAGTATTCACACTCTCATAAGAATAACTTATGAACATTTAACATTTTTTATATTTATTTCGTTTTGTGTTTAAATGTTTGAGATACAGTAAGCCTGTCAATAAATCTGACTGCAGACTTGATGGCAATATTTTTTAATTTTATTTTCAATGCTACAGGTTTGTCGTCTTGATATTTTCTGGTGTTCTCTCCTGGCACTGGTGTAATTGTAACCCATTTCTGAGGTTGGGGTGCCTAGTAGGTGGGGTTACGTTGCTCAATGATATTGATGATAGTGGTGTGTCAGGAGAATCCTTTAATCCTAAACTTAATCTAAGGCGAATATGAATGATGATGATGGCCATATGTTCGGTGACCATTTGGGCCTTAACGTTTCCTGACATTTGTCTCAGAGGTGAGGAAAAAACAAAAAAAAAAACCTCACACAAGAAATATGTCCTGACCAGGGATTGAACCCAGGCCTGCTGCGTGAAAAAGCAGCTTGCTACCTCAAGACCACAGTGATGGCAATAGTTTAAATCCAAGATTCTGGAAGAGTGGAGTTTTTTCTCCTTTTATTTGTATTGAGGGAGCATTCAACCATTCAGGTGGTAGCATGCCTGCTTCCTAATTAGCAGGTCTAGCTTTGATACCAAGCACAATTAATAATTTTAATTGTAAAATTTTCAATCTCAAGACTAGGAGAGATAGCGGTGTACAATTGAGGCGCTCAGAATAATAACGGCAGAACTCAACCGACATTGAATTTTGAGATAGAAGCATGACTCTGCACAGCTGCCATCTACCTTTCACGTGATGAAGTATCAAACGAATTGGAATGTGCCAAAGCTCTCATTTCCACCTTCAAAATTTGTCTGTAGTGAGAACAAATACATTCTCAACATAAAAATGACATTTATCTCGAAATGAACTTTGGTTGGGATCTGCCGTTATTATTCTAAGCGCCTCAATTTTTAATTGAAGGTTTGTGAACCAGATATTTGGATTAAATTCCAAACTCCTCTGAGTACACATTTGATACTGCTGATAGTGTTTCATCTGTCAGATGGGGATGTTAAACCTGCAAGTTCCCTTGGTACTTTTTGACAGGAGTAAGCTATGTGCCAGCACTGGGATCCACTTTCCTCCTCCTCTTCATCCCATCATCCCTCATACAAAAAAAAAACTTATATTACACTTAACATGCACTCATCCTACACGCATCTCTGAATATAATATAAATACACATTTATCTATGTAAAGTGGTCTGCTTTGGTGGAGCATAGATTGAGAATAGACCACATTAATGCCATCTATCCATTTACTGCATACCCAAAGCACAAAAAGTGCGATGGATGGAACTGAAGTACACACAGACACAAAAAGCATAAGCTAGTCTCCCCAACATCTTGTCAAATTGTTGGCAAAGCATATGTGAATTTTTGCCTCCTGGAACCTTCATTGACTCTCAACAAGATATCAGTTAATAGACCTACAATGCACATGTGCAATATTTTTATACATTAACATAAATTTAATGGAAACAAACTGTTCTCATAGAAGCTAAAAAGATGGGGAAGACTTGGAATGAAATCAAGGAGCTGGCCAGAAATAGAGCCAGATGGAGAAGTTTTCTGAGAGCCCTATGTTCCACGCAGGAATGATAGGAACTTTAATTGATTGATTGATTGAACATAAATTTAAAATTAGTTATTTTTATTTAATGATACTCTTTAACACTTCAGGTCATTAGCATGGCAATTAAAATCTAGGCATGAAATAGCCGATATATTTTTCTAAGCAGTCTATTTTTCAGGCTTGAGGTATTTTTATGTACTGTAAATCTAGGACATGGGACCTACAGCTTAATACCTTTCCAAAGGAACATATATTTAAAATTATTACAACCTGAAAAAATCCATTGATCCCAGTCCAGGTTCAAATATGCAAACCAGGAGGTGATTGTGGTTACCACCAGTCCATCAGAATTAACACACTTATATTAAATTAATGTTGGGAAGTAAACATTATGAGGTATAATCATTAAAATTCATCGGAGAACATTTTGTTTAAACAACTCGCCTCATAGGCTTCATGCTTCCATGATACCGAGGTTTCAAACACCGTCGTGTTTTCAAAATTTGTTTGACAAATATAACATTTCTTTTGCACCAATAAATAAATTTAGTCTGGCTAATCTTCTAAGTACCAATAAAAAAGTCAATGTCTCAGACAGTAAGAAATCTGGAATTTATCAAATAAGTTGCGAAGATTGCAATAAAGTTTATATAGGAAAAACAAAAAAAGGAATTTAGAAACTCGTACAAAAGAACATATCAGAAATATTAAAAGTTGTGAAATTGAAAAATCTGCAATTGCTGCACATTGTTTATTAGAACATCATAAAATTGGAAGAGAAGCTAAACTTTTAAAACAAGTAGAGAAACCTTTGGAATTGACAGTTTGGGAGAAGATATACATTCAGAAAAATAAAGATAGATCAATGAATTTTGATATCCCTAACGAAATTACTTTGATTTCGAAGTCATAAATTCAACCATAGATGGCATCACTGAAGATGGCAACAGTAGAAAAGTTGACGGCCGAAGAATTTTGTCAGTCGGAGTTATGGCTGAGGATGAACACGACTGTGTTTGAAACCACAGTATTATGGAAACATAAATCCTATGAGGTGAGTTGTTTAAACAAAATGTTCTCCGATGAATTTTAAGAATTAACACAAATTTATGCATTAATTACTGTAAATACAGGATGCAGCATAAGTCAGTAAACCATGTGCAGTGGTTGACTGACTTGTGCCGCATCCTGTATGTTATGGTGTCCATTTGACCCCCAAATTGTGATTGTCATTTGATGCTGGTACAGTTCTGATTGTAGCAGGCATTCCAATTTGGTTTTCTAACCATGTTCCATAAGACTTGTTGCCACATTTAACAATGAGAGAGAAAGAGAGAGAGAGAGACAGAAACACACACAGTTCATGTCTTGGAGTAGTTTGCACATCACCTCATTATTTATAATATTTTCATGTTCATGTTCACATTTTTTTACTCAATGTGTATTTTATAGTTCAGAAAAATTCTTGAGGAAATAGTTTTAATTGGCACCTATGATTTCCAAAATATAAATGGGTTGTATCCAGAGAAAAGCAGAACAGAGAGAAAAGTGGAAAATTTTTGAGTTTTCATTGATGGATACATCTTTGCGTAGGAAACTATGGATTAATTATTTCTCAGATAAATAAAAAGCGTAAACAATAAAAAGTATATAAACTTTATCTGAAATTAAGCCTCTCTTTTTTTTAAACAGGCTTCAGGACAGGCGTGTCTGCATAAATAACATTGCTGCAGGCAGTAACTTCAATTTTTTTATGGAGGGTGGTTGAGTAGGATGATCTAAACTTAAGAAAAGCATGTCAGTATAAAAGCAGGATTGCAGAAAAAATACATCCAAGTTTTAAATCTTTCTTTTAATATTTAATTCTGCTTACATGGAAGATAACCCTGGTTAATGTACATATGAATAATCACTAGTATGCTGTAGGCAAAAAAAAAAAGAAAACTTTAACTTGAGCAGGTCAGCAAAAAATCAAATTTTAATACTTTTTCCACACAATTGATTATTAACATTTTGTTAATAACTAATAAATAATGGGTCGTGAAATGTCATCTCATAAATTCTGTATTCTTCAAGTATGGTACTGCAGCTTCAAGAGACATTCCTTTCATCATCAGCCATCTTTATGGCTGTTGAATTTTGATCTACACCTTCATCTTTAAAATTGCCATCTTGTGTTGATTTGATGTAAAGAAAAAAGTAAAGTGATCCCACAACAGGCCCAGAGGCCCTTGGGGTAGTAGGAGGTTAAGGCTCCCACTTTTTCTAGACAATCGACACTTTATGTCAGCCGGGTTGTCAGCCCTGCATGACGGCCGCCTTTACCCCAGAACAAGCGTCTGGTACTCATTTCCGTTAGAGGCCATAGTGCCGCCAGAGGATTTGGGTCAGTTTAAAAATCCTGACCCCAACAGGACTTGAACCCTCGACCCTCCAGCTTGTAGCTGAGTGCCTTAACCACTACGCTATGGCGTGCCCCAAAGTAAAGTGATCCCACAACAGACCCGGACGCCCTTGGGGTAGTAGGAGGTTAAGGCTCCCACTTTTTCTAGATAATCGGCACTTTATGTCAGCCCTGCGTGATGGCCACCTTTACCCCCAGAACAAGCATCTGGTACTCATTTCCATTAGAGGCTGAGTCAACCCCAGGCCATAGTGCCGCCAGAGGGTTAGGGTCAGTTTAAAAATCCTGACCCCAACAGGACTTGAACCCTCGATCCTCCGGCTTGTAGCTCAGTGCCTTAACCACTACGCTACGGCGTGCCCCGTTGATTTGATGTACAACCTTTGAAATAATTGTTGGCGCACAGATAATTTTCAAGTCCCAGAACGAAGCCACTGCACATGATCAGAGGTCAGCTATTTGGTTCACAAGTATACAACTACTTGAGAAACTAAAATCCATTCTATTTTGTTGTGTGTCGTGTAATGGAACATAATTTCACGTAAAAAAGTAATGTGGTAAATGCTGTAAATAAATCAAAGCAAAACACAGAAAATAAATTGATTTAAGGACGAAAGAGAGAAAAAAATAAGCATGACACCAGAATCTAACACGCGAACTCATGCATGGAAAACAGAAGCTTCCTCCACTTACCCACAACCGTCCCTGCTAGAAACTTTCAGTACAAAGTGATGCATTACTCCAGGACTTACTTGTATAATAATTATATATTAACTTAAACCTGGTAACATCTACGCATTATGAAAACTAACGACGTTATTAAAAAAAAAAACTCCTGACTAGGATCAAACCTGGGCCTGCAATAAGAGAGCATCTTACCGACTGTTCTACTGAAGCAAACAGTATGAAAACTACATGAAGAAAGACTTATGCCGCGAGATTTGACCTCAAAGGAACAGCACACGTAACAACATACTAGTGTGAATCGCTCTTCAAAACTTCAACTTTCCACCATCAAGAGTTGCACCATCATTTTTTTCGAAGGCTGTACTTTTAGATCAAATCTTGCTCATTGGGAATTTCAAAATTCATGGATCATGCAGCAAGATTTGATCTCAAAGTTCATCAAATCAACACCAGATGGCAACTTTGAAGATTATTCAACAACATTAACTTTCAATGCGGAAAAACTGTGAACTAAAAGAATGTGGTAAGGGCGAATAGGGGTTGGAGAGTAGTAGACCCTTGTGTCAGGTTTGCAGTGACAGTATTTACTATCCATCAGTCATGTATAGTCAGTTGTTAGTGACAATGTCAAGTGCGCAATTTAGACCCTATATTCACAGTATATACACATTTAAGTCTGCCAGACAGTAGTTGGATATCAGTGCTGATTTAATTTATCTGTACGTCACATTATCCAGAAACCCGTAGGCATACAAACTACGAACATCTTTCATTAACTTCTCATATTTCAAGTAGGTCTACCACATTATTTGCTACTGATTATACCACTTGTCCAATCAATGGTGGTAGGAGACACTTTCTCCATCTTCACCACTAGCTCCATTGCTTCCCCTCTCCAGCTAAAAAGTTAACGTGGTTGAGTATTAAGATCAACAGTTGTAAAGAAGACTGAAGATAAGAGGGATGCCTCTTGAAACTGCAGTACCATTCTTGAAAATTACAGAATTTATGAGGTGAGATTTTACAACTCACTATGAGTTATTAAAGAAAATCATCATAATGTTATTTCTCATAATTGATTTATGAAATATTTTGTTACTTCATAAATAAAACAATTTGCGGCATTTGTTTTTAATATTTGTCAAATAATTGAATGCACATGCACTGTTGCCTGTTATTTAATCAGAGATTAATGGGAGAGGATAGAAATGGCCTTTGATACATTTATAAAAACAAATGTAATGGGATATAAAAATAATAGATAACTGCATTAAAACAAAATTGGCCAGGCATTATGCAACTGAATAAATATGGCATATAAATATTCAAACATGCATATTAGTGCCAATTTTTAGTGTACATTCATGACAATCGAAAGAAGCAATTAATTTTGGTGGCTGTGATTCAATATATTTGTTATAACTTTACTTTTGAAGCAATAGAATGATGAAACAATAAAATTGACTAAGTCACTGGTTCTTTTCAGACTTACCTTGTTTTGTGAGTCAATAAGCATCCAAAAACCAAAATACAAGGATTGTAATTCAGAAAAGTTGACAAGTCAGATTATTTACTAGTGAATTTAAAAGACTTGTACTAATTATACTCATATGAAACTTTTTTTGTTAATTAAAATAAAAAATTAACCAAAGTGCGAATCAGCTGATTCGTGAAACAATATTTTTAAAATATACAATATTGATTTTGGTATGGATGGATAAAGAATTTATTCACACAAGATTTTGAACAAGATCCAACAACAAAATTATTTACATTTCTTAATACTGTATTTCCTCACATAATTCACACAATTGCATAATTCACGCACTGGGATTTTTTGCATTAAATTAAAAAATATTTTTCCTTGTTATATTTCATGCATGTACAACTATACTATTTTTTTTTTTTTTTAGATTTCAACTGAATGTATATTACTATCAGATTGAATTACAACAGTATGCAATTCCTCTAAGTTTTAACATCATATAGCAAGCATTACCATCTGCTAGAGTTGGTCGGAGGGGTCCTTTACCTGACATTTGTGCAAAGGTAGTCAATTATCTTTCCTGATACTTTCCAGCATTTTTGCGGTAAAATCTTTATTTTTTATTTTATTTTATTTTTTCCTGGATAGCATATTTTTGAAAAGCCTAGCACAATATATAAGGAATTTTATAAATTAATGGTGAAGAGAAACATTTTTGCCTGAACCGGGAATCGAACCCCGAACCTTTAGCTTTCCGTTCTAATGCTCAGACCACTGAGCTAATCCAGGCTTCATTCCCATCCAAGCAGAAATCCTTCCTTTACCTTACTCTACTGGTCCTACATTCAATTGCAATTGTAGTAGAGTAAGGTAAAGGAAGGATTTCTGCTTGGATGGGAATGAAGCCTGGATTAGCTCAGTGGTCTGAGCATTAGCATGGGAAGCTAAAGGTTCAGGGTTCGATTCCCGGTTCAGGCAAAAATTTTTCTATTTACCATTAATTTACAGTAATTTAATTGTGTTTATTAATTTACTTATTTCTATCATAGTAATAGCTTTAGCTTTTCAATATTAATTTTATAATTTTATAAATATTCAATGACTGAAGGTACAAAGACAAGCCTGACCTTAGTTACATTTGTGTGAGAGAGACAACTCAGAATAGAAAATTGTAAGTTGTTATTTCCCTGTTTAAATAAATAAAGTATGATACATTCCAGTTTTGCCTTGAGAACTTTTTTCCTGTAAAGCATATCTAGTACACTAACTGGTCTCTGAAACTTTCCTCACATAAATTACACATACACCTTTTAGATCACAAAAATATGGTAAAAACGTATGTGAAATACACAAGTAAATACAGTAATATTTCTATCAATGTCTAACTTCATTCACAAAATTGCTGAAATTTTTAAATTGTGTATTACTACATTCCATACAGTTATATGCATAGAGAATGAAATTATATTTGAAAAGAAAAATATACGCCTGGACTGGGGTTTGAACCCAGGAACTTTGACTCTCTATGTCAATACTCTATCTAGGCCTCCAATCTAAACGCGTATTTTTCTCTTATACATTGTTAATTCCCTAACCCCAAATGCTATGAGCCGTTGCTACGATTTTTTGCAAATAGCGGCTTCTTTATTAAGAAGAAATTTAAACATTACTTATAAAGCCAGTAGTGCTTCTTTCAATGTTTATATTATTCGTTTTTAAACATTTTAATGTTTAAAAAGTATATTTTTCTTTTCAAATATAATTTGTCCATCATTAAGATGTTTAAAAATGAATAATATAAACATACAGAATGAAAGTTTGGTTTTATATATTTTTTGATACATTATTTACAGTTATTCTGTGGACACCTTGTATATAACTGTTTTCTTTTATGTGCTTTCCCATACTCAAACATCTACAGTTTTTTAAATTTAGAATATTTATTTTGGAAATGGCACTCTTTAATCAGAGCATGTTTAATGATTTGCTACATTTTTCATCAGCATACTGACATTTGGTGCTTAGGTTTTATCGGGTAATTAATCCTGATATTCAATTCCTATATATTGACTTTCACATCAGATGATGCTATACTACACATACATAAAACTAAACTCCATGGCATGGCAGACCTAGAAGGCCCTTGGCCTGTCAGCTGTTTGCTGGCCTAATATCCATGTGTTAATCACAGAGATGGATAATCATCTAGCCTCTATAGGGGTGACATGTGCTCAGCATGTCGAGCCCCCCACCATTATAGCTGGTTTCCTCAAAAGCTGCATGTGCGTAAATCTTAGTTGCCTCAAAAGATCATAGCTGCAATATGAGAAGTCCTGGACATGTTCCAGCAACTATACCAAACTGAACCATTGTAATCAATGGTAAAGAGAAAAATGTTTGCCTGAACCGGGAATCGAACCCTGAATGTTCAGCTCTCTGTGCTGATGCTCTGACCACTGACCTAATTCAGGCTACATTCCCAATCAAGCATAAATCCTCCCTTTACCTTACTCTCTTGGTCCCACATTCAATGCAATGAATCATCATTCACAAATACACATTGAATGGCCTCTACATTAAGAAGACATGAAGGGACTCGTGTCCTAGGAACTGTACCAAAGTTGGCCTAGGGGATAATTGAAACTATTTTTGAGGGAGGATGTGGATCTGTGTAAGAGTTTGTGAAGATATTGTAGTATGGTGCAACAAAGACATAGACCATAAACTTAATGACTATTATTATTATTCTTTTGGCATCCGAAGAAAAGTGGAATTGAAAATCCAGCCTTGAGATTGTAAAAGGCCATCAGAGCTTATATTTGTATGGAAGATGAACATTAGTATTATTACTATTATTATTAACTAACTCACTGGCACTATCGAACCCATAATATCATGGCCTTGCAGGCTTAAGCTTTCCATACATCCCTATCCAATGTTTCCAGTCATCCCCTGTAAAATCTACTTCCTCTAAATCATGCTTAATGTTATTCTCCCACCTGATTCTTGGCCTACCTACCGGATGCTTTCCCTCTGGTTTTTCTACAAGGAACTTCCATGCCTCTCTTTCATTTCCCATTCATGTCACATGTCCTGCCCATCTCAGTCTACAAGTCTTAACTCTTCTTATTACATTTAGTTTCCCATAAAGATTATATGTATGTATGTATATATATTAATCTCCATTATTATTATTATTATTATTATTATTACTATTATGGTTGGTTGGTTGGTATCTAAAGTCGAGCACTTGATAATGAAATCATTCGCTCTCTTGCACTCCAATATTTAGCAGAAAGGCTGGTCTCTTCTACAAAAGCTGGACAACCGAGGAGATGGTTTCTTTCCATATCTTCATTTAAATTGCGGAAAGGCTACTGTCTTTAACAGGGAGGAGACCCTTTAATTCCTTCCATCGAAGGCTTAAAGGAACCGACCTGGACAGTAACCTAGTGTCCAATCCCTCACCTTCTCGTGATGCAGCTGTTAGTAATCATGCTTATACATGATGAATGAAAGGGAAGGGCTACTCACCAATAAGCACTGGTAAGCTTGGTGAGGTTTTCTTTTTTGACTGAATTGGTATTACTTCTTCTTCCCATACCAATTCTCTCTTTCAACTTTTCTATCCAGTCTCCCTTGACTGACCTCTTGTTTCTTTCGACCCTGATGGTATTAGAGTATTCGAGGCCTAGGGGTTCATTTCTCCTTCCTTCCTATACCTACTTTCTCTCTATGGGTGACGTAACCACCACATGTGGTGCCTACTACTAAACGGTTACAACTAGTTTATTATTATTATTATTATCAGTATTATTATTACTATTGTTATATGTAGGACTTAGAAGTACTTACCTTTATGCCTCCATGAAATACTGTGATTGCAGTTGTGGTGCGTACAAAAGCATTAGTCAGTGGTACTCGTTCCATCTCTCGTGCCATCAATCCAGAAAACAACCACATGTTATTGTATAGGATCCGATAGAAGAAGGAAACCTAATAAGAATAAAAATAAATTTAATTCACAAATAAATGATATACACAGTACTGACACCTGAACGAGCAAGAGCTTATACTCGGGTGCAATTCAGTTACAGAAATAATACTTACAGGATATATACATTACAAAGGGAAAGGAAAACTAAAATCTATAAATTTAGGAGCTAGTTTCAAGACTAAATAAATTCTGGCACATAAAACATTAAAGAATAATACAAGGGGAAATAAAATGAACAAAAAATGTAGAATAGATTAACACCAGACTGAAGAAAATAATTAAGGACATTAGGAAATAATATAAAACACAACAAATTTAAGAGAAAGTTTCAAAACATAAAATGCACTCTGACACACAAAGAATTAATGCACAGGCAAATGATACAAACAAAACATTATACGAGTATAATAGATTAATACCAAAGTGAAGAAATTAATTAAATACATTAGGTAATAAATAAAGCAAAATAAATTTAGGAGAAAATTTAAAAATATAAAACTCACTCTGACATACACAAAGAATTAATGCAGTGGAGAATGATATAAATAAAATAATGTATAATAGATTAATACTAAGGTGAAGAAAGTAATTATATATAAAACCAATTCATTGTACTCGCATTTTGCACTGACATTTGAAACATAAAAATACGAAGTATTTTGATTACATTTAATATAGAAAGAGATCTTCTTTACATCCAGAAGAACAGGGATATAATCATGAATTTTAAAATTCCCGGGGAAAGAGATTTGATATGCATGTTCTTTGGACCACCAAAGATGGAGTAGGAGTTGACATCCAGGGCTGACAACTTGAAAATCAAGTCTGGAAAAACTGAAGGTAAAACAGAATTGTTTTGAAACAAGTTCTAGAAGAACTCAACTTTTATGAGGTAAGGTGCAACAGACTCACCTTTTCTATTACGAAAAACCTCATAATGTAATTTTATAACTATTTATCTTGTTATTCAAAAACCTTTTGTTGTAAATCATATGAAATATTGACAAAACTTCTTACATTATTATTTTGAATATACTAAAATTTATTTTATTGTGTTATAGTTAACAATTTCAGTCTTAAAAGAACCATACATTCAGCATACTTTATTTCATGCTGTAAGATATGATTAAACAGTACTGTTATAAGACATTACTTTCAGATGAAACCGAATGTTTATATTATAACACTTCCTACCCACTGATAACTAATGTAGGTCAGTAAGTTATAAATATCTGCTCTTGTGTCTACAATTCTGAAGATTATGTTACTTACTTCCTTTAAATAGTGCATGTTTATTTTTATGCCATACTTTGTTATTTTTAGGTGTCAAATTAAATAATTAAAAAACATTTTGTCTGTTCATTCTTACCTCTTATAGTTGTTTTTGTCAAACATATGTTTCAAGGCTTCTTAGCCCCATTGTCAGCGATTACAGACTGAATTTTCTCATGTTGTTGGCCCTGATTCTTGATTCCTGCTCTCTCTGCCTCTGGTCCAATGAATTTATTAATGAGGTTCCTTTCTCCAGGAATTTCAAAATTCATAATTTTTTCCTTGTTCTTTTTTCCCATATGGTGAGTTCGAGAATTTCAAAATTCCCGGAGAAAGGAACCTCATTAATAATTTCATTGGACCAGAGGCAGAGAGAGCAAGAATCGGAGCCAACAACATGAGAAAATTCAGTCTGTAATCGCTAACAATGGGGCTAAGAAGCCTTGAAACATTTGTTCGACAAAAACAACTATAAGAGGTAAGAATGAATAGACAAAATGTTATAATTATTAACAAACCTCTTAATGTTACTTCCTATTGTATTTAAAAAAAGTCAAATTAAATATTATAATAAGCTTTTAATTAATAAAAATATTGAGTCATGCATATTCCTACCTCATATATCTATTATCTTCTACATAAAACCATGGTTTCAAGAGTTCTGTGTTGAAAAACGTAGATGTATGTGGTAAGAATATTCTTGTCTAAGTATCTTTTATTAATTGAAAACCTCATAATATAAAACATTAATACATGAAGATTTTTAATGTTTATATAACAGCTTGATTATTTAAGTGTTTATTGTTTTAGTGCTTAGAATTATATTATATTAGTATGAGGGTGAATCAAATATAAACCGGAATTATTGTTTACAATTTTATTGAATTAACAAAAAAATACAAAACCACTACCTCATTTTTCTACATAGTCTCCTGCATTTCCAACACACTTTTGCCATTGAGTAGGCAACTTTTTGATGCCGTCCTTGAAGAATGAGGGATGACGTGTAGTCAGCCAGTTGCACACAAACTCCTCTACCGCTGCGTTGTCACCAAACCGCCTTCCCCCGGGTCTTCTTTCAGTGGCCCAAACAAATGATAGTCACAGGGTGACAAATCTGGACTGTAAGGAAGATGTTCCAGAGGTGTCCAATGCATTTTCGTCAGTTTTTCTTCAAATTTTTTTTGTTCCTCGCTGAGGAGCCGAGGAACCCACCTGGCAGACAATTTTCAGAATTTGAGTTCATCACTGATGATGGCTTGAACACTTCCAAAGCTTATTCCGTGTGAAGCAATTTCAGAAATTGTTACTTGCCGATCCTCCTCAATAAGGTCCCGTACAGCACGAATGTAGTCTGCAGTGATGCTTGTTCGTTTCCGTCTTTGGTGGGGCTCATTTTCCACTGAATCCTGGCCCGCTAAAATTTTTTTGGGCCAATCATACACCTGCACCTTTGAAAGGGTTGCTTCCCCGAACTGCGCATGGAGCCTTCTCAAAATTTCAGAAGGTTTAGTGCCTTCTTTCGCCAAAAACTTAATAATAATGCATTGTGCAACAGATGTGTCTACCTCTTGCTCGCTCATGGCGTACTGAAGCAAGTGGTTGCTCTTCGGAGTGCGACACATCAAGATCCCTACTCCAGACACCCCTACCAACTTCCCCTCCAAACTGCAACCTTTGCAGTTTGCTACCAGAGCCTCCAGATACAAATTCCGGTTTATATTTGATTGATCCATCCTCGTATTTGTAGTTCTAAATGGTCTTATGTCAATGGTAGGTGCTTCAATCCACTCAGATGATATCACAAGAAAATTTTGAAAACAATCAAACAATTCAAATTTGGCATTGAAATGGCTGACAAATTTTGATTCGATGGCTTTTATTTCAGGTGTAAGATTCTTCTACATGGCATAAATCTGCAACATACGACTCACGACTTCAGTTCCCTTTGGAAGAAGCTCTTAAAAATCCAATGATTCTGATAAGGTTTCAACCTGCAAACCTCAGAATCATAGTAACTACTAGTCCACAACAACAACAATAATAAATCTTTGGAAGACCAAGAGCAAACAAACTCTACTAATGTAGAAGGTATTCTAGGAGATTCTAGGCAAAATGATTATTTTTGGAAGTTTCCTTTAATCTAACCACTTTAATAAAAACTACAAACAATTAAGTAACAATCATGGAATAATGTGTTATTTGTTTAATTGTATAACAATGGTTGTTATGAAGGTCAATTGTATAGTAATTGCATTTATGCCCTTTAGAAAAATATAAATATAAACATACTAATTTCAGAAATGTTTTTCAAACATGAGGTTTCTTTTAAAAATGTGATAAACTGACAACTCTATTACTCTTTAATTATTTCAAAATGAGACAGAAATTCAGTTCAGATATTTAGTACATCATAACATTTCAGTATAAAAAATTGCAAACTTTTAAATATGTGGGTTTAATTTTAACAATTTTTTTTGCCGATTTCATATGGGATGAATATATAAATTATCAAGTGTAATGCCACATGATTTTTCAGCTTGTCAATAATTCACAACCAAAGCAAAGTGACGGGAAATGAAAACTCGGGTGGTATTTTGAAAGATTATTAAGTAAATGAAATCAAAAGACTATTTAGTTATATTTAAATTAATATTGGGAAGTAAACATTATGAGGTTATATCATTAATAGTGAGTGGAGAACATATTTTAATCGACTCACCTCATATATTTTCAAACTTCTTTGGCTTCCAAGCTATGACTGAAGAAGGACATGATTTTGTCTGAAACCGTCGGTATCAAAGAAGTTTGAAAATGTATGAGGTGAGTCGATTAAAATATGTTCTCCACTCACTATTAAGACTATTTAGTAATTGAATTTTTATTTAAAAAATGGAATTAAGTTATATATTTTATGTGTGAGTGTATACATACATGAGGAGCCATATATTTAAATGTTGCTGACTCAGGGCCTTGGCCTAAATGAGAAGGTTGGGGATTCTCTTCCAATTTAGCAACAGCAGCTGCTAGAATTCCAATTGCTGACTCTGCAGGAGGGAAACTGGAATGACCTGGGGTGCCACTCACACTTAATTCCAATGTTGCAGATCCTTTCTCGGACACACCCACCCTGAAAATGATTAGTTATGTTATAAAATTATCTGCAACCAATCAGATAACAATACCTACTACATGGGTCATCAAAAAATTCAGTAGCTCTCGAATGCCAGTTCCTATCGAGTATGTGTTGCAGATTCTGACATGTTTGTAACAAATCCCTATTATGGTGATTAAAAATCAGGCCATAAATGGAATAGATAAAAAACGTTACAGGTAATGTTTCATTTATATTAGTAACTTCAGCTATAGTTTGACTAACATTTAAATATGAATTTTTTAAATAAAACTCGTCTTTCTGTAATTTGAAAATTATTACATCAATTTATTTAAATCTCCACTTTAGAATTAAAGCTGTCAATTATAAGAATCTACAGTATATTATTAAAGCTGTTAACAATTCTGATGAAGTAATTATGACAAATTGAAATAAATAAATAATAAAAATCACTTACTGTCAGATTGTCAAATCAATATAGAAGAGGTAAATATTTAAAATAATGAATCTGAACTAATCCGTAGAATTTTGTTATGAGAAGTAGATTTGAAGTATGGAATTTCCTTAATTATGTGTGTCATGAATGGCATTTAAACACGCTTGAGTCAGGATAGTTGATACATACATGGCTACATGCTTATCTGTTCCTGGAATCAGTTCTTTGCTTAATGGAAATCCTTCATCAAGAACAAAATCAAGACGGTCAACTCCTCTTGCAAGAAGTTTTTTTTGCTATTTCTTGAGCACCTCGCTTCCCTGAAATCTAAAAGAAAGAGAAAAAGACAGATTTTTTAAATTTAAATACCAGTAGAACTTAGTGATATTTTTTTTTGTCAGAATTAGGTTATGAGTTGTTATTAAGAGAAGAGAAATGAAAAATGATTCAACATGCAATTATGATAAACATACTTGAGAAAATAATCAAGAAACTGCATTTCTACGTGTGAACACAGAACCATTTGAACATCTTAAAATTTTTGGACAAAATTGTGATGTAGCCTATTTATATTATGTTGGCCACAGTCTAGTGGTTATGTTCCTCGCCTCTGGTTCTGAGGGTTGTGGGTACAATCCCAGCTGGAGACAATGTATTTTTTAGGATGGAAAAATACAAGGAACAGGTCCTCTGTGAGAGACTTTAAGCCATGGGTCCTGAGTCTGGATATTTTTAGGCTCACAAAATAACCTTATGCCTGAAAAAAGAGGCCTCTAAGGAAAATTTACCAACAGTCATCGTCCACATATTATTTTAGTTGCCTACCAGATATTTCATTGGGTCAGTATGCTAACCACATGCCATTCATGGCATCTGTAGGGAAATAAGCATAACTAAATTTAATAATTAAAACAAACCTCTTAATGTTACTTCCTATTGTATTTTAAAATAAATAAATTTGTCTGGTTAAGAAACTTTCCCCTTAGGAACCACCCATGTCCCTGCAGTGGGACGTACAGGAATCAGTCAACATCATCTATTTACAGTATGCAGTAAATTTATTAGTTATAAATTTTATCTCCAAATGATATTTTGTTTCTGCAAACTGCAATTTTACTTGATACTGTCAAGCTTTTCAGAAAATCTGCTCTCATGATCATTCTTGCATGAATCAAGAAAATGTTTAATTACAATTATATTATTTTTAGTCTGATCATCTTACCTCAATATTGATGTTGATTTGTACTTGAACATGTTTCAAAACAATTCTGTTTTTATCGTCAGCTTGTCCAGACTGGTTGCACAACCTGGATGTCGATGTCAGCTCCATCCTGTGGTTGGCCATCGACATCCAGGTTGTGCAACATAAATAAAACCAGTCTGGACAAGCTGACGAAAAAACAGAATTGCTTTGAAACGTGTTCAGGAACAAATTAACATTAATATTGAGGTAAGATGATCAGACTAAAAATAATATAATTAAAATAACCTCAAGATATAACTTCCTAAAATTAAATATTAATTATGTTTAATTACAGTTTACACTAAAAAAAACTTCAAAATTTTGCACATTCAAGTTTATGCGAGGACTATAGGCCTAACTGTAACTGCAACAATATTTTTGTCACTCATCTACATCTCTCATTATTCACTTAATATTTTATAAAATTTCTCAAAATACCTACTATACATTACTTTTATTTAGTCATTCATAACTATCTTTGGTGGTCTAACAACTCTCAATACAATCCGTTGTGTTCACATATGAATACTTTATCTATATGGTAAATATTAGTGTTGTATATGGAATGAGACAGTGATCTTAGAAGGTTCTTTATTGTTATGTTTTGTGAAAACCCATTTCTACAAGGCAGGAGCCGCAAGTGCCTATATTCATATTTTTATTAGTGGAAACTCCAGAAGTCCCAGCAATAATGTTATTAAAGAGAGAGATGCGATTTATGCGCCGAACAGCAGGCTACACAAAGTGGGATCATAAAAGAAATGAGAAAATTATGGAAGAGCTGGATGTAGAACCCATTCTTCACCATATACAAAACTACCAGAACAACTGGAAAGCCCATCTTCAATGAATTCCAAAAGCCATACTTCGCTACTGCCCCCAAGGCAAAAGATCGCTGGGACGTCCAAAAAAGCGCTGGATGGAAGACTCCTCTTTGAGACCGTAACAGGCCACATGGCCTAATACTTGCATGGATGATGATGATGATGATGATGAAAGAGAGAGATAGGAATGACATCTACATATGCACAATGTGTGATGATAAATTATGTGTTAATGAAATATTTTTTCAATGCCCTGCTGACATTTCTATTCTAAAGTAAGGAGTCTGTTATTCAATGGCCATACGAATGCATATGGTATGAGATGGAGTAAAGTGACTAACCTTAGAGCTCTGCCACTCATTTTATGGGATAAATGAGCCTAAGACACAAGGGTTTAAAATAACTGCCTGAGCTACCAGTGAAAAAATCTATTTTTGCTGTAATGAGATCTCAGATTATGTAAGCAATAAAGAGAAATTGCTTAAAAGTTACAGGGGATTACAACAATATATATGGTACTTAAATGCAAGACTGATATTAAGTTATGCTAAATAATTTTCTAGTGGAAAGAAAAGCCATAAAATAATAAAAGAATATACATACAATTGAGAGTTTATAAGGTTGGGGAAGGAAAACTTACTTCTTCATCATGTCCAAACGCCATAAAAAATGACCTTTGAGGTCGTTGTCCTTTCTGTATCATGTATTCCACAGCTTCCATGATACCCTAGAAAATGAATAATTGGTTTTCATGTTCATTATTAATATAAATTTAAAACTAAACTTGGATTTTTTTTATTAAATCTACTTACTTTATAAATTGTGGACATTGGAAGAATGTGATCTCTTTCAGGTTAATCTCGTAAGTAAAAACTGAAATCTAGTTCAACAAAACATCAAGTGCTTTATAATATTAAAAATAATCCAGTAATTGGTTTTATTGAATAAGACTCATTGGAAATATATTTAAACCAGAAAGTGTGAATATAAAAATTGATAGATCTAAAATTTTATAAAATGTAAAAGATAATATATGAACCATAAATACATAATTAATCTTTTAAAATGTAAAATAGACCATTCATCACTTTATTTGGAAAATGTCAGGCAAACTTATAATGAAGCCATCCACATGAATTTCTGAATTTCAGTTATTCGTTGATAGTAATCAACATATACTGATATTATTAAACATTAGGATAAATATTTCTAGTTTCTATTGGATTCTTAAAAAAATATGTATACATTCTAGGTGTTCTGGCAAAAGAGAAAATGTTTAAATTTGTGCAGTAAGAATGTGGCTTTGTACAAATTAAAGTAATATAGGAATGATGTAATTTGTCAGTAATGATATATATTTAGAAAGAAGCTATTACAAGCTATGATGACATATAGAATTATGAACATGCAAAGTTCACAAATTATATAGATCCATTAAGGGAATTCCCATGCTGTGGACCTTGACCTGAATTCCTGTTCAATACTACGTCACAAGTGATAAAAATCAATGAACTAAAATACTAGGGTACAGAAAGAAACATGCTGGATATTTTAATATGCTGTACTTACCATCACCCCGGATTTATCATCGATTGCACCTCTTCCATAGATGTAGGTTCTGTTGACAATTTTTCCACCAAATGGAGGCACATCCCAGCTGCTGGGGTCAACCGGAACAACATCCAAATGCGATGCTAGTAAATATGGAAGTTTGCCTTTCGTAGTGCC
The DNA here is from genome assembly GCA_030220185.1 of Diploptera punctata. Classification (NCBI taxonomy): domain Eukaryota; kingdom Metazoa; phylum Arthropoda; class Insecta; order Blattodea; family Blaberidae; genus Diploptera; species Diploptera punctata. The sequence goes on along the minus strand of JASPKZ010001237.1, from coordinate 818,945 downwards.
CTCAACCGTATATAAGAGACTGTATGTGTTGATTACCTCCTTCTTTATGAAAGATGCACTATGAATCAGCGGGAAATCTGTAATCAAGGCCATTTAGTCATTAACTGGTTTGAGCAGTGTTGCTTTTGCAACTTGGTCTTCTTGAAACTAAACACCTTCCATATTTTTCTTCTAAGTGTTTCCAACCAAATTGGGCTCCCCAATTTTACAGTACTTTTTGTCATGAATGTAATGTCTTACATCTACATTAGGGGTGGGGTGATTCACCCGCTTACTCGTTTGCAGATACTGATGCAGTTGCAGGAGTGCCTCCTTCTCTTGGTTGTCTATTCCATACGATACAGAAGGAATTTTCAGGGCTCCTGCCAATCGCTCGGCCCTCTGCGTAATCTGGCTTTCGTCAATTTTTTCCACAACTTGGTTATTTAAGATATGGAGAATGGACTGCGATTGCTGCTCAACGAACACCGCTCGGAATATTGCTACCAACACCAATAAGACTCCTGCAGCTAGAGGGCAGCCTACAAGTGCTAGCAACAACTTCTGCCAGCATCTGAACCTCCAACGTCCTTTCCGCTTGCTTGCTAGTCCCATCTTTATAGCCTGTGTAGACAACAAAATAACTGCACCTCAACACACATTACAAATATCTATCTGGATGATGATAACTTTTTAGGGGGCACAAAAAATTATTACAACAATTACTCAAATGATGCTGGATAAAGAAATAGATCTGGCCCAACTTGGCCATAATCTCTAATTCTAAGCTTAAGGCTTTTAAATATTAAATGTATAATGAAAAATATTGGTATATTTTAAGACAAGGTAATACTTTCAACTTTAATTTACAACGAGCATTGACATAATATTTATGATGCTAGAGAACACATAATGCTATCATAAAAATATAATCATGATTTTCATGAATAAATATTTCAATCAATTCTGAAGTTACTATATAATATTCTTACTTTTTATTTAATGCTAATAAAATTATTTTGAGACAAGTTAGATTTATCTTGAGTAAATAAAAATACTGCATGATTTTCTGTATAACTAGAAAACAGATATCACTTGTCCTAAGAACATAAGCCTTATATTATTCATATTACCATTCACATTTCTTAAACACAGACTTGCTAATTTTAGTAATATTTAAAGTAAATTTGAAAATTTGTGATGTCAAAAATTAATCTAGCATGATGGTTATCTTTTATAGGTAATGTACAGTAAAACCCCATTAACACATTTGTTCCCACATGCCGGCTTGGTAGAATCTGATTTTTCCTGTAAGAATTACTGTATCCAACTAAAGTTGTATTTGAATTAACAACAATCTTTATGAATGAATGAGTCATTTTTTTATCTTACCCCATAGTTTGTTTTCTTAAACACAGGAACTGCTGTTCTCAAGAGGAACATCCCTCTCATTTCCAAACGACATTATGACTGTTGAATGCAGGCTTTCACGGCCGGTAATCATAATGTTGAGTGATTCCGGGTTATGTGGCCGTGGTCCATAGTTGGTGTTGATACCAGACGTTTCGCCCTCAACTGCGGAGGGCATCTTCAGTGGCGAGTGCTTCTAGGCGTGTTTCCTGGAGATCCAAGTAGATCTTCCAACCAGGAAACACGCCTAGAAGCACTCGCCACTGAAGATGCCCTCCGCAGTTGAGGGTGAAACGTCTGGTATCAACACCAACTATGGACCACGGCCACATAACCCGGAATCACTCAACATTATGACATTATGACTATCGGATTTTCATTGGAATCTCCATCTATAACATTGCCATCTGGTGTTGATTTGATGAAATTCGAGACCAGGTTTTGTTCATCGGGATTTTCGAAATTCTTGGATCTAAATTTCTTTTTTAGTTCCATGAATTTCAAAATTCCCAATGAACGAGACCTGATTTTGAAGTTGATCAAATCAACACCAGATGGTAATGTTATAGACAGAGATTCCAATGAAAATCTGGTAGTCATAATGTCAGTTGAAAATGGAGGGATGTTCTCTTCAAAACTGAAATTCCCGTGTTTAAGAAAACATTAACTATGAGGTAAGATAAAAAATTATTCATTCACTGAATAAGAACCTCATAATCTTATTTCCCATATTTAACTGTGAACAATTTTTATATTTAAAAAATACACTAGCTAATTCTCCTTCTTAATTCATACTATGACATCATCTGTTTTACATAAAATTTTACATTTTCCTGATCATAGAACATGAACTTATACTACATCAATTTTTATTATTGATTTTGACTTAAGCATTTAAAAAAGAAACCTGATCTGTTGTTTTAAGTACCTTCTACAGGAGGTGGTACTGATGATGTTAATACAAGGTCTTTCAAAATTAATTTAAAAATGTAGAGATGAGAAGTGAAAATGAAGAGAAGAAAAAAGTTCCAGTAAACATGGTTCTGGAACTTGCTGATTATTAAGTACTAATCCTGACAAAACAGGAGACAATTTTATTTAGTTGATCAATCACAAGCACAGTACTCAAGTGCAAACTGACAACTACAAAAACTGCACTGAACATTAGCAACTGTTCATGCATGAGCAGGCAATGCTTGAAGTAGGAGGAGAAAGAAACCAGGATGGTGTCAAATTATTGAGTTTATACAATATACAGTAAAACTTGCTTAATCCAGAACTTGAATAATGCGGAAATCTGTCCAATGTGAACAAATGTATTGGTCCCGACAAAATAATAGTAATTTTACATCTATTTATTTTGTATAAAACGGAATCTGTCCAACGCGGAAATGGAAGGATATTTCTACACAATTCATGAAAGAAAATGTTCATAAGGCAGAAAGAGAGAGAGAGAAATAAATTAGTTTCCACTTCATTGAATTCCGTTAGGCAAATTAACAATAAGTGATGATTCCTGCCGCCGGGTGAAGTAGAGTTTCTATCTGTAACTGGAATTTTCTTTCAGCCTGACTGCACACCCATTTTACAAAATACAGGTTCATTTAATGAATATTTGGCATGTGACATCTGTCTTACAAATAACCAGTGCACTGTAAAATCTTAAATTAGTTTAATATCTGAGGCCGATTGTGTACGTATCTTTCACAGGTAGCGTTGTGAATTTACGGAATAAAGATGGCTAAATAGTATGTATCATTGTCATTAAAAAAGTGAAAGTGATTGAAAGATAAAGAAAAACAATCTCTCAGTATGCGAAGTAATGACTAAATTTAAATGTGGAAAACCCCAAGTTTATGAGATTTTAAAACACAAAGAAAAATAATGAATGAATGATTGCAAGGAAATGGTCAAATGAAAAAAAGAAATAGGTTGTGGACAGTTTCAAAAGATGAAACAATGTAGTGTGGAATGAAATTTGGGGGGAATCAAAGGATGTGGATGAAAGTATAGTTAGTGAGTGGAAATCGAAACTGTATACTTTAATTTCAGGATATGCACCTAAGAGACACTTTTAATGCTGATGAAACAGACCGTATTTTTGTGTGTTGCCGCCAAAAGTCGCTCGTACATACTATACTTCACTTTCCAATGGCGGCGGAACTACAATTAATCCACGGTACATAAAAAGACATATATGGTGCTCTATAATCTAAGATTGGTTAATAATTTTTGTTTTTTTATAATATGGAATGTTGTCTAATCTGGAAAAAAAATTGGTCCCATGCAATTCTGTTTTGAACAAGTTTTACTGTACAATATTTTAATCTGCTCGAAATTATATTTATATTGTTTAATGTACAATTGTGTACATTTTATTTTCCTATTTGTCTGAAATAAACCTTATGATAGTACAGCTATCACTCATTTTGATAATAATTTGTAATTCCCTGCAATGTACTTTTGCTCTTAACTGCTGAGACATTTAGACATTACATGAACAATATAAAAAAAACTGCATATTTCCTGTAAACATCCTACCTCCCACTATAATAAAACCGACCACCATGCCACTCAGGAATGGGATGAATGAAAGGATGAACCATTTGCAACATAATAGGGTATAAGTCAGGGGCGTCCAATCTATGGCCCACAGGCCAGATAAAGCCCTCCTATCACTATATATCTGGCCCCTGTATGCCTGTAACATTCTAATAAATTAAAATATGCTGATGGTAGGAATACAGCATTAGTCTATCAGTAACGGAATAAGAACTTGGGAAATACAACGACATAATAAGAAAAGTATCAAATCAATACATGCTTACAACAACAACAATAATAATAATAATAATAATAATAATAATAAACTACAAAAACTAAAATGATGTGGCCATGTAAAAAAGAATGACACGCAGATTCCCAACAATAATATTAGAATGGGTGCCACTTGGTTGAAAAAGTGAATGGTAAAAAAAAAGTGGATTGATTGTGTTTTGAGCAGCATGAAAGAAAAAGGATTGGAATGACAGAGATGCGGAGGAGATTGACAGTAGATTAATTGGGCCCAGGAAGATGTAAAACCTGCTAAATAGATAGTAATAAAAAATCCACAACAGCTATAATAAGGCATATGGCCCACACCGCCTCGATGTTTCTTCCATTTGGCCTGCGATACAAAATAAGTTTGGGCAGCTCTGGTATAAGTGAAATTAATAAATGACAATATAAGTTTTAGAGGTTTAGGTTTATATATGTATATATATTTGTAATATTCTAATGGAATTTCAGTAATACATAGATCACATGATCAGAAATTTGTTTTGTCAGTAGATTATTTTGAAATGTTTTGAAATAAAAATCATATTTAAATACAATTCTGAGATGGTGAATTTCTAGCTCAGAAGTACAGGAATGGTTTCAAGGGATTTTGAAAAGAACTGGAATGCCATCCCGCTGCATCCCACCCCACCTCAAGCCCTACGAGTACATAATCATATGGTTACTTGCTAGCCGTCGAGAAGAGCGGACGTGTTTTTGTTAGAGTGGTTGAAGTGTGCAGGGGACAAAGCATTATGGAAGAAGTTAGAAAGCTGATTGAAACATTGTCAATTGAAGTGAAAGAGGGGTTTGAAAAGTGCAACGTGGGTGAAAAAATTTGTGATATTGAGACGAACATGCATCGGATGGAGGACAGATTGAAATGGCTGGAATCTAAATTAGACTATCTCGAAAACCAGAGTCGCCGTAATAATATTGTGATATATGGTGTGCATGAAGAAGACAGAGAAAGCTGGGAGGAAACTGAACATATAGTTAAAAGAGTAGTGGCGCAAATCGGGATTGATTTGGTGGACAGTGATATTGAAAGAGCGCACAGAGTAGGTCGTTGGAATAGTGGAAAGAGACCGATTGTATGCAAATTATCACACTACAAAATAAAATGTTGGATCCTTAGAGACAGTAAATATCTTAAAGGGACCGGTATCAATATTGCTGAAGACTTTAGTGAGAAGGTGCGCCGCGAAAGAGACTTTCTTAAGCGACACATGCTCGAGGCGAGGAGGCAGGGCTAATCTACCACTTTACAAGTTTTGGGAATGACCTGCTTGTTTGTTTGTACTTGTGCAGAAACTTCCCTTTCCCTCTTCAGTACTCTGCTCTATAGAACAGGAATTGTTACAGTTGTGAAGAAAGTCAGGTATGCACTACATGTAAGGCAATGCCAACTGCAATCCACATGAGGCTGTCCATTTTTTACAATCAAGCTTTTCCACAATGTGACAGATGTAGATGTAGCAGGATACTTCAACGTCTTAGAAAACAAACGAGAGCTTCAGACACCACTTGAATGTTGTGATTGCTAGTGACTGATAAATTAAATAAAACTGTCGCTGCTTTGTTGGAAAAATTTACTTAGTATTCAGTGAGTCTCAAAAAAAAAAAAAGTCACTGCCTTGAAAAGAGTTAATTTTCAGGCACATGTGCAATTTATTATTATTATTTTTTTTTTGCTTCTCTTTATATTTACATCTTAACTCTATATTATGGACCATCACTTTTTAAACACCCTCTATATGTTTCATAGGACTATATATGGGGTATAACAAAAAAATATCCCAAAATTTTGAGACAACATTCCTCACATCTAGAGAATGAAAACATGTTACATGAATATAGGTCCAGAAACTCATTATTTTCATTTTATGGGTTGTTTCATGCAACTTTCTCACTTGGAGGCAACTTTCACTTTACCCCAAGTAATGGCTGAATATAAATGCTTCATAAAAACTGTTCAAAATTTCCTCCATTAGCATGAAGACATGCATTGACTACCATGCTTTGGAGTAACCCTGGAGAATTTTTGAATTATCTCAGAGACTTCCACACAATGTGGTCACGAAGACTCGAGTTCTAGTGCTGGAGTTGTATACACAAGGTATTTCAATGACTCCACACTTCAAATTCAGGTATATTTAGATTGGGAAGGTCAAGTAACTGGTTCACCTCTACCTATCCAGCAGTCTTGGAATGTACAATTGAAAAATTTGTGAAAAGATACTATGAATAAGCAGAAGCTCCATCATGCATGAAGTACATGTTTTGTTGTAACTGTAATGGGACATTCTCTTAATAGGACAGGCAACCTGTTCTTCAAGAATGCTTTGTATCTTCATCTGTTAAGCCTACATGGAAGAACATGAGGTCAACAATGCTGGCCCACACATTCACTGAGAATCGATGCTGTTGATGTGATTGAACATTTGCGTGAGGATTCTCATATGCCGAGATGTGCTGATTGTGCAAATTCACAATCTGATCCAATCCGATGTATGCCTCATCTGTAAAAAGAACAGATGCACTGAGGTCAGGGTTGATACATTGTTGGGTGAACCGTTGGCAGAATACGGGCAATGCCGGAAAATAAGCTGGTGACAGGGCCTGCATACGCTGTAAATTGTAAGGATACAACAAATTCTCATGCAACAGTCACCAGATCATCGTCTGGTCTACATATTCGCTTGTAGCGAGTTGTATTGTGCTGACACTATGATTCTTCTCATAGTATGAAGAATTCTTGTGGAGTTCTCATCCTTCTGCGCCTTCCCCTGTCAACATTACCAGGCTTTTAAGTGCCATTTTCCCTAAGATGTTGGTGAATTGCTTCAAATTTTGTCTTAGCTATGACCATGTTTCCATAACCACTGCCGTGATTTTCCAGACTTTCTGTACTTCTCATGAAAATAGTAAAAAATTATAAAATCATTATGATCCAAAATTTATTTTCTCGAATTGGTTGGTAATATTCTCTAATTTCATATCATTGTTAGTTCAGTGTGTCAGTTGAATACAAAACATTCACCAGTAATTTTGCACCATCCTTTTTGAATAACTCTGCAAATTGAGAAAGTTAATCCAATAATATAAACTAATATTTAATTATTTAATCTTTGTAAAATTAAAAGATAATTATTTTAGTATCATTATTGTATATCAAAGTATATAAACCTGGTAACAGTACAATACACTATATGATCCTAAGTATAGGGACACTATACCAACCAATCATCATCATCTTCAAGGTATGGACCTGTTGGCCCGTTCCGCTTCCCGATGCACAATATGCTACAGGTCATCCTTCCAATGTTGTTTTGGTCTTCCTACATTTCTTCAGCCTTGATGTTTATAATGAAGCAACTGTTTTGATAAACACTTATTTGGCATTCTTTGTACATGTTCAAACCATTTAAATTTATTTCTGTATATTCTCTCGTTTGTATTATATATTTGTAATTCATCTCTGATATCTTGACGTCTCTTTTGATCTCTTAAAGATACACCTGCAACGGATCTCAGAAATCTCATTTCTATTGTCTCAATCTTATGTTTATCAGAGATCGTTAAAGACCAAGTCTCAGATCCGTATGTTAACGTTGGAACAGCTACTGTTTGGTAAAATTTCAATTGAGTTTCCCTTGTCTTATTTCTCAAATATCTTCTTCCCACATAGATGTTGAAATTTCTCTAATTTCTTCTCCATATCCAAATTTTACAGGTACGATATCATGTATCCCAGATAATTAAAACAAGTTACTTGTTCAAATACTCAAAGTTAGCATTTCCCCTTGTCACAGGATTGAGTTCTTCCTTCTCCTTTATTACAGCCTTGACTCTTGCAGGAAGACTTTCAAGTAGGTATTTGAACGTTTGTGGAGGAATGGCAGCATATTCTTCTTGCAGAGATGTTAATGGAAAGGTAATGATGTGGATCATTGGGGTCTGGAGTGAAGTCTTATGTTCCAATTCATTCCACAGCTGTTCAATTGGATTGAGATTAGGACTTTGGGCAGTCAGTTCATTTCTTTAATGTTATTGTCTCCAAATGATCTCCCTATAGACCATGATTTATGGAATAATGCATTATTAAGGTAGTACAGAACCATTCTTCATAACCTTTGCATTTAGATTGCCATTCAGTTTTACTAAGGGGAAAGCCCATGCCAAGAGAAACACCCCTACGCTGTAATACCACCTCCAAATTTCACTAATGGGAAATTACAGACTGGAGGAACTTAACTGAATGGCATTTGCCACCCAACTGCTTCTATCAGACTACACGGCATATAGCATGACATGTTGCTAAAAGTCACAGATATTCAATGGTCCAGTGACTGTGTTCTTCACACTATTGCGGACAATGCTTAGTATTGGCAGGGGAAATGTTTGGCTTGCGTGCAACTGGCTGGCCATGATAGCCCAATTTACTGATCTCACCACAAATAGTCATGGTGCTGACTTCATTGCTGATAGTATGCTTTCAATTCTAGGGTAAAATATTCAGCTGATAACCACTGATGTTTACACATCACATTCTTCAAAGATAAACAATCCTTTTTGAGATATAATATACAGCCTACCAGCTCATTGTTTACTTGTGGTAGTACCATCACAATTCCACTTTACAATAACATTTGAAATAGTCAATTTTGGCAGCTTGAGAAGGGCTGAAATTCATGTGATAGACTTTGTGATTAGGTGGGATCATATGCTATGTGACTTTGAGAGTTACTGAGCTCTGGAGATCTATTCATGCTGTTTGAAATAATGAACAGTTTACAACATGCAAACTGATGTGCAGTTTGTCATCTAGCCACAGCAGCACTACTCACAGGTATCCGTATACTTTTGATTATATAGTGTATAGTGGGCACATAAAATTTAGATTTTTTTAGAGAAATGGGTTACTGTAGCACTTATTTTTTCTTATCCTTTAATTTGTTCTACTCTAGAGAATCATTATACATAATTCCAAAGTTCTGTAGATGATTTTTACTAGATCATCCAGCACATGATATATACACTGCTTGCTAAGTAACCAACTCACTGGCAGTATCGAACCTGGAGGTTCATGACCACATGGTCATAAGATCTATCCTGAGCTAATATTTTCCGATCATCCTCTGTATAATTTACTTCCTTCATATCATGGTTAATGTTATTATCCTACCTCATTCTTGACCTACCTACTGGATGCTATCCCTCTGATTTTTCTACAAAGAGTTACCATGTCCCTCTTCCTTTGCCCATTTGTGCTACATGTCGTGCCCATCACAATCTATGAAACTTAACTACACTTATTATATCTGATTTTCCATAAAAACTTTATTCTCAAATATGGGTAACCTTCTCTTCCCCCTTAAAGTAAGAGAGCATGTTTTGCATCCATACAATATAACTAGTAGTATGTAGTTTTTATATATTCTTAGGATGGATTCCGGTAATGCGTAATAGCATGCTTTTCCAAAATTGAGCCAATGTTTAATTTCTTTCTGCACCTCATTCATATTTGTAATTATTGTTTCTAAGTATCTGCATTTAGTCACTTCTTTCTTATAGCATAATAATTAAGCTTACAGCATAATAAGAACTGTTTGAGGATATATTTGAAACTACACATGCGGTTTAAAATCTATAACTGATAAATGTTCCACATGATTTGCTTGCTTGCTTTCATCAAATTAGTGTAGTGGAAGATTTTATTAAGAAACTAAAGTAAATTTCATTTGAAACCTGTACAATGAAGCAAACCTGTAGTCAATGTAGAACATGTTTTATGTGCCATCATGCACATCCTCAGTTACTTGTTAACTAATCTCTGTCCAACGTAAGAAACACACTTTGACACTTCCAAATGTATTACTCTGCATAGCACGTGTAAGAGTGCAGACGAACTCTGTCAGCTGTTTGTTACAAGCCGATAAATTAATGCAAAACAATCGTTTTAACTTTTAATGTTGCAGGTTGTGTTAACATTTACAATGGTATGTCGAAAACTAATTAAATTATAATTGTTAATATTAAACAAAGTCCACCGCTGTGGTCTCGAGGTAGCGTGCTGCCTTGTCACGCAGCGGGTCCGGGTTCGATTCCCGGTCAGGGCAGTTTTTCTGGGTGAGGTTTTTATCAGGGTTTTTCCTCACCTGTAAGACAAATGTCAGGAAAACTTTAAGGCCCAAACGGTCCCCGAAATCATATGGCCATCATCATCCTTATCATTATCATCATCATCATCATCCTTCACCGGTATGGAAAGCAATGGGAAGCTACCACACCTACATTTTCCTAGTAAAGCTGCAAGCATAGCATGTAAATGCTATGACTGCAGTGAAGGACCTGCCTTCGGGCAGAATTACTATGGATGGATATTAAACAAATTAATTCAAATCAAACATTTAAATTAAAATAACCAAGTTAACATAAACTACTCAACAGCCATCATATTTGTAACTGACATTCAACTTATTATCAAGATTTGTTCAGTTTCAAACAAATGCAAATTTTTAGTTAATCTCCGACCTTCGAAGAAGTATGTAGGTGTATACTGTATTCTGATCAACTATAGTTAACATAAATAGCTTTAAATACATAATTATATTAATCGAGTACAGTCCACCGACGAAGAATATGAAAGCAGCAGGTATTTCATACTCAGTACATTATATCATGAAGGATTGTACTATAACTTACCTTCATTTAGACGCTGAGCGGGCGTGTTAGTTCCGAGTCTGTCGGACACACTTCAAAATTTTAATCATCACCCTTACCTCACAGTGAACTACGGAACATTAAAATATAAAGTAACTAAACTGAATAAGAAGGGCAAATTTAATTACCGTAAAACACAAAATATAAAACATAAAATTGAATATGCCTGAAATAAACTACAGATGTGAGTGACATCATGGACTGTTCCTATATTCTCAGGTAGTAAGCCATTGTATACCTTGCAACTCCCCGTGCCCCCCTTCGTCCCTTGCTTTCATTCTTATCGTCTGTGGACTATACATGATCTATTTTTTCGCTTCTGCTGAACTGTGCTTTGGTCATGAACAAATCGCAGAAACTGCTGCAGTCATGTGCTATGTGGATTACCCGCCCATTTATTTTCCTCAAGTGTCTTTCTTAGGCTGGACAGAAAATGGCAGTTTACTTGTAGGGGAAATTTCTTCCCTCTTTTGGACATTTTATGAACTTACTTCTGACAAATAAATTGTAAAGAAATATGAAGAGAAGTTACAAGAAAACTGGCAGTTGACAAATAACTGAGGACATATGTGATTGTGCACAAAAATATGTCTATCTAAATCTTAGGTAAGTGAAATAAAATGAGTTTTTTTTCTGTCAATTAGTATTTTTATTTAACAATGCTCTTTAAACATCTCAGCTTATTAACTTCAAAGTTCAAATTTGGGTAAACAGGGCAATATTTTGGTCAGATACCTCTCATATCAGGCTTGAGATTCTTTTGTGTGTCATACCTACACCCACACTTTTACTTCCCTTTTAACAAAGCCATGCTTCGGATTTTTACACCATTAAAAATCCACTGATCACATCTGGATTTGAATCCAGGAACCTGAGAACCTGAGGCAAGCATGATAACCACTATTCTGTTGGGAACAACAGTTTATTTTATTTTTTTTAGCAGGTTTATATTTCTTTTGTCCACCACTGTGGTCTCGAGGTAGCGTGCTGCATTGTCATGCAGCGGGCCCGAGATTGATTCCCGGTCGGGACAGGCTCCTGGTTGAGGTTTTTCAGGTTTTTCCTCACCTGTAAGACAAATGTCAGGAAGGCCCAACGGTCCCCGAAAATTATCTGGCCATCATCATCATCCTTCATTAGTGTGGAAAGCAACGGGAAGCTACCACACCTGTAATTCCCTAGCAAAGCTGCAAAGCATAGCATGAAAATGCAATGATTGCAGTGAAAGACCTGCCCTCGGGCAGAATTACTATGGATGGATGCATATTTCTTTTGAGAAATTTATAATTCTGCACATAATATGACAGAGGATTTTGATTTCCCCCTTGTATATGACCTTACAAGATACCTCTGTGGTGTAATAATTAGCACGTCTCATTAAAATTCCAGGGATCTTAGAGCTTGGTTCCTAGTTATACCAGAGAATATTTTTTTCTTTCAGTATATCGTCTGCTTAGACTTATGGGGAAAAATGAGCAGCTACTTGATGCAAAAAGTTACATAATCTAGTTAAGAATATTAAAACAAAAGTTGTAGAACTACATCATGCTAATCATATGATTCCCTGTGCTATCTTCTGCTAGCCAATTGCAGCAACCACATCATTTAACATTGGCTATTTGGAGTTGTCATTTCAAGTATTTAATTTTAATATGAGCTTATAGCATGCCATTTCTGGTTAGAAGTTACTGATCAGTACTTCAACAACTCTGAACCCAAATCACTCTAAAACGAATATTTCTATATTTTATAGGTCTATAAGAGATGTCCAGGAATATTTAAAAATATATAATTTTCAAGTAACTATGTTTATTGGGGTTTTACTGTATTATGAAATGCTTTAATTCATTTTCAAAGTAATTCCTATTAAAGAGAAGTATTTTATGCTATAATTTTGATCTTCAGGAAAGCAAACTCAATCAACTAGATTTTGATGAAAATTCATTAGATGACTAATTAACACGATAGTAATTCATTTAAATTTACAGTTATTTTTTGCTGTTATATTAAAACACAGCTCACTGTATGAGGTATTTTTACGGTATGATCATTTGAATAAATGTCATTTACTTTCACTAATTTATTATCTAATCACCAGGATAAAATACCTAATATTCAAACAACTTATAATATGTACTATTAAAACTAATATTACATTATATGTTATTATTATTAATTTAACATTTCTCACTGAAGGATAAACTATATTTGAAGAGAAAAATTTTCGCCCAGACCGAGACTCGAACCCGGGCAATGGTCCCGGGTTCGAGTCTCGGTCTGGGCAAAAAATTTTCTCTTCAAATATAATTACAATATATAATTCTATTTGTAGTAATTCTATTTTAGTATGCATATTTTATCTTTAATATATACAATTTAACATATAATTTTATTTGAAGATAATGAAAAAAAAAAAATTACATTTATGTTTATAGGCTACATTTCAAAAGTTTAAGATGAAGCTTTTCTATTACTATGAAATAATAAATATTTTAATTAATATATTTTTATGAGGCTTTAAGAACAGTACAATTCCAGTTTTAGAACATTGGGTTACTATTAAATGAGAACGTAACTTTAAAATTATGATATGCGTTGTATCACCACTCTGCCAAAGTAAAAATATACTCCTTTTAAAACTGACTATAATGTGATAACGTTAAACCCTACTCCTCAATTTGTCTCCATGTCAATTATTGTTAACTAAGTTTCTAGTAACAAATTCACTTATTTTTCCAGTCATAAATCTTTCTTTAGAGTGTAATATTGAAATTAATGTACTCGGGGATTGTCAACCACATGCAATAGTTAATACAACTAAAGAGAAAAAGATATGCCTTAACCAGGATTTCAACCCAGATTCTCCAGCTTTGTATGATTTGACTCTTCCTTTGAGCTATGCAGGCATCCAAGGATAGACATTAATTTTTATTCACTTTAAAACCCTGTGTACCATTTATAATGAACACTATTCAATATACAGAGAGAAAAATTCATGTCTGTCCATGGATGCCTGGGTAGCTCAAAGGAAGAGTGTCAGCATGCAAAGCTGGAGGTCCTGAGTTCAAAATCTTGTTCAGCATACATTTTTCTCTTTATTTGTATTTCTTTAGAGCTTGGTATATACTTAACCATCGTGTTAAAAAAATATATTTCAGAATATAAACAATCAAAACAGGTTAACAAATCAGAGTTATTCCGTATGCCTATATTTATTATTGGTATTTTTCCAATAAGTCAATCTTCTTTAGGACATCCCATTTATGACACCATTTTATAAATATCAAATATGTGAATAGCAATGTTGAATGGAATTTTATGGGATAAAGAGATATTCAAAGAAACTAAAATCCATATTTATAAATCAATAGTAAGAAGTTTAATGACCTATGGAGCAGAAATGTGGACTATAAATTCCAAATTAAAGTCCAGGAGAATCAAAAAAGATTTGGATATTTTAAGAAGTTCTGCTCTAAATTAGATAGGATCAGAAACAGTATTATTTGAGAAAAAATGAACTTTAATGAAACAATTTGTGGGAAATTATAAAGGTTTGGACACGTGAAGAAGTTGTCAGTTAGGAGTTTGGAATGAATTCCAAATTGGAGGAAAAGAAGAGGGAGACCTAAGAAGATATGGATAGAGGAATTATAAATTTAATGAAAGACAAGGGACTGCTGGATGGTGACTGGAGGGATAGAGATGAATGGAGGAAGAGAATCAAGACTTAATATTGGGCACAGGAAGATGATCTATACATTTAAAACCTGTCAAATAGAATAATATGTGTAACTGAAATTCTCATTATGAATTTTAGAGCTTATACAGATAAATTTGTTGCATCATTTGTTCCAAAATAAGACTTAGGCAGCAATAACAAAAAGAGACTCTCCTACTTAAGTTGTAGCATCTTGCTAATCTTATTCATTCTGTAAGGAGCAATGTGACACTACCTAGTGGATTGTGCACTTTATTGTTTCTAAGCTGTTAATACTGAAAATGGTATAATTTTGATGATAATAAAAAAAGTGATCCCACAACAGGCCTCAGGAGGCCTTTGGGGTAGTAGGAGGTTAAGGCTCCCACTTTTTCTAGACAATCGGCACTTGATGTCAGCCAGGTTGTCAGCCCTGCGTGACGGCCGCCTTTACCCCAGAACAAGCGTCTGGTACTCATTTCCGTTAGAGGCTGAGTCGACCCCAGGGCCATAGTGCCACCAGAGGGTTTGGGTCAGTTTAAAAATCCTGATCCCAATGGGACTTGAACCCTCGACCCTCCAGCTTGTAGCTCAGTGCCTTAACCACTACGCTACGGCGTGCCTCCAAAGGTAAAGTGATCCCACAACAGGCCTCAGGACGCCTTTGGGGTAGTAGGAGGTTAAGGCTCCCACTTTTTCTAGACAATCGGCACTTGATGTCAGCCGGGTTGTCAGCCCTGCGTGACGGCCGCATTTACCACAGAACAAGCGTTTGGTACTCATTTCCGTTAGAGGCTGAGTCGACCCCAGGGCCATAGTGCCGCCAGAGGGTTTGGGTCAGTTTAAAAATCCTGATCCCAATGGGACTTGAACCCTCGACCCTCCAGCTTGTAGCTCAGTGCCTTAACCACTACGCTACGGCGTGCCCCCAAAGGTAAAGTGATCCCACAACAGGCCTCAGGACGCCTTTGGGGTAGTAGGAGGTTAAGGCTCCCACTTTTTCTAGACAATCGGCACTTGATGTCAGCCGGGTTGTCAGCCCTGCGTGACGGCCGCATTTACCCCAGAACAAGCGTCTGGTACTCATTTCCGTTAGAGGCTGAGTCGACCCCAGGGCCATAGTGCCGCCAGATGGTTTGGGTCAGTTTAAAAATCCTGACCCCAATGGGACTTGAACCCTCGACCCTCCGGCTTGTAGCTCAGTGCCTTAACCACTACGCTACGGCGTGCCCCCTTTGATGATAATGATAGTGTTAATAATACTAATACAGTAAAACCTGTCTATGAAGGAACATGATGATTCCTAAAATATATTTCCATCTTGGCAGTTTTCCTTCTTATAAAGGGTTCCCAAATTACAAGCTTGAATTTTCTCATGCAGTGTAAGGGTTTTACATGCACGCTTTAAAGACATAATGTATTGAACTAAAATACAGACAAAATAGTGTATGTAACACAGCTCAGTTTGCACGGCAATACAAAACAACTTTATTACACAAAAGCGAGAAGGAACTCAACTACAGGAAGACTGAAGAATTTCCAAATTCCCTCGCAGGTAATATAAGCAGACAAGGAAAAGCAAGGGATTCCTCGCTGTCACACATAAGCAAGGGTATCTCCGCAATACAATGGCAACACATGAAGGTAAAACGATATAATGCAGAATTTTCACATGTAGTCATTAATACTGTAATTAGAATGTGCTTAAGAATAATTTTCCGTCTTACTGAGGTGAATATTAACTAATGGTACTTTAAAAACCATTCCGTTTCCTCATTATGAAGGTTTCCAGCTTATAAAGGTTCTGGCTAAGACAGGTTTTACTGTAATAATAATAATAATAATAATAATAATAATAATAATAATAATAAAATGCCAAATAAATAGCAAATAGCAGCAACAGTGCAACAAATATGTAACAGAAATGTATTTGAATTGTCCAATTAAAATTAATTATATGGAGTGGAAGTAATATAAGCTAAGATTTTAGGTATTAGCTCCTCTGGGTAAATGTAATTAAAATGTCTTATAAATTTTGGGTTGCAAATATGGCTTTCTCACAAAAAAAAATTGAACACAAGTTTATTCATGAATTATTTCACTGTATGATCAAAAATATAGGTTACCCTTGAATAGTGGAAATATGTGATTTTAAGTGACCAGTCATGTGAAAGTCTGATAGAAGGACTTGAGTGTGGCAAATGCTATGTGAATGATATCTACCAGCCTGAATTCTCCCAAACTGTGAGTTCCTTTGATTTATCTAACTGTTTCAATAATTTGGCCTTTGTTTTATTCTTTTTTTAACAAGCAGACGAATGTGTGCCTTTGTTGGGGCTGGTTTATAGAATTTATGGGTAAATTCAGCTCTGGCATCTTCATATGACAATCTGCGTACCCGTGCATAAACAAGGCAATCCGTTCTTCCATGCTAAACATGTTGCACTAAGCTAACAGTGTATGCAAATAAAAGAAAAAAATAGTAGTGTTATCATGGAATGGATAGTGACTTTATAGAACTCTGTATTTTTTTCCTGAAAACTATATTTGCAACCCAAATCTACAAGATATTTTGATTATATTAACCAAAGCATTGGTATTTCAAATCTCTGCACTTACTTTATTTTGGCTGTATATAACTATTTTCCGAAACATTTATGAGTACATTTCAGATCTTGTTCTGATGTCTTGTTAAATTCTAATTTAACCAAACTCCATGGCACAACAGGCCTACAAGGCCCTTGGCCTACCAGCCAACAGCTGGCTTCACATCCACTTTTCATTTACAGAGGTGGATGATCATCTAGCTAGTATAGCATGTGATAAGTGTGTCCAGTTCCTCAGCCATTATAGCTGGTTTTCTCAACCTGGAGCTATTACTCATTGTATACCCAAATTCCTCACAATGTTGTGTGGGCATTGGTCCCACCATAATGGACAACATTCCATGAGAATATTTCTTCTCCTATGGGAACTCGAACCAATGCAAGTCCCATAGCTCTGCACCAAGGGATCATGCCTTATACCTCTCGGCAAGGCTAGGATGCGGTACTAAATTCTTTTCACAAAGTCATAAAAGTAGAATAAAAATTTGTGATTTAGTATGTGTGTTAAACCTCCATGGCATGACAGGCCTAGGCCCATTGCCTACCATTTGGTGGCTGGCCTCACATCCATATGTGTTAATCATAAAGGTGAATAATCATCTAACTAGTATGGGATGACATGTGCTAAGCCATAGCTGGTATTCTCATCCTGGACCCATTACTTATAGTAGCTACACAATTTTCTCACAATGCTGGGTGGGCATTTGTCGCATTGGCCTACAGGTTGAAATTTCAAGAGAAAATTAGTATATGCGTATACACTATCAACATTTTTATTCATTATATATGTATGTGCTTGTGCGTATGTGTTTGTATGTGTGTTTTCCAATGCCAACCCACTGTGCTTTCCATGCTTTGGAATTCAGTAGACAGACCACATTTATGAGGTCTATTTTCAGTTTATGCTCCATTTAGAATTTGCACACCACTACCGCTCAATTAAAATTTCCAACCTCGTCGGATATCGAGGATCCACTAATCAAAAAGCAGACATGCTACCACCTGAGCTAGTGAGGGGACTCATATTTATTATTATAACTCTCAATTATGAATCTTAATTTTTACTTCATTCACAATTTAAAGCCAGTTCTTCCCTAATTATTAGTTTTTTAATTCTTTATTCAGACTGGGAGGGCAGACTGTCCTGAGCACCATGACCTGAATCATCTATTATTTTTGTATTTTGAAGATGAGTGTAATGAAAGTCTACTGTATGATTTTATGTAAGTTTTAGATCATCTTCCAGGTCCAACACACCAGGTTTTACTCCCATGATTCATAACTCCATTTTTGGATTGGACCCATGCCATGAGGAAGGACTATAACCTTCCCATTGGCCTCATCTCCCCTTTTTATTGCTCAGGCTCGGAGTCATGAGGCAGAACTCTGGCCTGCACTAGATCCTTGCAATTGCATATTTTCAACACCTGCAGATTGCCAAACAACTATTTTTCCTAACATGAGATGAGGTGGAGGTGAAATGAATGAATGAGAAATGAAATGATAAATAGGGTAGTGAAGGGGGAACAGAGAGTGTTGGTGGGATTAAATTTGGGAAATGGCAAAACCCTGAGAAAACCTCAAAAATCCTGATATAGCCTTACCATACCCCTGTGGAATTGCCAGGATTTGAACCTGGGATCACAATTGGTGCAGCTGCACATATATCGAGATGGCTCCTTAATTATTTCTGCTGAAGAAAATACTGACTCTAAACATGTTTTGGTTTGTCTTCTTCTCTAAAAATCTAAAGAAATAAAAATATAATAACTCGAGTTATGTGTTGTCCGTGTGGCTGATATTAAGTCTCTAATGCATTAATGCTATATTAATTAAAGTGTAAGGCACTATTCACTCAAGTAAGTCAAACTGAAGTAACAGACTATTAATACGTTAAACATTAACCCAAAATTAGTTAATAATTAGTTTTCATGAAATACAGATATTGTAGTATTTATAAATTAGGATGAACATAGCAATAAATTTACCTTAATTTACTATAATCACTGCGATTAACACATATGTTCTTAGTTGAATGTTACAATGATACTAAGTTTACAACAGTAAGCACTGACCATGTTTGTTTGTTTTGTGTGGGATGGTGCATTGCATGTGACATGAAAGTTCACACCCTGAATTTCATTATCTACAAATATAAATAGAATCTTAATGGAATTCTGATAATGTGCCAGGCATTTTATTTGTTTTTTCCTTTTGAAAAAATTTACATAATGTAGAGAATTGAAGATAAGCCTACAGAACTTTTTATTTATCAATATTATAAGCAAACAATTAATATATTTTTGAATGTTTGCAGTTTCTTTTACACATATTGACACTGAATTATGTGATAGCCAATAGGTCAAAGTACATTCATAATTAAATATTTGTTCCTAAAATATATAAAATTAAAGTTCATAGTTTAACAATGATTAAAATATTGAAAGCCTGATCTATTCAAATCAAACTTTCTACATCCTATATAAATATATTCTACAATTATTCTTTTTGTAGTAATGCTTCTGCTTAGATATAAATAATGTCAAGCCTTTTTTTTTTTTTTTGTACCTTTAAATTACAAGGAGCTAGAAGAGTTGTTTTCAAAGTAGTGCCAAACCTGAAAACAAAAGAAAAATATGAAAGTTACTACAATATTTTTGGCATAGGCTCTATCTTATATACTTTTGTAACATGCTGAGAAACAATATAACAAGTGCACATTCGAAAACTAAGAGTAGGGTGTGTGTAGGCAATCAGTTTTCAGATACTTTTGAAATTCACAATGGGTTAAAGCAAGGAGATGTAATATCTCCTCTATTAGTTATCTATGTAACATGGGAACATGGTTTTAAATTTTCCTCCAAGCAAAACCATGTCCTTTAATATTCTCCTCACCCAAAAAAAAAAAAAAAAAAAAAATTCTATATATCTTTATTGGAACAAGTTACCTCAAGACCGCCAAATTTAACAAGTAAAATAACTATGGCCAAAAACATACTGCATGTTGTATTACTGTACTACTTTCTTTCCATACAGTGACATACATAAGCTTATTCTAAATTTCTCTGAAATAATTAAAATTATGAAATTTGTCTTTCTTTGAAATAATTAAGATTATGCAATTTGTCATGTCCCATGCCATAGCCAAGTGGTTAAGGCAGGAAGCCTTGGTGCAAAGCTACGGGACTTGCGCTGGTTCGAGTCTCCATGGGGGAAGAAATTTTCTCATGGTATTTTGGCCAGTATGGGACCAGTGCCCACCCAGCATCGTGATGCATTTTGGGTAGCTACAATAAGTAGCAGCTGCAGATTGAGAAAACCAGCTATAACGGCTGGGGGACTTGACATGCTGACCACATGTCCACCACTACAATGGCTGGATGATCATCTACCTCTGTGATTGACACACGTGGATGTGAGGCCAGCAGCCGGATGGTAGGCTAAGAGCCTTCTAGGCCTGTTGTGCCAGGAAAAAAATGCAATTTGTCATTATTAGTATCATAAAGAAAAGGAATAGATTTGTCTCTTTGGTGGAACTGCTTTCTTCATTATTTAAACCTGTGTCATGTCATATTCTCCTAAAACATGTTTGCATGTTTCTGAAATTGCATGCCTACAACTTCACTTAATTTATTATTAACAGTCTACTTGTTCAATTTCTAGAATGAATAAATCATACTGAGTAGAAAAGAATACCCCATTCAACTATTAGATAACTTTTGTTTCCACAATTACTTTATCTTTTAGAAATCAAAACCATGAATTGAAATTTATTAGCATAAAGAATTACATGGAATTCATTGCATCATCATTGTTCAAGTAATAAGAAAAATATATTAAAACTAGCTAATAGACGGTGTGCGCTGTTACGCCTAAATAAATTAAAATTAATGTGCTTTTATGTTTAGTTGAATAAGTAAAAGGAAAGATAATTATAAATTTATAATTTTTAGATACCCCGTGCTGATTACCCAGCATTGCCCTGGAATCTACTTATCCCGATCTTCTTGACATAAATGAGCTGAAATATGAAAATTAATGTGTTTTATGTTTACTTAAATAAGTAAAAGGAAAAATTTATATCGTAATTATTTTTAGATGAGCTGAAAGACAAAAATTAATGTACTTCTTATGGTTAGTTGAATAAGTAAAATTAAAAATAATTATAAATGTATATCATAATTATTGTAAGATTCCCTGTGCTGATTACCCGGTGTTGCCCAGGAATCTACTTATCTCGATATTTTTGGCATAAATGAGCTAAAAGACAAAATTCGTTATTGTGAGTTATCCATAAAAAAATACCCGCCATGTGCTGCTATACTTGCATAGAAATCTATGTACTTGTCTCGATCTTCCTGGTATCAATGAAAGACAAAAAATGGTTATTGTGAGTTATCTGCAAGAGATAAACATATGCTGTTGTGGACTTTTTTGTAGAGCTTTTTGAGATATTCAATTCTGTGTACATTAATTTTGTGCATTTGTTATGGTTTAGGCAGCGTAAGCCATTTAAGCATCCAACGAGCTACATTTCTCACATTTTCCACTACAAAGGGCAATTTTTAAGGATGTAGGATTTGAGTATCACTACTCTCTTATAGCCTATGCTCATCCCGGGAATCTCCTGAACATTTTGCGAAAGGCCCCATCACAATCGGATCAATGGTATGGCCGCACATAAAGTATGAACAAACAAACAAACATTCATTCATTTTTATATATTAGATAACTGCATGGTTTTAACATAATGTTATAAGGGAAGAAGAGCATTTTCTTTTTAATGTGGGGCTAGGTTACACTATGAATAAATAAGTTTAAAATTCAATATGATGTTACTTTATTATTTCTAATTGCCTCAAAAATATGGAGAAAAATTGTCAATATAAAATACTCTAATCCTGAATAGAACAAATAGAACAGCAGAAATGTTTACAATTGGGAAATGAATAAAAAATTACTTTTGTGCTATCAAAACCAGTAACATGAACTTCAAGAAAGTGGAATGAAGTGAAATGATGAAACATAATTGTCAGTTACATTCCTGAAGAAAAACTGATTTATAATCAGAATATAAATTTATATTATTTTCTTTGCAGTGTGTGATTCTGTACAAAATACTTTACATACACACACACATACACGTGATTATTTTTACGTAAAACTAGGCTAAATATTTAATGTTTGTGAATATTCTAATAAATTTATTCTGACGTTTGTTGAATAGATATGCACATGTTCTTACTTAAATAATTCAAATTCAACATAATATAAAATAAATGTTTTGTTTTGCATGAATTAAAAATGTTTTAAGAACAAATTTTGAAATTCCAACATCGGGTGCATTTTGGCTGTAAATATCTCAACTTATAAATAAAACCTCACTTTAATCTTTGTTGTGTAGATAATTTCATTGATTCTCAACATGTCAGGACATTACAAAATTGTCACATTTTTATATATTAAATAAATGCTTATCTTTTTTATATTAAAATACTTTTATGTTCCTTAATGCTTTGAATGTCTATTAACTATTTCAAAAATAATATAATACTTCTGGTTTTAAAGTTTTAATTGACACTCCTTCCTTACATGTTTAAAGTTGAATAATGAGAAGGGGAATAGCTCTAGAAATTAATTATTTACGCAGAAGTGCCAAAAAGTCAAAATTAGAACATGTAACAAATAAGGAAATTAGAAACATAATGGAAGCAGAAGAAAGCATAATTGAAAGAATTGAGGAGAAGGAATTAAAGAGGTTAGGACATATTTTAAGAATGGAAGATGAGCGATGGCCGAAGCAACTATATCAATGGCAACTGACCAGAAAGAAGAAAAGAGGGAGATCAAAGTTAACGTGGAAGGAAAATATGAAGACAGTAATGCAAGCAAGAGGGCTAAGCATTGAAGATGTCCAAGATCGTAGGCTTTGGAGGTTTGGCACAGGAAGACGGCAGCAGCTGAACCTGAAGATAGATAAATAGGTAGATAGATATATAGATAGATAGAAGGGGAATGTTATGATCAGGGTTATTATGAGAAATTCATTTAAAAAAAAGTGTATCAGTAAAATACTATATACAGTAAAAGAAGATATCAAAGTATGTTGCTTTGTTTTTGCAGTCATTAATTTAAATACTCTAATAATTATGTTCAATGTCAGCTTTTCATCCTATGTCATTTCCTGTAGGGTATTGTATCATCTTTTCTTAGGATTAAAATCTGACATTTCTAATGCGCAAACAAAAGTGTGATGATGTAGGCTAATATGATAAATAAATAATAAAAATCATCCAAAAAATAATGAACACAGAGATAGATTTCCCTTAATAACTTGCATAATTTATAATTTTGGATAAGATTTATTGGAGTACATTAAAGCTGTATTCATTTAGTTTTTTCTCTTTATTTTTGTCTATTAATTCTTTGTTTTATTGTCTTTTGATGCTTATATTAGAACAATTAAAACTAATTCTGTACATGTTTTTACAAATAGGGGTACAGGAGAATCCATTTTGCAGTATTTTAGATATTCATATTTACAATAATAGAACATTAATTAAAAAGGCACTGGAAAGAAAAGTTAGCTGGCAGTAACAAGAGATTACTCTTTGTGTAAATATCAGTTCATTGGTAAAGACAAGGAAGTGACCATTTTTGACAATGAACATGTAGAATTCTTTTATTATGGAATTAGATTCTGAATCTTTGTGGCCTTTGCTGATATTGTCATGTGGCATTCAGCAGTTAATTTTATCACACATCCACACCAAAGAAAAATATAATGTACATATGTTTATATACTCAATCAAGATGACAATTTCATGGTAAGGATATAAAGAAAAGTATATATATATATTATATACGGTGTTGCAAAAAAAAACACCCACAATGTAGGTGAGGTGGTATATTGAGATATGTTGATCATTTTTTAATAAGGTACCGATGCCTGGAAATTGTGTGTTTTCACACCATGAGTAGCTAACTTCTCAAGAGTTCCGTTAGTTGGATTTCGTACTTGACAATACTCTCACAGTCACATCAAGTTTTCAAAATATCCACCTCCCATCTCATTGCAGAGCATAAATTGGTGTTGTAGTGATTGGTGCAGACGTTCAAATATGCCTGGCCTCATTTGAATTATTTCTGTAGCAGCATTGATTCGGGCTATAAGATCCATACATGACTCTACTGGAGTCTAGTAAACAGACTGTTTCATGTTGACCAACAAAAAGTAGTCAAGAGGGTTAAGATCAGGTGATCTCGGAGGCCATGGGACTTGTCCCCCTTTGCCAATCCATCGACCTGGATACGTGATATAAAAATTTCTCCACACATTGGCATCGAAGTGAGCTGGAGCTCCGTCATGTTGCAGCTACATTCCATTGCAAAGCCACGTATCACATGTTCCGTATCTGTCAGGTATTGTCACGTAATGAGTCTTCAAATCCTTCAAACTAACACTGATCTTACAACATAATTAACTAGTCATAGTGTGAAAACACATCATTTCTGGACATTGGCACCTTATTAAAAAATGATCAACATATCTCAATATACTACCGCACCTCTGTTGTCGGTGTTTTTTTTGCAACATTCTGTATATGTATACCATTTTTTTAAACATGATAAAGGTAAAGTTATTTAGTGAATGCTACATTGCAATAACAGGCAAATACTCTGTCATAGAAAAGAACCTTGTGTTAGAGAGAAATAGTCAAAAACTACTTGTACCGGTATAAGTTGAAGATAGAACAAACACACACTTTTGAATATCATCTTCAAAAAAAAACTACCAAGTTATTTTCTGAACAGTTCTACCATTTCTTCAAATATACAACTGTTAAAAGTTGCATTACTTTTCGATACAAAATATTGTTCTTCATTATCTAGTAAAATCCTAGATATATATGCCATATTAATTCTAAACATGATATGACCAAAGATGTTCAAATGTCTTAAAATCAAATCATATTAAAAATGGTCCCTGCATTCTCTGAGATACAATAGTTTTATATGTTCCATAATACACAGAAATATTATAGGCTTATCTATAGAAGTTGGGACTACGGAATATATTATTTAAAATTTTACAATCAACTAACATTAAATTATTTTTTTCAGCGATATATTGCAATATTATACTGGTATGTGCACTGTATGTGGCTAATGACAGAACTATCCCTAAATGTTAATTTTGAGAAACAAGTCATAATATAAAAACAGTGACTGTATATTTTTTAAATTTAATGTAAATTGCTTAAAAGATCTCCAACTATGAAAAATAACTGCTCTCAGATATTGTTGTATCAAAAATTAACTTTGAGTGAATGTTTTAAAGAAACAATGTATTGCATATGCAGATGACATATTGATAACAGCAAGGAACATACCAACACTAATAGAAACTTTCCAGTTGCTGAAAGAAAAATCAGTTGAATATGGTTTAATAACAAATAATTCCAAAACAAAATACTTAAAATGTACAACAAGAAATGAAAAAATGAGTAATCTGAACATCAATGATACAAATATAGAAGAAGTAAAATCAAATAAATATCTTGGTTCAACTGTAAATGAAAAAAACTATATAGAGGAAGAAATTGGTGAAAGAATTTCTTTGGGCAATAAAGCTTACTAAGCAAATAGAATACTATTCAAAAGTAAACTTGTCTTGAAAAAAGTTAAACTGTATAATACAGTAATAAGACTGATTGTAACTTATGGCTGTGAAAAACATGGGTGCTGAAGGAGTCTGATAAACAAAAACTATTAATCTTTGAAAGGAAGATCTTACGGAGAATTTTTGGCACAATTAGAAAAAGCGATGGCACATGGCGTATACGAATGAACTCTGAATTAAATAATCTAATAAGAAATAAAAATATAATAAACCACATTAAAGCTCAAAGACTGCGCTGGTTTGGACATATAAATAGAATTCAGGAAGACAAGCTTATAAGAAGAATATACAAATGGAAACCAATATGCACCAGAACAGCTGGATGCCCAAAAAACAAATGGCAGGATGATGTTATAAAAGATATATTAGAAATGAAAATTGGAAATTGGCCAGTCTGTATCCCAAATAGATCTAGGTGGAGAAAAATTGTTGAAGAGGCCAAAACTTCAATGAGGTTGTAGTCGCCTACTGAAGAAGAAGAATGTTTTAAAGTATTTTTGAATGATCAATTGAGTTGGTGTTTACTTGATGAAAATTTTTGAATGCTATATGTAGCTAACAATAAAATAAGAATTAGATGTGTCTTAATTCAGAGGGATAATTTTTATTGATACTAAATAAAGTGCACGAATCTCAAGTTTTTCACTAGCCATGTCTCACTTTTATTAACACCACTCATTGAGCACAATACATATATTCTCAACGGGCAATAAAGTTCTTTCTTATATGCAAGATTTATGTAAAATCAATGAATCATAAAATAATTTATTTTAATCAATTGAGTTGGTGTTTACTTGATGAAAATCCATATTTATTAATTAAATAAAAATAAAATGTAGTTTTATTTGATTTTCATATTTATTATATAATTCAGTGACAGCTGTTTCGGTACACTGTATCTTCTTCAGACATGTTAACAAATTATGAATTGTGTTCCAACTGATCTAAGCAACAATACAACAATATTTATTTAAATTTTTTAATTTAACAAAGGGGATTCATTCAAATCAAGTTGAAAATTTAACAGTTTTTTACTACTTTTAAATTTATTAATTTCTACAGCCTCCAAAAATCTAACTTCTTACCCTTATCACAAATATGTAAAATTTCAAAATTTGGATCGAAACAATGATTAAATTGGAATAGGTGGTTAGCATATTTTGAATTTTCTAAATTTGTGTTATATGCTCTCATGTGTTCCTTTATCCTTTGAAGTTAGATCTTTTGGAGGCTGTAGAAATTAATTAAATTTAAAAGTAGTAAAAAACTGTTAAATTTTCAACTTGATTTGAATGAATCCCCTTTGTTAAATTAAAAAATTTAAATAAATATTGTTGTATTGTTGCTTAGATCAGTTGGAACACAATTCATAATTTGTTAACATGTCTGAAGAAGATACAGTGTACCGAAACAGCTGTCACTGAATTATATAATAAATATGAAAATCAAATGAAACTATGTTTTATTTTTATTTAATTAATAATTTATTTT
Source organism: Diploptera punctata (assembly GCA_030220185.1). Classification (NCBI taxonomy): domain Eukaryota; kingdom Metazoa; phylum Arthropoda; class Insecta; order Blattodea; family Blaberidae; genus Diploptera; species Diploptera punctata. Next base: position 791,533 of record JASPKZ010001237.1, on the reverse strand, counting down.
ATTTCACATTTGAGTTGCTCAGTGGAAAAGAGGCACATGCCACAAATCTGCCGATTGTGAGTTTTTGTTATGGTTAAGTAGATCCTGCTATCTTGCATCAATTCCAATAACTATTTGCATGGTGGTATGTGTCTATTCTTTAACAAGGAGCATAATAAAACTTGAAGATTCTGAATTATAGAAATTGCTAATGGAAAAAAGGCACATGCTACCTTCTTTCTCTTTTATCTCAAGTGGTTACAGTCAATGTTCCTGATAGGCTGGCAGAAATTAAACTAACCAATCAGAATATAGTTCCATTGCCCTCTGGATCTATAATATTATAGATCCAGAGGGCAGTGGTAGTTCTCAAGTTACCTACAACATTTCCAATATGTCTTACATAGATGTTGAGGTTTAATGTGTTTTCTGAAGAAAAAAGGCAAGTTAATAGTAAGAGAAGGACTCATCATGAAAATAAGTGGGAGGATAATGAAAGAAAAGTCTGAGAAATAGTGTATAATAATAATAAGATTGTGCCAGCAAAGAAGTTTGTAAATAGTGGAACTCCGTGTTGCAAACTAATATCATGTGATTTCACTCCACTAGTGATTAATGAAGGTATGAGAGGTTATGCAAAGAAGAGAAAAGATGAAACATAAGTCAAAGGAAGGTTTCATTCAGATACTATGTTCGTGTAACTAATACTGGCGAACTTGAAGTCTATAGAAGTGCATTTCTAGCAGTCCATGGAATATCAATAAAATGTTTAAGAACTGTTCGGAAAAGTGAAGAATGTGTTAGGGAAGTTTCTGATGATGAAGAAGAGAGTCAATCAACATCAGAAATTTGTGTCCATACACCCACTGAAGATAGAAGAGGCATTATGTGGGGCATATGCCACTACTTAATTTGCACAAATTACTTGTCCTATTACTTAAAAATACTTAATACTAGGAATATTTCAACTAATATTAATACGATATTCAATACATCATCTAATTCAAGATTCTGGTTAAAAAATTAAAACATAGTGTCCATATTCCACAGATAAACAACTTTCAGAAATTCCTTGTTTCTGTAAAATAGTTTGCTTGTGGCATGTGCCTCTAATCCACTGGGCAACTCATTTATCTAGAATGAACAATGAATCAATAATCACTAAAACTTTAGACAAGAGGATAGATCTCTTTTCTACAACTTTTTGCAACATTAATTTCAGTCAAAATTTTCCTTTTATTCAAGTAAAACTTTCATTACTGCCAGAATTCCTTTTTAAAAATTGCAATTCCAAAATGTATTATAATTTTGTGAAAAATAAAATGGACAAGAAATGTATAGAAAAGTTAAAAAGTATTAACCCATTCGCCTCAGAAGATGAGGTAGACTCACTTAACTCTGCCTGTTATATATTTTGCAATTTTTGTACATCCCTTAACAGGGTTATATTTTGTTAACATTTATGAATAGTAGATGAATGTGTTTTGGTCTTCACCCTTATTGTGATCTCAAATACCGTTATCTTTTGTTCGTTTTGAATGTCTGAAAATAGACAATATAATTTACGGTGATTTAAATCTGATTTCTGGGGAAATGTGTTGAACATTTAAACATGAAGTGAATGGGTTAATATGTGTTATGATTATTTATGACTCTTTCAAAACATTTACTGAATCATCTATCTCCACAGCACGACAGACTTAGAAGGCCCTTGGCCTGCCAGTCAGCTGCCGGCCTTACATACACACATGTTAATCACAGAGGTCATCTAGCCATTTTTGGGGTGAAATGTGGTCAGCATGTTGGATCTAGAGAGATGAGGGTTGATTTTGATTTGTGCTTGTCTATTTCTTAATAAGTTTGAAATCACCTGAACAGGTTGATTGGGAAATTTAGTTTAACGAGTCTAAGTCTTAGTCTATCGTGCCACATGATGTCGAAGGCTCTTCAGATGTCAAGAGCGACTGAGATTGAGCTAAATCCTATATTGTAGTTGGCATTTTCTATAGGTGTGAATACGCTTAGAAGCAGATATGTAATTTCTACTCCTGGTCTAAATCCAGCTTCACTTTCAGGGAGGGAATTTAGGATGATATGGTTAAATTTTGAGACCATTATTCATTTGAGTAATTTTGAAATTGTGTTGGTAAAGCTGATTGGTCTATATGAACTGGAGTCTCCTGGGTCTTTATTAGGTTTTGGGAAGATACAAATATGGACCTCCTTCCATCTCTGAGATACATAAACTAAAGTGAAGTTAGCTGAGAATAATTTTGTTACATGGAGAAGGGCTTTTTCTAACAGATTTTTCCAGATGACATTGGAGATGCCATCTGGTCCAGGAACTATTATTTTGATTTTCTTTAGAACTAGCTTTGTTTCCTCCACCGTGTATAAGTTGAAATTGGGTGGGAGGACTTGCAGGGGTCCATAAAGAAACTGATAATTTGCAATGGTTAATCTAGTTGGCTGTGAAGGTACTACCTGAATGAGCTTGTGGTTCTTTTATGTGCCCAAAAATATTCAGATAGGAACTCACAGCTTAAAAGTCCCTCCTGGAGAAAGTCCCTTTAATTTTTAAATTCTAAAAAATCCATTGACCCCAGTCGGGCTTGAATCCATGACCTTCAGGACCAAAGGCAAGGAATTTAACCCCAAGACCACCAAGCTGATAGTGTTATAAATATACACTTTAATAAAATACAAAACTCTGGCTCTGAAGGATATTTATTTGTATCCAAAAAAGCCGGTCCCAATCCTGATAAAGGGAGAGGATGAATGGCTGGAAATTTGGCCTTGGTGGTGTACTGATGATGAGTAAGTGTAACTTTTAAGTACCAGGTAATTTTTTAGTTGTAGGTGAAAACCTTTCAATGTTTCTAGCAAATCCTACCCCTTATAGAGGATGGATAAATGCAAGTACCGGGTGCTTTAAAACTGGGTCAGCTTGGCTAGGGTATGGTAACTCCGATAGGAGGTTTCTGGTCCTACAAGTTGGCTGAATAAGTGTGAGAATGACAATTTTATATTGTAAAAAAATCATTGTTGAGAATACTGTAGGAGAAAATGCCAGATTGGTTTAAAGAATGATCAACTTTGTGGAAAATTCTTAAAGAACTGAGGTCCAATGGGCTGTAATGCTAATTTGATGATGATGATGGCTACAGCATAAAAGTGACATGACATCCCAATCTGCCTTATGAGAACAAGCTCAGTAAATAACACTGAGCAACAAAAAATATTTTTTTTTTGTCTCAGAAAGATAAATATGTGATTCTGATAGTTTTTCTCCTGAATTCAAATATGATATTGGTTTTTCTCCATCATGCAAGGTTTCCGAGAGATTCATTCCTTTTAGCCGGGAACCAAGCATTTCAGACTGGTTTTTGGATAACTTTAAATCTCGTATGAGATCGTTAAGTTCTTCTTGAGTCAATAAATGAGGCTCAGATGAACAGCTTTGTTCAAAAGTTGTATCACCAAAATCTGTTTCTTCGTCTTCCTTACTTCCATCAGAATCTGAGCTCTGTTCATCTAATGTCACATGTTCTGGAGGCTTTGGTATGGGCAATTCTTCGCAGTGTGGAACTGATCTCATTGCAGATTGTAAGTCAGGGTACACCACTGTATGTTTTGATTTTGACATAATCCCTTTAATATTTGTTAAGCAGAAAATAATTATTTAAATCCATTAATTGAAATTTAAATTTAAAAAAATTGTGGGTGATGGAGAAATTCAGAATACATGTTTGAAAACACAATAAAAAACTGCATTAAGTACAACTATTGGTACTCATGAGACAAAAATCTTGTTGAACAATAATAAACCAATCACAAATTTAGAACAATTAAATGCACATCTGTTAGTACTATATGCTAAGCAATGGACACATCTCCTATTATAGTATTGCAGAGCTTAAGTAGTAATGTATCAACTAAAACCAAACTTGGTATTAAAGCAACCATAAAGGGAAAAATAAACTGAGATGTAATCAATATAGAAATACCTTAAAGAAATAAAAATCTAAATGACATTAGGTCTAAAATATTACATCAAAAAGAATAATTTGACAAAATAAGATATCTAACTCACTGGCACTATCAAACCCATAGATAGGCATAAACTCTCCATATATCCCTATCCTGGGCTAATACTTTCCAATCATTCACTGTATAATTTACTTCCCTCAAATCATGGTTAATGTTATTCTTCCACCTCATTCTTGGCTTACCTACTGGGTGCTTTCCCTCTGGTTCTACTACAAGGAATTTCTATGCCCCTTTTTCATTCCCCATTTGTGCCACATGTCCTGCCCATTGCAATCTACAAGATGTAACTGTTCTTATTACATCTGGTTTCCCATATGGAAATTCTTTGTAGAGAAAGTATGCTGTAGGTAGGAAAACTAAGAATGAGGTGGCTGCTAAAGAGATTATTATAAAGTATGCTCATGTATGCTCGGGTAAGTTTTGAAAATAGATTGTTTGCATTGAACATCTCATATTGATGATAACTGCTATACGGATCACTTAATTCTTTAATATCATGAAATTGACAACTCTGTGAGGCTAACAGCTGATCCTGGCACACCATGGATTTTTTAGGAAACCATAATAAAATAAACTACAATATCCTAATTTTAGACAGGAAAACTACAAGAATTCCAAATAAAAAACAATCTCTTTTGACAATGTACATTTTTACTTTAAGAAATGGAAATTTTAATATAACAGTTTTTAGTATGTAGAGCAATGATACATATGTATATGTGTATAGGCATATATTACATTGGGTGTATGCAAATTGGACCACACAGTTTATTAATAATAATAATAATAATAATAATATTAATAATAATAATAATAATGGTAGTAGTAGTTTATTGAATCTGGCAGAGTTAAGGCCATAAGGCCTTCTCTTCCAATCAGCCAGAGAAAAATATTAAATCAAGAAAAAATTACATATCATCATAACTTAAAATAAATATTATAAGTAAATAGGTCTTTTTAAATAAATTAAACTAAAATTTAAATTAATCAAGTCAATATTATTAGAAAATCAATAAATCAGAAATCATCAGTATTAATCCACTGAAAGACAAGAAATTAATTACAAAAGAGAGATATTTAAATTTCTTTTAAATAGTTTAATTGATACATAGTACCCTTACATAAGCAGTATGAGATAGGAAAGTAACTAACTAATCCGATATTGATAAATCAATAAGGAAGTAAAGTAACTGTAAAATTTGTACTAGATTAATTTCAAATTACTATATATATATTTTTTTTTTTTAAATCTCAAGAATGTTAAATATACCAAATTTACTTTGAATCAATTATTGACAGCCAGTTTCCTAGTGTCCTTAATATTTGAAAACAATAGTAAAAATTACTCTATTTGATTTATCAGTATCAGATTTTACTCATGTAGAACTTGCCTATTTTACTTTGAAAACCAATGGTTTCCTAAGCAATTATGATTGTATAATGTACACAGGATATAAATGAATTGAACAACATAAATTACTTGGTTACAGAGAAGTTGTACCGGTAGACAAACAGTTTGAGATAGAGAATGTAGGGTCTCAGATGAGTTGTCAGTTCTTAAAGTATTCATATTTGATACAAATAATCCATTATTACTATTAACATTTGAGAGGAAAATATTTAGAAGAGTGCTAGGTCCAGTAAAGGAAAATGGAAATTGGAGGTTGAGAAGGATGACGAATTATACCTCAAGAATAATAAAGAAAATATAGTTAGTTTCATCAAATCCAAAAGATTACAATGGTTTGGACATACACTAAGAATGCCAAAGGGAAGATTGCCAAATGATATTTTGAATTGGAAGCCACAGGGAACAAGACCAAGGGGAAGACCCAAGGATCGATGGGAAGATGACGTAATTGAAGATTTGAGAGAGATGGGGATTTTTGATTTGAAATCTACTGCACAAGATAGGAAGAAGTGGCGTAAACTGGTTGAGAAGGCCAAGACATTCCACTGGAAGTCGTAGAGCCTGACGAAGAAGAAGAAGAACAACAATCCATTATTAAAATTAAATATGAGTGTGGAATGTTATGAGATGGCTTTGGACCTTAATTAGAAATTGAATGAAACCTAACAATTAAAAGATAACTAAACATACTTTCAAAATTTAACCTTTACAGTATCTGTAAAATTACTGGCAAGCAATGAGAATGAATTTTTTATATGTCTAGCTGTGACATGATATTATAATTATATTGTATACATTTTTCAATGTGATATGGTATTTATTAATAACTACATAATAAAGGGGATTAAAATTATTAAAATGAGAATTAAGAAACAACCTCTAATCATAATTTAAACTTCACATTTTATCAGCAAATAAGAAATAACATAAGTTAAGCAAGCTCTGTAGGGCCAAAGAAATGCCCATTAAAGAAAGTGGATATTTTGAGCAGCTGATAGAACCTAATAAAATGTCCAGTCCAAAATTACTACTTCATCATCTTTGTGAAATAATAAATCACAAAATCTTACTATTTTCTTGATTTGGCATTCTACTAATTTCACCCAATGGAATTTAGATATCTACAATATAAAATACAATTTATGCTTATAGGCCTATCTTAAAACTATCTATGAAATGAAAATCATGACAGTCTCTTAAATTTCATTTTTTTCATTTAGGTTTTTCAATTAAAAAAAGATGTACACCTGAATTGATGGTATGTGTAAGAACTGCTGTAGTATTAGGGAAACATTATTGATATTCATTTCATAATACATGAAACAACTCATTATAAAAACACATTAATTATTTTTTGGGAAACATTACAAAATTGTTATTCTTCAATATTGCATATTTATATGAGTTATACAAATGTCATGAAAACTTTAAGGCCCAAACGGTCCCTGAAATCATATGGCCATCATAATCATCATCATCCGTATCATCATCATCCTTCACCAGTGTGGAAAGCAACGGGAAGCTACCACACCTACAATTCCCTAGTAAAGCTGCAAGCATAGCATGAAAATGCTATGATTGCAGTGAAGGACCTGCCTTTGGGCAGAATTACTATGGATGGATATGAGTTACTTCAATTCTCACGATGTGAGCCTATATTTACTGGTTTAGCATTTTTTTAATATAATTTAATTTTTCTTATTATTTATATCCAAGGACAAATATACAATATCTAAAATTAAAATTGGCAGTAAATTGTCACATGGTTTCACGATAAATAAAGGTCTTCGTCAAGTTTGTTGCCTATCACCGACTCTGTTTAAAATATATGTACATGAAATATTAAAGAATTGGAGGAGAAAATGTTCAAGCATGGGAATTCCTATTTCAAACAACAAAACTTTATACAACTTATATTTTGCAGATGATCAATTGTTAATTGCACAAGATTATGAAGATTTAGAATATATGACTAGAAAATTAATAGAAGAATATGAAAAATGGAGATTAAATTTGAACATGAAAAAAAAAATTATGAATTGGTGAACCAGAACAAAATTTAATTTTGGAGACTGGAGAAACAATAAAATCTTGTAGTGAGATCACATATTTAGGAATTAAAATAAATAAAAATGGGAGTTATGAAGAGGAAATAAGAAATAGAAATAATAAAGAAAAATTTGCAATTGCTTGCCTCAATGGAATATTGTGGGATAAAATATAAGTAATAAAAATAAAATGAATATATATCAAACAATTGTTAAAAGCATCATTACTTATGAAGCAGAACTTTGGCCATTAAGATAAAAAACAAATAAGTATCTTTTGGCAATGGAAATGAATTTTATACGAAGGGCAGCAAGAATTTCAAGAAGAGAAAAAATTAGGAACTCAGTTATATGGGAGAAAAAGAAGATTGAAGACACTATTTTAGATTATATTAAAACTCAGCAATTAAGATGGTATGGACATGTCCAGTGAATGGACGAGGATCGACTACCAAAATCTGTTTTGGAATGGAAACCTGAGGGAAGATGAGGCAGAGGAAGACCTAAACCTCCTGGAGTCAGGGAATATGTTTATATATGAAGGAGAAACATCTACAACCAGGAGATTGGATGGACCGACAAAATTGGCTATTAGGAATTGGACGATGTCAAAGACATTAATCAACCGATGATCTATCTATCTATGACAAATATACAAAATATATACTAATCAAAGTGATTAAACAAGAAGACCCATTCTAGTATCCCATTTTGCATCTTGCTTCCCAGTATTGGCTGCATTCATTGGTGACATTTAAATTAGAGCATAAAGTAAATAAAATTTCCTTCCACCTAGATGTTTTCTGGCTTCAATGATTATTCTTCCCTGTTGATTGCTATCAGTGGTTTAAACTATTATCTGCAGTCCTCTTAGAAATTAATGAACTTAAAAATTAGTTTTACAAAACCCTAACAGAGTTTACCATTACTGGTAATTAAGTAGAAAGCACCCTTTTGAAAAATTGCAACTGGCACTATAGAGAAATACGTTAATAAAAAAATCTGAACCTTGCTGAGTACGGTACCTATCTAATCGGACCTAATCTAGTTGTGAATCACACTTTCCATACAATTATCCCATTACTAATTCATTTTACTTTGAGCTATATCTGAATGTCTTGTGCACAAAATACATACATAAAGGCTCAACTGCACTTCTACTAGCACTTGATTTTTCAGTTATATTGTTGTAAACTATAGCTCTTCTTCTGTATTTACTAACATTATTTAATATTTTAAACTTTTTCAAACAATTTTTATAACATTATTAGACAATTTTGAAGTATTTATTTAAATATGCAAATCACAATATTATGACACTGTTAGACAATATTGTGATGTGATTTTCTCCACAGAGTAAATTACTTAGTCTATGATTTTTCTATCGCAGTTTTGGGTTATCACTGGTTGGATCAGTGTTAGGAAGTGATAAGTAAGTGTATACCCATTTTTAATAAACGTTTGGGAATTTTTTGCAAATATTGGTCATTTAAATTTTGTAACAATGGATAGTAATCGACGATGATAACTGATATGTGGTTCGATTGTGGGTTATCGCTAGCTCTATAAACTCTGGCACATGCACACTGTTGTTCTATAGGACTTTGAAAATCTTTCACACTAGTTTAAGTGCAGTTTTTCCTAAATAAATAAAAAATATAACAATATGAATAAGATTAGTCTCTGTGCTTAGTCTGATTTATAGTTTGACAAATGTATTGAAGATTGTCCTTTACTATGTTAAAAGTAAGTTTTTGAAGAGAGACAAGAAATCTTTGATCTTATATAGTAACTTATTCTCTATATGAAGTGAAATATTTTTACATATAGGCTTAACTCTATTGTGATATTGAAATTAATGTACTCAGGCTTGCTGTTCACACACAATAGTTAATGCAACTAAGGGGAACATTTTTTGCCTAAACTGGGATTTTCCTAAGTAGTATAATGGTTAGTGTGCCAGCGAGTGAGGCTGGAGATCAAGGGTTGAAGTCCCGGTTTAGACAAATTTTTTCTCTTTAGTTATATAACTGCAATGTTCATAAACAAATATAAGCCAAAGTACAAAAAAAGGTTTGCTTTGGTGGCCATAGACAATATTTAAGAAGTAGACATGAAAATAGGCATGACAATGAAAATGAAAAATTGACTATTGAAATGTAATGAAATTTACGAAGAAAATAATAACATTGCGAAGAACGCAAGACGTGTACAAAATATACAATTGTTAAAAGGAATGGAGATATAAAATGTTCCCTTGTAAGGCAGATTTATTTTTCTTTTGAAGAAAAAAATTAATAAAGCTGAATTTTCATATTTAGATAGATATAGAGAATTTTTTTCCGTATTATTCAATTTCATAGTTACGGTTGGTAATGAAAATTAAAAAATTTAAACAATTCTAATATAAAAATTAACAAAGATAGTTAAATGTAAACTATATTAATTATAAAGCAATGGCATATTGCTGAACGCAGCAGCGGACTTATATAATTGTAAAATAACATTCACAAATAATTTTAGTTATTTCAATAAAGAATTATCGAGTGCTGTGTCTAAATTTTTTATTTGATCAATTACCCATCCTGGTAGTGACGGCTGTCCGCCATCATGGAGAACTTACATAAATACGGCAGGTCAACATACGACAAGCGTGTTCTTCATGTTACCAAACATAATTGTGAAATGTACATTAATTAACTAAAGGTTCTACGTTAAAGCATTATTTAGATAGATTCAGTACTTACCTACAACTGATTTTCAACACCACAAAGATGTTTAATAAGTCCTTCAAGGTGAAATCGAATACTCCGTTAAAAGGCTCTGAAAGGTATGTAAAATTTTAGAAAAGAAGATGTAACATATGATGTCGGTGTTAGTTAATGTTGGCAGTCAACAGATTTATATGTTACATGAAATCTTTTGAGGTAATGTCTTGTAGTACTACTTAATATTGTGATATATTGGTTCCCCGAAGTAAATGGGTACCGAGCTAGGACAGCCATACTGTTACCTCTTATAACGTTGCCTGCGAATATTGATTTGATTGTCCGGGAATTTTAAAACCTGAATTGTAAATTAAAGATGCTAAACTCGAGATTGTAATTTATCTTGTCATAGAAAATTTGCATCATGGAAAAAATGTTATGATGTTTTGGCTTCTAAAAGCATCCTCATTTTATTTTTTAAAAGATCCATCGAGTTGCTTCATATTGTATAAACAAAAACTTTATTTATTCCAATGTTGACATTAAAAATTACATTGGCAAATTTGCAAAGAATAATGGAATAGAAATGTCATAATATTGTATGTGAATTTTAATCTTGTCTTCTCAAATGCTTGCGTTGTAAGCTGTTTAATAATTTTGAACAATTGTGTGTGCATAACCTCAAAAATGTTCAACGGCTGAGGTTCATTAATTGTCGTACACCTACAACTGATTTTCAACACCACAAAGATGTTTAATAAGTCCTTCAAGGTGAAATCGAATACTCCGTTAAAAGGCTCTGAAAGGTATGTAAAATTTTAGAAAAGAAGATGTAACATATGATGTCGGTGTTAGTTAATGTTGGCAGTCAACAGATTTATATGTTACATGAAATCTTTTGAGGTAATGTCTTATAGTACTACTTAATATTGTGATATATTGGTTCCCCGAAGTAAATGGGTACCGAGCTAGGACAGCCATACTGTTACCTCTTATAACGTTGCCTGCGAATATTGATTTGATTGTCCGGGAATTTTAAAACCTGAATTGTAAATTAAAGATGCTAAACTCGAGATTGTAATTTATCTTGTCATAGAAAATTTGCCTCATGGAAAAAAATGTTATGATGTTTTAGGCTTCTAAAAGCATCCTCATTTTATTTTTTAAAAGATCCATTGAGTTGCTTCATATTGTATAAACAAAAACTTTATTTATTCCAATGTTGACATTAAAAATTACATTGGCAAATTTGCAAAGAATAATGGAATAGAAATGTCATAATATTGTATGTGAATTTTAATCTTGTCTTCTCAAATGCTTGCGTTGTAAGCTGTTTAATAATTTTGAACAATTGTGTGTGCATAACCTCAAAAATGTTCAACGGCTGAAGTTCATTAATTGTCGTACACAATTTTACTTACGTTCTTATGCCACTGATGCACTAAACTCTTTTCAACCATTTATAATGTTTCGAAGTATTTTAAACATTTTGGAACCATTTTAAAAACACGGAAAAAGTCGGTTATGTGTCTTAGACGAATTTTTCTAAGTTCCACAGAATCGCAGTGCGCATGCATGAGTTGCGGGAATTGCCGTAATGGTTAATATAGCCTCCGGTAGATGGCTCTGCAGTCGGCGTTACTAACTTTGGGAATAAATTTCCAAATGCAAAAAAAAAATGGACGTTAACTAACTTGCCATTTCCTAACTAAAGAAAACAATTTACATGCATATTATTTATTCCCAAATGCTTGAAAAAAATGGACGTAAACCAACTTCCCATTTCCTAACCTAAGAAAACAATTTACATGCGTACTATTTAATGAACTACAAACTAATTTTACGTACACCAACACTAAATATGGTTTGAAATTATTTTCAAATGTTGGCAACGTTGGAACAACACTGGCAAAGTAGCAAGTAAGTAATGTGTCCACAATCATGTTTTACGTAAATATATAAATATAAAAAATTGTAAAGAAAGCTTGAAGATCATTGGAAAATGTTTAAAACAGTACAAACATGTTTACAAGTGTTTAGTGCATCAGTGGCATAAGAGTGTAAGTGTTGAATTGTGAGAGACATAAAACTGACCACATCCAAAACATTTATCACAATTTTTAAATATTTATAAATTACGCGAAATTCGTGAATCGGGTTCTAGAGACGCGGAAATGCTTCATGTAACATTCGCTAGGTGGCTCTCAAATCGGACTTACCAACATTTGAAAATAATTTCAAACTATATTTAGTGTTAGTGTACGTAAAATTAGTTTATAGTTTATTAAATAATACGCATGTAAATTGTTTGGCTCAACTGCACTTTTACTAGCGCTTGATTTTTCACTTATATTATTGTAAACTATAGCTCTTCTTTTGTATTTACTAACATTATTTAATATTTTAAACTTTTTCAAACAATTTTTATAACATTATTAGACAGTTTTGAAGTATTTATTTAAATATGCAAATCACAATATTATGACACTGTTAGACAATATTATGATGCTATTTTCTCCACAGAGTATATTACTTAGTCTATGATTTTTCTATCGCTGTTTTGGGTTATCGCTGGTTGGATCAGCGTTAGGGAGCGATAAGTAAGTGTACACCCATTTTTAATTAACATTTGGTAATTTTAATATTATTAATATATCTTTTTAACATAGATTTGGGGATTTATTGCAAATATTGGTCATTTAAATTTCATAATGACAGATAGTAATCGAGGATGATAATCAATATGTGGTTCGATTGTGGGTTATCGGTGGCTCTACAAACTCTGGCGCATGCACACTGTTATTCTATAGGACTTTGAAAATATTTCACGCTAGTTTAAGTGCAATTTTTTCCAATTGTTTTGTTATGTTAGGAAATGGGAAGTTGGTTTATGTCCATTTTTTTTAGCATTTGGGAATAAATAATATGCATGTAAATTGTTTTCTTGGGTTAGTAAAATGCAAGTTAGTTTACGTCCAGTTTTTTAAAATTTGGGAATTTATTCCCAAAGTTGGTAATGCCGACTGCAGAGCCATCTACTGGAAGCTACATTAATCATTACAGCAACTAGCGTTTGTGCACTGTTATTCTGTGGAACTTAGAAGAATTCGTGTGTGCCAAATACTGGACTTTTTCCTGTTAAAGTTTGCGTACATGATAGTGGTAAGACAATTGAAACTTCCTGAGCTAAGTGACTATACAGTCCACTCTTTTAAAATGGTAACTTAAAATTTTTGTCAAAATGCCCATTAGTGCAGGTGACTACTAATTTAAAGTTATGAAATTTTTGGAATCGGGGAAGAAATCTTGTTCACCACATGATTAGCTATAGCAGGAACTGGGAAAAAAGTCGAAAAAAGTCGACTATTTATCTGCCATTAATTCTTCTAAGTTCTACAGAATCGCAGTGCACATGCGTGGGTTGCGGGTAGTTGCTGTAATGGTAAACTAACTTCCAATTCCTAACCTAGCAAAACAAATTACATGCATATTAATTAATAAACTATAAACGGCTGAGGTTGACTTGAAGATGCACACAATTTTCCATCTAACATTCTTATGCCACTGATGCACTAAATTCCTTTCAACCATTTATAATAACATTTTGTACTATTTTAAACATTTTGGAACCATTTTATGAACATTTCTTGAGATTTTTGGAAAAAGTCCAGAAATGGGTACACACAAATTCTTCTAAGTTCCACAAAATCGCAGTGCGCATGCACAAGTTGTGGGAGTAGCTGTAATGGTTAATGTAACTTTCGGTAGATGACTCTGAAGTCGGTGTTACCAACTTTCGGAATAAATTTCCAAATGCTAAAAAAAATGGACATAAACTAACTTGCCATTTCCTAACCTAAGAAAACAATTAACATGCATATTATTTATTCCCAAGTGCTAAAAAAATGGGCGTAAACCAACTTCCCATTTCCTAACCTAATAAAACAATTTACATGCATATTATTTCATAAACTATAAACTAATTTTACGTACACTAACACTAAATATGGTTTGAAATTATTTTCAAATGTTGGTTACTCCGATTTGAGAGCCATCTAACAGATGTTATATGAAGCATTTCTGCATCTATAGAACCCGATGCACAATATTTGCATAATTTATAAATATTTAAAAATCGTAAGAAATGTTTATAAAATGGTTCCAAAATGTTTAAAATATTACGAAACATTATTATAAATGGTTGAAAAGTGTTTAGTGCATCAGTGGCATAAGAATGTAAGTGTAAAATTGTGTGCACCCATTTCTGGACCTCAGCCCGATTTTTAAATATTTATAAATTACGCGAATATTGTGCATCAGGTTCCAGAGATGTGGAAATGCTTCATATAACATCCACTAGGTTGCTCTCAAATCGGTGTTACCAACATTTGAAAATAATTCCAAACTATTTTTAGTGTTAGTGTACATAAAATTAGTTTATAGTTTATTAAATAATATGCATGTATATTGTTTTGTTAGGTTAGGAAATGGGAAGTTGGTTTATGTCCATTTTTTTAGCATTTGCAAATAAATACGAGTAATATGCATGTAAATTTTTTGTTAGGTTAGGAAATGGAAAGTTAGTTTACATCCACATTTTAGCATTTGGGAATTTATTCCCAAAGTTGGTAATGCCGACTTCAGAGCCATCTACCGGAAGCTACATTAACTATTATAGCAACTTCCACAACTTGCACATGCACACTGTGATTCTGTGGAACTTAGAAGAATTTGTGTGCACCCGTTTTTCAACCTTATTCCTATAAACTTATTTTATGTACACTAACTTGTCCCATCGGAACCTAACAAAATTAAGTTAATTTCTTGAAATCTGGTTTGGAATTATTTGCGAATGTTGGTAACACCGATTTGAGAGCCATCCAGCGGATGTTACATGTTACTGTAGAACTGGATTCACAATATTTGCATAATTATATAAATATTTAAAAATCGTAAGAAATTTTATAAAATGGTTCCAAAATGTTTAAAATAGTGCAAAATGTTGTTATAAATGATTGAAAAGTGTTCAGTGCAACAGTGACATAAGAATGTTGTATGGAAAATTATGGCAGACAAATAAGTAACCTCAGCCAAAAGTTCACTATTTGTCTACCACAAATTCTTCCAAGTTCTACAGAATGGCAGTGCACATGTGGGAGTTGCTGTAATGGTTAATGTAGCTTCCATTAGATGGCTCTGGTCAGCATTACCAACTTTCAGAATAATTTCCCAAACGCTAAAAAAAATGGATGTAAACCAACTTATCATTTCCTAAACTAACAAAACAAATTACATGCATATTATTTAATAAACTATAAACTTATTTTATGTACCCCTAACTTGTCCCATTGGAATCTAACAAAATGAAGTCAGTTTCTTGAAATATGGTTTGGAATTATTGGCAAATATTGGAAACACCAGTTTGAGAGCCATCTAGCAGATGTTACATTAAAAATTTGTGCATCTGTAGAACTCTATTCACATTATCCGCGTAATTATATAAATATTTAAAAATCATAAGAAATGTTTACAAAATGGTTCCAACATGTTTAAAATAGTATGAAACCTTATTATAAATGGTCAAAAAGTGTTTAGTGTCTTCTTCTTCTTCTTCTTCCTTCCAAGTATTAGGCCAAGGCCTGTTATGATCCTATAGAACATTTTTTAGTGTAACAGTTACATAAGAATGTTGTATGGAAAATCCTGGCAGACAAATAGAAAACCTCAGCCAGGAACGGAAAAAGTTCACTTTTTGTCTGCCATGAATTCTTCTAAGTTCTACAGAATCGCAGTGCGCATGCGGGAGTTGCTGTAATGGTTAATGTAGCTTCCATTAGATGGATCTGAAGTTGGCATTACCAACTTTTACAATATATTCCCAAATGCTAAAAAAATGGATGTAAACAAACTTCCCATTTCCTAACCTAACAAAACAAATTACATGCATATTATTTAATAAACTATAAACTAATTTTATGTACACTAACTTGTCCCATCTACAGTATGGTAAAAGAAATGAGAACAATATTTTTTTTTAAAAAAATCTTCAAAATGCGTTAAAATTGAACAAGTTATATAAACATAACCTAGAAAAGATCTTTTCGTAGCAACATGGCTCTATCCAGCAATGACTCAGTATTGATCTATGGCTAATAAAAAACACATTACACACTCGTGTAGTTTTCCTCATATTACTATTACAAATGAATAATTGTTATAGATGACTCTAGACAACAGATTACTCCCTATTATCGGAAAGTCCATCCGGATACATTCATGATGATAACTGAATGTCTGCTAATCTAACCAAATCTCAATCTAACCCACCCAAATGTACCCAATGTAAGGAAATAGTATCTTTTCATGATTTTTAAGATATATTTATTGCTTCTAGTGGAAACATCAGTAAAATTGGTGGGTTGTCACTGGACTAAATCACGGATAACACGACTAAACATTTTGCTATAGCATAAACATAAGCGATAACTCTCAATATGTATAGCAACTAGTGGTCTGCGTGAAGATACATATGGCCTCAGAATTGCTCATCAATGCTAGTTCAGCTAAAGAAACAAACATATGCATCATCAACATTGTAAATACCCTTCAGTTCATAGCGTGTCAAGATTGAGGGCATTCTACCTTCCCATTCAACATCTTTCGATGAAACGTCACTCCTTTTACCACAAACTGTCCAGAAGGCAAATTGTTATGTTTTCAGAAACATTCAAGCTACCCAATACTGGCAACAAATAATGCATATTTAATTCTTTTGCTATCAGTAGTGCTTTTTCCTGTAGAATTGGTCCGCTGATTGGTGGTTTCTTAGCACATACTCGCTTAAATCATTCATGAACAAAATATTTCAATTTTCCATACCTCAACTCCTATTTTCTTTTCACTCCATTTTATTTTTCTGTCCAATCCTTTAAATGGTTTTTTTAATTCTTAGAATGTTATTCATTTGCATTTTGCAGCATTTGAAAATTTTGGCAATTCCATTCTCATTCTCAAGAATAACTTTCCTCCAACGTTAAAACAACACTTGACTTATAATACATTAGCCTTTCTAACACTGAACTCGATTTACCACGAAGCTTAAAATCGTTACAATTCAGTTCCATTATATCTTATTAAATATACAAAAAAAGTGTCGACATGTTTGCTGCTTGATAGTGTAGTGAAAGCTGAATTAATGTGTCCCGACACCTCCGTCACAGCTCTTGCATGTTTGCTGCATCTATAATAGTAAACCATGTTTTATCTTTAGCTGCCAGACAGATGTAATGTGTGATGGTCTCATGTGTGAGTATTCGTAGTGGTTGTGACCATCAATTTAATTCGGGGTCATTTTGTGAAGTATGGATGGAAATTTTGAAGAAGTGGCTGAATTCAAATACCTAGGAACAATAATTGCAAATAGGAAAGAGATGCACAAAGAAATTAAACATAGACTCAATTGTGGAAATGCATGCTATTATGCATTACAGGGACTCTTCTCATCCCGAGTCCTTTCAAAAAATGTTAAACTGAAAATACATAAAACTGCTATTCTTCCAGTTACATGGATATGAAAGATTGACTCTTTAAAGGGAGGAAAGAAGATTGTGAGTTTTTGAGAATAAAGTTCTTCAGATAATTTTTGGATCAAAGAGAGATGAACAAACAGGTGAATGGAGAAAACATAACAGGGAGTTATATGGTCTCTATAGGAAACCAGATACAATAAGAACAGTTAAGTTTGTTGACTGCGATGGGCAGGACATGTGGCACGAAAGGGGAATGAGAGATGTGCTTGAAAGCTTCTTGTAGGAAAACCAGAGAGAAAACACCCAGTTGGTAGTTAAGGTGGGAGATTAACTTTAACCTTGATTTGAGGGAAATAGATTATACAGGGGATGATTTGAAAACATTAGTTCAGGATATGGATGTATGGAGAGCTTATGTCCATGTGAACATGAACCTATGGGTTCGGTAGAGCCAGTGAGTTAGTTATGGATGGTCACTGACCACAGTGTAAGGTAGCCATTAAAGGTAGAGTATATTAACTCAGGTTTTATGGACATATTATTTTGTTCTAAAAAAAGATATTGTTTATTGGGGTGACCGCTAAGTGAAGGTTACTGTTTAGGCTGGTTTGATGGTATGGTGGAAATAGGAGTGAGTTACTGTTGACATTCATAACAAGGTATGGTCTCGGGCATTCACCACACAGTAGTTACCTATAAATAGGGAGGCTGTTTCCAATGTCCAGTCAGTCTGTAGTCGACAGTTGTAGAGTTCACAGAAACATGTAGAATCTCCTGAGGATGTCTACTGCAGTAGCAGATGGAAACATTGAGTTTCAACAAAACTGGACCACAACCATTTAGCCTGGAAGGCCAACTTAACAAGAATTATTATATCGCATGGATAGAGATAGTCTGAGAACATCTGAAGACAAGCAACTTAAAAATCTGGAAAAGCATCAAGGCCTCCTTCCTAAAGAAAATTCTAGCAGTCTCTAGATTCACTCCTTCGAGACTGGTCTATATACTAGCAAGAGAACAGTTCTTCCTGGAAGACCTCAGAATGCGCTACTACCTGCCATCCACTAAAGCATACGAACAACTGATGCAATAGAGAAGACAGAAGCGTGATGACAAGAGACCGGATGTTAGGGAAAATGCCTATAGTTATTTATTGTAGATATTGTAAAAGTGGCTGCTTCATATAAGTTCATACAACGAACCTAGGGTTGTTTTCCATTAAGTTAATTTTGCCTATAAATGCCTATTTCAGCTTATAATGCCTATAAATGCCTATTTGCAATTTTTTTCTCAAAATTAACTCAGTATTTCAATGAAGTCAATTGAAATGGACAAACTTAATGGCACAAATCATTTCATAGAAGTTTTCAAATGTTTTTTATATAAATTCACTTAGAATATTTTAGGATAAGGGTGGAAATAAACCAATAACCTAGCAGGTAGATGGTTTCCCCTTCAATGCACTCCCATTAAGTAAATATTGTATTTTTGTACATCATGCATTCCCGTTAAGCAAAATAGCCCTATGCTATGTCCCGTTGTTTTATGCTCTGGCTCTATGGCTTGGAGAAAAGTTCTTTGCTTCTTTTCATTTCAAACATTGCTGAGTGACAAAGAGGGTAGATGGCTCAAGCTTTCTTTCTCTGTTTCACACCTGGTGCAGAAATCTTTAGGAGACTGGCAATATTATTTTTGATCTTGGTAACACTGAATTCAGTCTGCAATCCTCATTCTCAAACAGGTGCTTTAAAGACAAAATGGTGCAGCAAGCATGTGTTTTTTTACATGTAGAACAGTTTTTTTTTTAAAGATACCTAAAGAGCGGACAACAATAAAAGGCAAACTGACTAATTTCATGAAATAATTTGGTGCGGAAATATTCTCAAGTGATGGTTCTGCTCTTTGTAAAAAGGCAAAACATATTCTAAAAGCATCTCTGATATCTTCGTATGTTATTGGTAGCATATGTTTATATTCTCAACGTTAGACTGTAAAAAGTTATGTTGTTTTCCATTTTTGTAAGAGCCTATTTTGAATGTTTTAGTGCCTATATTAATGATTTTTAGTGCCTTTTTGCCTGCCTGTTATGCATTTTTTAAGTGCCTAACATCTGGACTCTAGTGATGACATTCCTGAAGAATTCTACGGTATGCCTGCCAAGGAACTAATTATCATCATCATTGGTGCAACAACTCATTCCTGAGTCCTGGCCTCCTCAAGGAGCCTGCTCCATTAGCTCAGTCCTGTGCCTCTCTCCACCAATTTCTCAATCCCAACTCTCTAGCATCTCCATCCACCTCATCCTTCCATCGCAGTTTCAGTCTTCCTCTTTTTCTTCTACCTTCTAGTTGAGTGGACCATATCCTTTTCATATTTCCTTTCTTCTTGCATGCCCTGCCCATTGTAGTCTGGTTAATTTAATGAATTTACTAATTTCCACCTCTTTGAATAATGCATACAACTCCTGGTTATAGCGTTTTTGCCAGACACCATTCTAACATTTAGGGCCATACACCCTCCTTAATATTTTTCTTTCAAAAAATTGCAGAGCGCATTCATTGTTTCTGCCCATTATCCATGTTTCACACCCATATGTCAGAATGGGTCTTATTATAGTCTTGTATAGTAATATCTTTACAGATCTTGGCAAGACTTGAATTTTCATGTGTTTTAAAAGCCCATAACACTTGTTGGCTATATTTATTTGATTCTTAATTTCTTGTGTTGTATCATTATCCATTTTGACTATTACACCTAAATATTTGAATTGATCTACTGTTTCAAATGTGTATCTTCCTATCTGAACTCCTTTTTTTTTGTAGCATAGTTTCTTTCTGAAGTCATACATTTCATCTTTTTTTTTTTCATTAATTTCTAGACCCATCTTTTTTGAGTTAGATTCAAGGGCAATGATAGCTTCTGTTAGTGCTCAAAAGGACCTTCCAATTATGTCCACATCATCCGCATAACCTAATAACTGTATGGGATTGGTGAAAATACTTTTCTCTCTCTGTAACCCAGAGTCACTAACCACTTTTTCTAGGGCTATGTTAAATAAAATACATGATGTGTCTCCCTGGGCGCAATCCTATGTTAAATTCAAATTCCTTACTTAATTTTGTTTGTATCCTTACTTTACACATTATCTCTGTCAATGTCATTCATACCAGTCGTACCAGTTTTGATGGGAGTAAACAAGGAACTAAGGCACCAGATGCAGTCCTCGGCTTCCATCACAAAGTGTGTGTGAATGTCACCATCAAATCGAAGACTGTTGCAGATGTAAACTGTGCGGACTAAAGTGTACAAGATATCTTCTGGAATGTTTTCTAAAGTGACTGTTATTAGCACAATACACTAATTAATTAATTTTGCACAATAATGTTATTATTATTTGTTTAAAAATCCTTCGATGCATCTTTTGTAAACCCTGAGACAAGTATCATTTGCTACCGGCAAATTCAATTATTATTAAACTCTAAATTTAAAGCGAACTTATATTAACCCATTCCACTCTCTGCGATGTGTAATCCAAGTGGGTGTTACAACAAATTAATATCGACACATATTTGACATTTGAAGTTTTCATATGTAAGAGTTAGTGTTACAGAAATCATTTGTTTTGCATTTGTGACCCCCAAATTGGAATATTCCCCTCTTAGATCTAATATTAACCAATACTTTATGTGATATTTCTAAGTTACCTTAATTATAGGTATGGAAAAAAAAAATCAATTTTTCGATGAAGTTTATGTGAATAACTTATATTAAAAATGTATTCTGAAACAAATTTAATTTTAGGCTGGCAAACAATGGAAAAATGCTAATTTGATATAATTTATATGTAGGTTGCATAAATTAATTATTTGGAAATAATCTTATAACTTAACATCAAGAACAACTAAAATCAATAATTTATTTCAGTATCAGTTGCCAAATTTCTCATAGCAAACATTTGTGTCTGAATTCTGCAAGTTAAACATAATGCTTTCAAAATTTATGTCACATTGTGTTCACTTCATATTTTTTCAGTGAACGTATTCTAATTAATGTGTAATTGATTAGTTGCCCCTAAAAGTGATCTAACCAACAAAAATTCGGAAATTGAGTTTTCAGTTAATTAGTGATCTGGAGAAGCATATTTTGCTAATTTCGATATATTCAAAAGCAAATTAATATCAAAAAATGTTAAATTCAAATTATATACAGCAATAATAAGACCAATCATATGTTATGGAGCTGAAACCTGGGTACTAAAAGAAGCAGATAAATTAAGACTATTAACGTTTGAGAGGAATATATTTAGAAGAGTGCTAGGTCCAGTAAAGGAAAATGGAAATTGGAGGTTGAGAAGGAATGACGAATTATACCTCAAGAATAATAAAGAAAATATAGTTAGTTTCATCAAATCCAAAAGATTACAATGGATTGGACATACACTAAGAATGCCAAAGGGAAGATTGCTGAATGATATTTTGAATTGGAAGCCACAGGGAACAAGACCAAGGGGAAGACCCAAGGATCGATGGGAAGATGACGTAATTGAAGATTTAAAGAGAGATGGGGATTTTTGATTTGAAATCTACTGCACAAGATAGGAAGAAGTGGCGTAAACTGGTTGAGAAGGCCAAGACATTCCACTGGAAGTCGTAGAGCCTGATGAAGAAGAAGTGATCTGGAGAATATCACTGCATAGTGGATGTAAAACTATCCCCAATTTCTACCAGACCTGTTTTATTTATTTTTAAAAGTTTGCTTTCAAGCAAATAGTGATCTATCTGTAATAAAATTGTGGAAGCAGTTAGTCAAGTAATGAGTAGCAGTGCAGAAAAACAATTACTGCACATGAGTAATTCATTCCACCACAGTCTCGTGAATTCTGTCAGAAATCTTAGAGAAATTGAGCAAAAATAAGAAAGACAGAAAGAATGTAACGAAATAACATTAAATGGAAAATAAATTTCTAACTGAATCAGTGTTCAATATATATTTTCTATTTTTTTATTATAGCATTCTTAGTTAAATATGGGTTAGATCATTTTTCCACCCTATAAAGATAGATCATTTTTCCACTCGATTCTGTATTAGATTGTTAATATTCAGTTAGTAACATGTTATTTTGCATTCAAATTGGCTGTATATGTTTCAATTAGAATGAGAGATTAAAATATATAATAGAGGTATAGCCTCAAAATTAGCATTGTGTGCTTTTTTAGTTTTCCCAACAATTTGTAGTTTGTCGGTTAGATCTGTTTTTGGAATAACTATTCAATTATTAATTAAAACTTTTTTTTTTGGTATAATAATGATACATTATAATAATGGATATGTATGTATATATATGGGATTAAACTTGTTTGCTTATATTTAATATACTACATAGTTGCTTAAGGTGTAAATATTATTATATCATATAATTTTACAGTAGAATGAAAGAAAAAAAGTTGCTGCTATTTGTTACCCAATTGGATTAATCTTTTTTATAGAACATGTTTTTAAGGTTCTATAAAAATGTTTATATATATATATACACTACTCAAATAAATTAGAGGAACACATGTTTAAATCAAAACAAGAATGAATATTGAAACAATTTAATGTTTCATCTTTTGTAATTATAAATTGATGATTTATGTAAAATTAGAATAGACATTGAAACAATATTTTCTTGCACAGTATTAGCAATACGAGCAAGTTATCATTTGTAACAGAAATCAAAGTGGAAATTTGAGATTTACAATTTTTGGAATCAATGTTTCCATGGTTATTTCAACACTCAGTGTTTAGTGTGTCCTCCGTGAGCCTGAATGACTGCATTACACCTACAAGGCATGCATCGCAGAAGCCTTCTTACAGAAGCTTGTGAGATTCTCTCCCATTCCTCCATGAATGCATGTGAAAGTTCAAGGTTTTGAGGTACAGCAGGATGCTTACGAACAAGTTTTTCCAACTTATCCCACATATGCTCAATCGGATTAAGGTCCGGACTGCATGCAGGCCAGACCATCACCCAAATTTGGTGTACTTGCAGGACATCTCTGGTAGCCTGTGCTGTATGACATCTAGCATTATCTTGCATTAGAAGAAAATTAGGGTCCATACCATAAGCAAAGGGTAAAACATGTTGGAGGATAATGTCATTAATGTAGATATCAGCATTCATGTGTCCAAATCTGTCAAGTTCAATAATTGTGGCTGGATCAAAACGTTCACCAGGACGTCTCCATACATGTGTACAACCATCAGAACCTGTTATATGAAATCTTGATTCGTCCATGAATAAAACACCCTTCCATTGGCAGAGCTGCCAGTTGACATGATTCTGATCAAATTGCGGCCGGGCTTTTTTGTGCTGACGTGTTAAATGAGGGGATTTAAAGGGGATTCTAGACCTCAACCTTGCATTTCTCAGTCTATTTCTTACAGTCTGATCAGAAATTACCGTCCCAGTTGCTGTGCATAAATGATTTTGTAAATCTCTGGCTGTAGATTTTCTTCTGCGCAAAGCTGATAAGACAAGAAATCTATCCTGTACATCTGTAGTCGTCGTCTTATGACCTTACCTGGGTTCCTCTTGTATCCATGTGTCTCTCTATATCGCCTCCACAGCCTATGGATAATGGAAGGGCTGACATCAAGAATCCTAGAGACATGGCGAATGGAACGACCATCTTCAATCAATGCAACTGCTCGTGCAACTGATGATTCATTCAGATGTCTCATTGCTCTGTGTTAGCTCCAGAGAACACAAAAATAACAATTCCCTACCACAGATTATTCTTCAAACCTGTTTTTTAAAAAAAATAAATCAATACAAACTCATGTATTCACGTAGACTTTCACGGCTGGAGTTGGTATGATGATCCTGATGAAGATTTTTGGGCTGTAGGCCATGGCTTGTAGTTCCCCGACGTTTCGCCAAAGACTGCATCTGGCATCCTCAAGAGTTGTCTTGAAACTGGCATTTCTGTCCACTGTCTGTCCTATTTATACGTTCACCGCGATGTTTATGTAAGTTATATCTGCCTTCTGATTGGTCAGTGTTCGGGACTTCCATTGCTTCAATGAGATTGCTGTTTGATGGTCTAGTCGACTGTACGTTACATCTGCCTTCTGATTGGTCAGCGGTAGGGACTTCCATTGTTCCAATGAGATTGCTGTTTGATAGTCTAGTTGACTGTACTTGTAGAGGTTTACATTTTGCGTTTTTTAGAACCGGTATCCATACTTTGTTGACTTTTAATGATTGTTCTTTTCTATTGAAACTGTTTTTATGTTTGAATATTTTGATGGCTTCTCGTTGTAGACAAGTAAAATAGTGTGTTCAGTTAGATAATATATCTGTATTCTGGTATTGTACTCTGTGGCCATCAAGTATTAAGAAATATTCAAACATAAAAACAGTTTCAATAGAAAAGAAGAATCATTAAAAGTCAACAAAGTGTGGATACTGGTTCTAAAAAACGCAAAATGTAAACCTCTACAAGTACAGTCAACTAGACTATCACACAGCAATCTCATTGGAACAATGGAAGTCCCGAATGCTGACCAATCAGAAGGCAGATATAACTTACGTACACATCGCGGTGAACGTATAAATAGGACAGACAGTGGACAGAAATGCCAGTCTCAAGACAACCCTTGAGGATGCCAGACACAGTCTTTGGCGAAACGTGGGGGAACTACAAGCCTCACGACCATGGCCTACAGCCCGAAAATCTTCATCAGGATCATCATAATACAAACTCACTTTGGTGTCAGCAACTCTTGGAACTTCACTAACATATTCAGAGAAAAATTAATAAAACCTAGAAGATCTTCAATCTGATTTTAAACAATACTTAAACTCAAAACATCTGACTCACAAAAATTAAATTGTTACAATATTTATTTTGTGGCTTTGGTTTAAACATGTGTTCCTATAATTTTTTTGACTAGTCTATATAAAATCAATTTATTTAGGAAGTAAGTAATAGCAATAATCTACTTTTGTTTTGTAATGCAATATAATTTTGATTTCATGTTATTGTGTATGATTATTTGCATTTTTAGATATGCCCAATGATATTTATTAGAGTAACATTTTTAAGGACATTCCCTGTTTAGCAGATGTGACACATTGAAGTAACATTAATTCAGTCTATGTAACTTCAATATTTATTTTATGTTTTCAGGAGACGCTTCAGAGCGGTAATAATGCAGAAATTTCCTGCCTTGAAAGGTGATGACATTGATGATGTTATTCAGAAGGACCCTATTTATATTGTAAGGCTAGTAACCCACAGACATCAGCATGTTGTTTTATACATAGTGGGGAAAGTACCTCTAATATTTGAATTTGAGGATATATTTTATCCAACTGTGTACATGTTGTGGAAAGTGCCATACATGTTGCCTAACTTAACAATGTGGCAGAACGTTGTTCCTGCGTTGATGAAAGGTGCAGATTTGATGGTTCCAGGAGTTGTACCGAAAGCTTCAGAGCATCCAGATCCCTACGGAACCCTACTACTCCATGAGAGTGTCTATATTAATACAGATACTAATAGAGCGGCAGTTGCAGTTGGAGTCACTGTAATGTCAAGCAATGATATGAATTTATCACCAAAAGCAGGGAAAGCTGTGAAGATACTGCATATGTATAAAGACACACTGTGGCAGTATGGACCTGGAGATGAAATCCCCCTGATGAGTTGGGTAGAAACTGAAGAGACTGAAGAAGATGAATCTTATTACATTCCCGTGAATCCTTTAGGATCAAATATTGAATTCGATGTATTTGAACACGATTCAGGTGTGGTTGATATTCAATTCAGAGCTCGAGGTTCAAACAATGAAGACACGCCAACAGTTGGTGAAACTGAGAGTGATCTGTGTCAAAAAGTAGATGTTCTGCACATAGAAGAAGCTAGCAATGAAGAAGATTCTACAAATGACACTAGTGAACCAAAACCTGATGAAGTTACTACAATTTCTGAAATGGACGATTTGTTGGAGTATTGCTTTTTGAAGGCTTTAAAGCAGGTAGTATTAGATGGGGAATTACCTGTTTTAACAAGTACATTCTACAAAAGATATATGCTCTCTGCATGTCCACTGGGCAGAGAGCTTGACATAAGTAAGTCAAGTTTCAAAAAAGTGGTGAAGTTTCTAAGCGTAATGAACGAAAATGGACTGATTAAATTGAAAGAGCAGCCAAAAGGTGTGTTTAGCATAATTGATGTTCAAAAGGGCCATGTGAAATTGAAAACTTTTGTTGATTTGGAACCATGGTTTACATCACCTGGAACTACCACATTCTACACAAGTCGTCCGCCTTTACAGATTGTATATGTCCTGTTACAGTTTGACGTATTGGCCCTGTGCTTTCTACAGTTGGCCTAAGGCTGGTATTATTGTTTCACATCATACTTTTATTAGAATATTCACATTACATTAAATAGAGGTTTTGTATCTTGATATAAGATTTTGACCAGCACCCCATAATATGAATTTGAGGCTATGGTCGAGTGTAATGTTTGAGATGTGCTGAAGTTTTCAGGTTCCTTACTGGCACCCGCTTTCTTGGGCATGGGGTATTTCTTGCAGAGACGATATGCTCATTTTAACCCTTTAGGTGCCATGAGCCTGATTAGATTGGCTCTGGCTATGATGCTTCTGTCCATTACCTGCCTACTTGCAAAGCCCGATCACATCGGCGGATGTGATTTAAATCTCTGACACAAGAGATTTTACCAGTGGCAATGCAGAGCGTTAACACACAAATTTGTAGAAGTAAACACTTTCAGGTATTCTATAAATGAAATTGAATTGGCTCCTTACACCTTACCTCATATTAGCTCTCTCTCTCTCTCTCTCTCTCTCTCTCTTTCTCTTTCTCTCTCTCTCTTTCTCTCTCTCTCTCTTTCTCTCTCTCTCTCTTTCTTTCTCTCTCTTTCTTTCTCTCTCTTTCTTTCTCTCTCTTTTCTTTCTCTCTCTCTCTCTCTCTCTTTCTCTCTCTTCTTTCTCTCTCTCTCTTTCTCTCTCTTTCTCTCCTTTTCTCTCTCTTTCCTCTCCCTTTCTCTCTCTTTCTCTGACCGGTTTCGAAGGATTCACCTTCATCTTCAGATAACAACTAGGTTGTTGTAAAATGAGGTGAGGTGTAAGGAACTGAATCTATTTCTTTTACATGCTCCTCATTTGTCCACCGCTATGGTCTCAGGATAGCATCACTGGCCCTGGCAAGCAGTGGTTTCTGGATTAGATCCCCCCAAAGGTATTGGACAAATTTCTTTGATGGTTGGGTCATTTTTTCAAGTTTTTTCCTTACCTGTAAGAGAACAAACTGCCAGGAAACTTGAAGGCTGAAATGGTCCCCGAACATCTTGCCATCATTGTCATGTAAGCCATAAGCCATGTTTAATGTGAATGTGCGAGTTTTGTTTTGAATATTCATGTTGTCTTGAACTAGGCCTGGATTGAGCTCATCACTCGTTCAGGGTCTTTGTGTGGTCAAAAAAGTATGTGTGACTCCCAAAGTTTAAATCCCTCTCCTGGCCCTTTGTGCCACTGTAAGGCTCGGGTGGAATGGGGCATGTGAAAGTACATATAAGGTGAAAGGTTAAACAATTGAGAAGAAATTAAAATTCATCGGAGAACATATTGTTTAAACAACTCGCCTCATAGGATTCATGCTTTCATGATATCGCGATTTCAAACATAATCATGTTCATCTTCAGCCATAACTCCGACTGACGAAATTCTTCGGCCGTCAACTATTCTATTGTCACCATCTTCAGTGCTGCCATCTATGGTTGAATTTATGAACTTCGAAATCAAAGTAATTTTGTTAGGGATATCTAAGTACCAATAAAAAAGTCAATGTTCCAGACAGTAAGAAATCTGGAATTTATCAAATAAATTGTAAAGATTGCTATAAAGTTTATATAGGAAAAACAAAAAGGAATTTGGAAATTCGGACAAAAGAACATTTCAGAAATATTAAAAATTGTGAAATTGAAAAATCTGCAATTGCTGCACATAGTTTATTAGAACATCATAAAATTGGAAGAGAAGCTAAACTTTTAAAACAAGTAGAAAAACTTTGGAATTGACAGTTTGGGAAAAAATATACATTCAGAAAAACAAAAATAGATCAATGAATTTTGATATCCCTAACGAAATTACTTTGATTTTGAAGTTCATAAATTCAACCATGGATGGCAGCACTGAAGATGGTGACAATAGAATAGTTGACGGCTGAAGAATTTCGTCAGTCGGAGTTATGGCTGACGATGAACATGATTATGTTTGAAATCGCGATATCATGGAAGCATGAATCTTATGAGGTGAGTTGTTTAAACAATATGTTCTCCGATGAATTTTAATGATTATACCTCATAATGTTTACTTCCCAGCATTAATTTAATATGATTGAGAAGAAGTTACTTATTTAATTGTGTTTGGATAAATGTAGAGGACCGGCAAGACAGAATGGATGGAGAATAGAAGGGGTCAGTGATTTTTTGTAGAATTTTATTTATTCTTTGGGGATGCTGACGGATTCACTCTTGATTTATCATTATTCATTAGTTCTTATGGGTGGATAGCTAGTGGAATCACTCTTTTGAGTGATATATTAATATTTACTTTTACTTATTGGCTCTTATAATGGATAGCCAGCAAAATCACCATACAGCAAACGCCCGATTATCCATGTTAATTGGGACCGAGATATGCACAGAAAATAGATAAACATGGATATCCAACTAAATTATTCTAACAATAAACATGTAATACCGTTTCCTTAATAAGAATGAAATGAATCGTGATTCTTATTAAGAAAACCTCATAATGTTAAAAAAATTCCCAAATTTATTGTATTAAAATGCAATACAGTATTTATTACAGGACTGTAATTCGAAAACTGTTGTACTTACAATTAATGTAAGCAAAATTTGTGTCTATCTTTGTTGAAACCATGTGTTTTACACCAAGAAGGCCGATATACTTCAATTTATCATTTACAATCTTTCTGATTACAGTTCTTATTTACCTAACATTTGAGACATCAACATAATCAAATTCATTTTGTTCCATGTATTTTAATAAGATATCTATACATTTTGATGCTTCTGTGTGGCTAATTTTGTTTTCAAGCATCTTTACATTTTTGTCTTCACTTTCTCCTTCCCCTCCCTCATGCACTTTCTTGACAATAGCCACAGTCATTCATTGTACTGTATTCTCAGAGTGTTGGTTGGTACCGTTAAACCGTGTCAGAGAAGGTGGTTGTGAGTGAAGGTTACTTTATTGTGCGAGTTTCTAAGCGCAGTTCACAGTAGCGAGTTTAAAAATAAAAACTTTTTCATAACAATACAAAATACAGACTAGTATTCATCCTTATTTTTAAAAATACATCAGGAGGTGTCATGCCCAGATAATCTGCAAACTGGATAATACGCGCTGGGTAATCAGGAGTTTGCTGTGTATTAATAATAATAACCAATATCTGTTTGTTTTGGTGAGAAAAAATGTATTATAGAGTAGAGTCATTGGACTCTTACTTTAAAGGAGGAAAAGGAGGTTACAAGTATTTGGAAATTAAGTTCTTAGGAAAATTTTTGGACCAAAGAGAGATGAACAGACAGGTGAATGAAGAAGACTACATAACAGTGAACTACATGGTCTTTACAAGAAGCCAGATGTATTAAGAAGAGTTAAGTCTCATTGACTGAGATGGATAGGACAAGTGGCACAAATGGGGAATGAAAGAGGTGCATGGTAGCTTCTTGTAGAAAAACCAGAGGGAAAACGTCCAGTTAGTAGACCAGGAATGAGGTGGGAGAATAATATTAATCATGACTTGAGAGGAGTAGATTATACAGGGAATGATTGGAAAACATTAGCTCAGGATAGGGATGTATGGAGAGCTTATGTCTATGTCTATGTCTACAACAATATATTACTAATATCTTCAACATCTATAAAGATAATGAAATCTCTGTTAAACAAGATGGCAAATTATCTTCTTGGGAAAAGATCAACACTGGAGTAAGACAGGGATGTGGACTTTCACCGGTGCTTTTCATTATATACATGAATAAATTAATAAATGAATGGAGGAAAACACAATGAGGATATATACCCATCAATAGGAACCTCAAATTCGATGCTATTCTTTTTGCAGACGATTTAGCTCTTCTGGCACTTTCCGAAAATGATTTGCAACGATCAATTTATAATTTACAAAAAATAGGTGCCAAATTTAATATTGGAATATCAATTAACAAAACTAAAATTGTGGCATTTCATAGGAAGGACCCCATACAAAGTAAA
This sequence comes from Diploptera punctata, assembly GCA_030220185.1. Classification (NCBI taxonomy): domain Eukaryota; kingdom Metazoa; phylum Arthropoda; class Insecta; order Blattodea; family Blaberidae; genus Diploptera; species Diploptera punctata. Next base: position 760,491 of record JASPKZ010001237.1, on the reverse strand, counting down.
ATCTGTCTCCAGAATAAAATTTTAGAGAGATCTAATCAATTTAAATATCTTGGATATTATCTCTCTAGATGGGATGAAAAGGATATCCTGAAAAAGTTACTAGTTATAATAAAAGTTTAGGAAATTATTAATCAAGTTATGAAAACATCCCTTGTACAAAAAACACCAGATTACGTTTATATAACACTTTGGCTAGACCAGTGTTGACCTATGGTAGTGAAGCATGGACACTAAGAAAACAACATGAAAGCAGAATAACGGCTTGTGAAATGAGATTCATGCGCAGAACAGCGGATTACACCAGATGGGATCAGAAAAGGAACACCGATATCTTAAAAGAATTGAAGACTACGCCAATTTTGGAATATATTAAACAGTACCAACTAAATTGGAAACATCATTTTGAAAGAATGAGTTCAAATCGGATCCCCAAAGCTGTTTATAATTACATACCAAGAGGACGAAGATCACTGGGCCGTCCTATGAAACGCTGGAGGGAAAATTTTCTATAGGATCGTAACAGGCCTTGGCCTAATACTTGGAAGGAAGAAGAAGAAAGATTATATTTAATTAATGTTGGGAAGTAAACATTATGAGGTATAATCATTAAAATTCGTTGGAGAACATATTGTTTAAACAACTCACCTCGTAGGATTCATGCTTCCATGATATCGCGATTTCAAACATAGTCATGTTCATCGTCAGCGATAACTCCGACTGACGAAATTCTTCGGCTGTCAACTATTCTATTGTTGCCATCTTCAGTGCTGCCATCTATGGTTGAATTTATGAACTTCGAAATCAATGTAATTTCGTTAGGGATATCAAAATTCATTGATCTATTTTTGTTTTTCTGAATGTATATTTTTTCCCAAACTGTCAATTCCAAAGGTTTCTCTACTTGTTTTAAAAGTTTAGCTTCTCTTCCAATTTTATGATGTTCTAATAAACTATGTGCAGCAATTGCAGATTTTTCAATTTCACAATTTTTAATATTTTTGAAATGTTCTTTTGTATGAGTTTCTAAATTCCTTTTTGTTTTTCCTATATAAACTTTGTTGCAATCTTCACAACTTATTTGATAAATTCCAGATTTCTTACTGTCTGGGACATTGACTTTTTTATTGGTACTTAGAAGATTACCCAGACTAAATTTATTTATTGGTGCCAAAGAAATGTTGTATTTGTCAAAAAAATTTTGAAATTTCCTATGCATTTCAGGATGGTAAGTACCGTAATTTTCTTGTATTTTTTCTTTTCTTTGCAATTTTGTATAGTAGTATATTCATTAAGTCTTTTATTGTGTTTGAATTTCTTCAACTTATTTATAATTAATTCTTTATCAAAACCATTTAATCTAGCAGTGTTTAAGATATGTTTAAGATATGTTTATTTGTATGAGTTTCTAAATTCCTTTTTGTTTTTCCTATATAAACTTTGTTGCAATCTTCACAACTTATTTGATAAATTCCAGATTTCTTACTGTCTGGGACATTGACTTTTTTATTGGTACTTAGAAGATTACCCAGACTAAATTTATTTATTGGTGCCAAAGAAATGTTGTATTTGTCAAAAAAATTTTGAAATTTCCTATGCATTTCAGGATGGTAAGTAATTTTCTTGTATTTTTTCTTTTCTTTGCAATTTTGTATAGTAGTATATTCATTAAGTCTTTTATTGTGTTTGAATTTCTTCAACTTATTTATAATTAATTCTTTATCAAAACCATTTAATCTAGCAGTGTTTAAGATATGTTTAAGATATGTTTAAACATATCTTAAACACTGCTAGATTAAATGGTTTTGATAAAGAATTAATTATAAATAAGTTGAAGAAATTCAAACACAATAAAAGACTTAATGAATATACTACTCTACGAAATTGCAAAGAAAAGAAAAAATACAAGAAAATTACTTACCATCCTGAAATGCATAGGAAATTTAAAAAAAATTTTGACAAATACAACATTTCTTTGGCACCAATAAATAAATTTAGTCTGGGTAATCTTCTAAGTACCAATAAAAAAGTCAATGTTCCAGACAGTAAGAAATCTGGAATTTATCAAATAAATTGTGAAGATTGCAATAAAGTTTATATAGGAAAAACAAAAAGGAATTTGGAAATTCGGACAAAAGAACATTTCAGAAATATTAAAAATTGTGAAATTGAAAAATCTGCAATTGCTGCCACATAGTTTATTAGAACATCATAAAATTGGAAGAGAAGCTAAACTTTTAAAACAAGTAGAGAAACCTTTGGAATTGACAGTTTGGGAAAAAATATACATTCAGAAAAACAAAAATAGATCAATGAATTTTGATATCCCTAACGAAATTATATTGATTTCGAAGTTCATAAATTCAACCATAGATGGCAGCACTGAAGATGGCGACAATAGAATAGTTGACGGCCGAAGAATTTCGTCAGTCGGAGTTATGGCTGACGATGAACATGACTATGTTTGAAATCGCGAAATCATGGAAGCATGAATCCTATGAGGTGAGTTGTTTAAACAATATGTTCTCCGATGAATTTTAAGAAGAAAGATGTCTATGTGGCCATGAACCTAAGGGTTCGATGGAGCCAGTGAGTTAGTTAATTAGTCATTGTTATTTCTGGTGGTGAATCACACAACAGCTTTTGGTCAGCTGACTACCTGATTCACTAACAGTGGTTGTCATCATGATTATGGGCCACACACACAAGTCACATTTTCAGATGAAATGTTATTGCCAAGTCTATCCTTCAACTACAGATCCATCATCGAGAAGAGAACTGTTGGAAACAGAACTAAAGTCAGTCCTGTCATATATACAATGGGTGTTAAAAGTATTTGTTTACATCAATTGGTATAGCTAATTTTTATTGTGTAATATCTGAAAATTTCATCAAAATTAGTTTTGATCTGATGGATTACCACATCTATGCAAAAATATCTAAATTTTTAAGAATTTTAGGGTTAATAAATTCTATCTTCAAGCCACAGTTAGTCCAAAAGCATTCAAGACTGAAAGTGTATAAAACACTGGCTCTTCCAACTCTTTTGTATGGTAGTGAAGAATTTACGTTAACAGAAGGATATACAGAGACTTAGATCTGCTGAAATGAGATATCTTCGGAGGACTGCAGGATACACACTACTAGATCACAAAAAAAATGAAGACATCTTAGAAGAATTACACATGGAATCTTTAGAAAACAAAATTTCTGATTATAAGTCAAGATGGATGCAACATGTTCATCGAATGGAAGATCACAGAATACCCAAACAAATGTTAAGATATCAACCTGCAGGAAGAAGAAGACCAGGACGTCCACTCAAAAGACTTCTGGATGGTGTTTCTCTTGAGGCCGAAACAGGTCAACAAATGGCCTAAATTCGTGAATGTACTATGATGATGATGATGGTATTACGAACTTTCATAATAAATTCCAAAACTTGCTTTGAAACATGAATGTACATTAACAGATAATTTGTAACTTAACAAAGTTAATCATTTACATATTATTTCAATAAACTATCAACTAATTCGGTGTACACTAACTTACGCCTTCTTAACCTAGCAAAATAAAAAAAGTAGTAGTACATTTTCTCATTGTGAAGGTTGGTCATACTGGACTGCCATCTGTTGACGAGGATGCACACTACGGTTATAAACAATTGAGAGATTTTGCGTACCTAAGTAAACACTTGACAATTATAAAAAATATTTTAAGAATCGTTAGAAAATGTTAAAATAGTAGGAAGTGTTAGTAGAAATGGAAAATTAAATAGTGCAACAGTGTCATATGAATATTGCATGATATTCATGCACTATGATATATCATAGTGGAATTGATTTGTCCACCATACAACTCTGTACTGACTTGACAACACCGTTTTCTTTTGTAAACCGTGTGCAGCGGTTCTGCCAAAAACCGGGTAGGTGTGGCCATGCTGGAAATTATATTGGCTCAACTGTAGTAGACCACAAGCTACTGAGTTGGACTCCTTCCTCATTAAATTTTTAGGTATGATTTTTTATTTCTTTTCCTTGTCTGATTATACATCTTGTGGTATGAGGTTTCTGTTGCAAATATTTTGGTTTCTGAAAAATGGATAAGGTTATTTATGTTGCTAGAGTGCTCAGCCATAGATGATTTATTATCTGCAACGGTGATTCCACCAGTTATCCACATGTAAAGGTACGTACACACTTGCGCAGCACACGCCCCATGTTCGTCAGATTTGGACGGGGTTTTAAGGTGCATGCAAATTGCGCGTGCGTCTCGCACCACGATCCACTCATTGTCGGTTTTTTCCACGAACACTTTGATGGTTCGCTGTTTAGATTTGGACGGGTACCTGAGAGGTTCGTTGTTTTCGGTGCGCACCTATTATTTGAGTATGGAGTGGTCAGAGGAAAACATGTTAAAACTTATTGATATTTATAGAAGCAAGCAATTATTGTGGGATCCTCAACATAAGGATCATTTTTAAAAATCATTGAAAGGAGATGCCTGTTTTTTTTTTTCAATGTTGTGTGTTTTTTTTTTCGTGTGTACTGTAATTGTATGAATAAATTACAATTATTTAGAAAACATTATTTATTTAAGACGTTAATTTCATAATATTATGTATGAAGTATCACAAACAATACAATATATAAACACATTTATTACTAATTATTTATTTATTTCTTCAAAGACTCCAAAGAGCAAGATTGCTCATGTTAAGGGGCAATATACAAAAAATAATGGCCATAAAACAATTAACAATAAAAACAAGAAAACAAATTCAGGCATAAGTTTAAGTAATACAAACTACTATAGATGCACAATATATATACACATATAAATACAATATTTAAACAGGATAATATTAATAATAATAAAATTAACAAAATTAACTAAGGAAGCAATGAGAAAAAATATTTTTTAATACAATTAGAAAAATGTTTAACATTCGTGAAATGTTGATATTCAATAGGCAAGTTATTGTAATGGTTGATTAATGCATAACGAATCCTTTTTTTTTTTTTTTTTTTTTTTTGAGAAACTAGTATCTTTGTGCAATAAAGTACAACCTCTAGTATAATAATCATGTACATCTTTATTAAAAATTAAGGTCATGTTATGGTGAGATAGATTCTTAATAATTTTAAACATATATATACAAATCATATATTTTTTTAAATTCCTTTAATGCTATAATATTTGAAAAAGTATAGATAAAGTTATAAGAAGTAATAAGTAATAAGCGTGACCAGAAGTCCCGATTTTGGCGGGACAGTCCCGATTTTTAACAATATGTCCCGCGGCATTTTAAAAATGTCCCTATTTTTTGGGAAAGAATGCAGGACAAGCGGGAGAACGGAAAGGGAATAGACATGGTTGGTTACACCTGCTCTGCAAAATGTCTACTGAAGGTTTGTGGGTTTCCTATGGATCGCAGGAGGTTCGTTGAAATTAATAATTTCGGCAAACATAACACGCGCCACGCGCATGCCGTTCGTGTTCGCGGCGCGCATATGTGTACGTACCTTAAGAGCTGATGAATGATAATAATTCATGGGTGATTCTGCCAGCTATCCACTGTAAGAGTTGAACAAACAGTCACTAATCTACACATCTGACACTGCCTTCTTCCACTTTGCATAATTCCTCTCACAGGTCCACTATCCACCAGTTATCCACATATAAGAGCTGATGAATGATAATAATTCAAGTGTGATTCTGCCAGCTATCCACTGTAAGAGTTGAACAAACAGTCACTTATCTACACATCTGACACTGCCTTCTTCCACTTTGCATAATTCCTCTCACAGGTCCACTATCCCTTCCCTTCCCTCCTCCAACCTGCAAATATATAAGGAATGCATTGTCTCTACTGACAGTTTAGCCCATGAGAAGCAGAAATGTTAGCACATCTCAACACTAGGGGTACAACACTGATACCCAATAACCTGAAGTCACGGAAACTGAATTTATTTAAAACATCAATAATAATTTGTATTGAAAGTTGTTAGTCAACATCAAATGTTCCAACATGAAATCAAACTTTAATTAATATTAAAGAAATCAAACACTAACTGAAAATAATTTTTTAAATATATGCACATTTTTTGTAGTAATTTGTGCATCAACAATATACTTTTTTAGGGACGTTACCTTGATCAACTGATTTTTATACATCATGTTGACAGCCATTAAATCACTCACAAGGGAACTGTCAACCATTGCATGCTGAAACCTACCTTGAAATTTCTTCCAGAGAAACGTTGTGATGTACCAAGGCCTTGTCCAAAAAATTATCCCTTGCTTTTAACTGCTAGGCACAGAAATTGAAGCCCGAATTAAGCAATGGCAACCTACTATGCAAAGCAGATGGATGTCCCTGCTTGAATAGAGCAGAGTAAAGTGAGATGGGGCAGAGCACAGGCAACAGGTTGTGAGGGTTATTCAATCCTTAAAGTGGGAGTTGTATTACTTCCCTGTAGTTTAAATGAGAAATTTGGAGGCAGATTTTAGTGCCTTGCAGTTAACAGTGGCAGATAGTTTTTTGGACATGCCCTTGGTACATCATAATGCTTTTCTGGGAGAAATTTCAAGGTAGGTTTTGGCATGCAATTGTTGACAGTTCCCTTGTAAGTAAGAGGTAAAGTAATTCCACTACAGGTTTTAGGAGGCCCTTGAGATAGTAGGAAATTAAGGCTCTCATCTTTCTGGGCAATTGGCTTGAGATGCCAAGCAGATTGTCAACCCACCATGACAACCGTCTTTACCCCAGAACAAATCTGGTGCTCATTTCCATTAGAGGCTGAGTTGATTTTAGAGTCATAATTCCATCAGAAAATTCAGACCAGTTTAAAAATCCTGTGGTGTTTTGTTGCTAAATGTAAATACAAAAGTGCTTAAAATCATCAGAGAATAACGGTGTGTGAAATAAAAAGAAAGATAGAGTTTTCCTGTGTAGGGTTACCCAAAATCCTATTACATGTAATTTTAATACATTTTTTATTTTCATTAAAGTAGACAAAACACTGTGACACAACAGGCCTTGAAGGCCCTTGGCCTAGAAGCCTATTGGTGACCTCACATCCATATGTGTCAATTACACAGAGATGGATGATAATCCAGCAATTTTACAGGATGCATGAGGTCAGCATTTCAGATCACCAGTTGCTATCCAAATACCTCACATTGCTGTGTGAGAATAATTGTTCCCATACACTGGCAAAATTTCTTTCCCCATGAAGAATCGGACCATTGGACATCACATAGCTCTGGATCAGGACATGATTTCTCGTACTGCTTGGCCCAGTATAGAACATTTATTTTTGCATTTTAACAAATTTTGAACATAAAAGTATTATTTCCCCAGATCATTGAGCTCCCACACAAATGACACATACAGGTATAATGAACAAACAGAAGTAATGTAATTATATTATTTTTGGTCTGGACATCTTACCTCAATATTGAGGTAAGATGTCCAGACCAAAAATAATATAATTAAAATAACCTCAAAATATAACTTCCTAAAATTAAATATTAAGAAGTAATGTAACTCTGTTTTTAAGTAAAAACAATATTTAAAATGTTAAACAATTCTTTTAACAAATGTTTTGCACCATTGAGGTTATTGTTAAATATTTAAATAAAATTTGTTTAACTTTCACAGGGGAAAAAAACATGAGGTTTAATTTAAGAATTAAATTAATGTTTTTATTATTTCAACTCTTATCCTTTTTCTTCTAGACTGCAGTTTCGGAGCTTATCTCCATCATCAGTTACCTCTAGTCGACCGTTGTTATGTCGTTTCTTGGCCGTTTTCTTCTTCCTTCTATCGGTGGACCGATGAACCTCTGGATCAGGTCAGAATTTGTGGGAGTTTCAAAATTCATGAGTTTATCTTTCTTGTTTTTTTGGATATGGATTTTTTCCCAGACCGTGAGTTATTTCTGTTTATCTGTGTGTTTGATTAGGCTAGCTGTTGTATTGATTAAATGTTTTTCTGACCAGGCATGGGCTGCTACAGCTGACTTGTCACTTTCACTCTTCTTTATATTTCTGAGATGTTCTTTCAATCTATTTTTAAATTTCTTTTTGTTTTTCCTATGTAGATTTTGTCACAATCCTTACATTTGATCTGATATATTCCTGATTTGCATTCTTCTTCAATTTTTTCATTTTTGTTGGTTTTAATTACCTTGTTTAGGCTGTATCAAAATAGATTGGTACGATAATCAATTCTTTTAATTCATTTGGAAGAGCTTCTTTTTCCCAAATCATACAAATTAACCGACACATCTTGTCCATCAATTTTTCTCTCCCTGATTCTATCAGTTCTGCTGGAATCCCATCTGAACCTGATGCTTTATACACATTCAATTTTTCTATCACCATTTCAACCTCTAAAGCACTTGGTTCTGCGATTAGCATTTCTGCTGTCTCTAAATTATCCTTAATATCCTGTTCTGTATGTACATTTAATAGCTGATTGAAGTAACTTTTCCATCTATCTAACATACTCCTGGAATCTGCAATCATATCTCCATTTTCGTTTTTAATTATGTTTATTCTAGCCTGAAACCCTTTCTCCTCTATGCTAATTCCCTGATATAATTCTCTGATGTTCCTATTTTTTGCATTAATTTCAAGATCATTAATCTTCTCTCTCAAATATTCCCCTTTTTTTTACTCTTTAATAACCTGGTGATTTCCCATATGATACAACCTAATTTTTCTAAATTTACTTTATTTGTCCCGTGTAACCAATTGATTTTTGCTTGTTTTCTTTTCTTTACAATGTTAGCACATTTCTGATCAAATCACTTCTTTTTTCCCCCCTTTTTTGAATACCCAACACTTTTTGATTCTGACAATTTAATCAACATATCAACAGAATTAAGACTTGCCCATTAAACTATTTATGCTGATGATGTCCAAATTTTATATTAACTTAAAACCTGATGAAATAAAAAAAATTGAGACTTAACACTGATCTAATACATATATTGTTGTGGTGTAAAGACCTCGGACTTAGACTTAATGGAGAGAAGAGTAAAGCAATAATTCTTGGATATCCAAGTCTGCTGCACACTATTAACAATATCAATCTGCTAGCCATTATGCTAGATAACAAAGCAATACTTTATTCATCTTTTGTTACATGTTTAGGGTTTTATCTCGACTCCAGTCTAAGTTGAACATCTGAATAAAGCAAATGTCAAAAAGGGTATTTTCAATAATGCATTCTTTAAGTAGATTAAAATATTTTCTTCTGTCTAATCTCAAAATAATTCTAATGCTTATCTATATTACAATGTGAGCATGTTTGTGTACTGTACAATCTAACTTCAGTCATGGTTAATTAAATATTCAAAATGTCAGCTGAAAATTTTGCAGTGTCGTGCCATTTCCCTGATAATTTTCCTAAATTTCAATATATTTTAATGATTCTTCTTTTATTTTACTCATTAATGTTGTAGCTACAAACTGTACTACAATTGTTTAATTATATAGAGTGTAAATTTTTTATTTTTCATTTTAAATTGATGCATACTCATTCTTGTTAAAATTTGCATTAAAAATATATTTTTTTTAAATAAAATATAATGGGTACATTACTAGTTGTAGTATATTTTGTTCATCTTTGTAAACTACATATACCTGCAAAATTCCATCTTAATATCTTGAAAACTTTAGGAGTTATCAGAGAAACCGTATTGAAAAAATTTACGGAAAACAAGCGACAAACTTACCGAAGATGTAGGTACCTCCTAAAAATAAAGGGCTCCTCGAGTGACAGCATTGCAAATTTTTAAACACAACTCGAAAAGTAATAGTTAAATAGTTATCAAGGAAAATCTTTCACTAATATCAATATGAAGTTTCAATCTATATAAAAAAAATGAAAAATGACTTTTTTTGACCCTCAAAGGTGTAGGTCCCCCCTTAAATGGGAATAAAAGAATTCTTCGGAGGTCTAGGTGCGTTTCATATATATTCATTAGGGTTGCATGTCGAGGTATGAACTTAAAGGATATCTACAAAAAGGTAGCTGATACTCCAAAGTAATAACTTTGATCAATAATTAATATAGAATGTATTTTAATACATAAAATAAAAAAATATACATAAACTAAATATAAAATTAACTCAACTAATTATTCTTATATTACTATTATGGATGGAGATACTAAGAGAGAGATAGTTATTTGAACATTTTCTATTTCCATCCATAATGACACTAACTTGTTACTACGAGGGCAGATCGGAAAGTAACGCACAATAATTTTTTTCTGCCTTGGTATTGCAGCTAGAATGTTGAAATTTCACAGAGATATAATTTGAAGTTTTCACTACATATGGTATTTTTTTTCTCAGGTGCACCTCTTGCGAGAGAAGCTTGAACTATGCAACAAAGATGGCGCGCATGCTACAGTCGTCCACCTGTGAGGAACAGAGAAGTGTTGTTCGATTTTTGTGGGCCAAAGGGCATAAACACAGTGGTACGCCCACGACTCATCACCTGTGACGATTCCTTCCAGAAAGTCATGTCCTTGTGCGGTGTACCGCGTTAAGTGGTCCAAGCTTGCCATCATTCGCTGGCCCTTGTGGTCGTCTGTCAGGTTCTTAGGCACCCAGCGAGCACTAACTTTACGGAATTTCAAATTTTCATGAACAATATCGTACACCGCACCATAGGAAATGTTGAACTTCTGCGATAAGGCTCGCAGTTGCACACGCCGGTCGTTCAGAATTGCCGCCTCAATGCCTCTGACATTCTGCGGGATTGCTGCTGTTGTCGGCCGGCCGGAGCGTGGCGAATCACTAAGGTTCATGCGTCCCTCTTGGAAGAATGTGCACCACCTGGAGACATTGCTACGGTCCATACAATCATCCCCATACACGCCATGCATGTCCCTGTGAATTTCACTGGGTTTATGCCCTTTGGCCCACAAAAATCGAACAACACTTCTCTGTTCCTCACAGGTGGACGACTGTAGCATGCGCGCCATCTTTGTTGCATAGTTCAAGCTTCTCTCGCAAGAGGTGCACCTGAGAAAAAAATACCATCTGTAGTGAAAACTTCAAACTATATCTCTGTGAAATTTCAACATTCTAGCTGCAATACCAAGGCAGAAAAAAATTATTGTGCGTTACTTTCCGATCCGCCCTCGTATTTATGATTCTAAGTTTCCATACGTGATTCTAACTTTAAGTACTTCAACTTGGATATCTAAAGTAAAGTTCAACACATATTAATATAGAAAATTTAGATATTTCATTTAATGCCACCTGGCTTATTAAGAATATGTGATGGACTCACCCCATGTCGACTCTGGAACAACAAGAGCTGTTGTCACTTTACCTTTGACTCTTAAATACAGTCATAACAGGACTTTGTCCCTTGTCTAGTATTCTCACTCTTTTTCTCTCTGTGCCAGGAGGTGGAAATATTTCCAAATCAGAGAACATTTACAGTTAACTTTCCAAATTTTTAAATGTGTCATGCTAAATTCTGAATATTTCTACATGTAATTTTCAATATATCTGTAAAATATTTCCTTCAATATTAAATTATATTATTTACTTAAATCATTCTTTCTATTTTTCATTATTTAGTTTGAATTTAAATAAAGATAAATTCTATATTTATTTCCTTTATATTTAAACATCTTAATATCTCTTTCCTTATCCTAAGCCTATCTTAATATTTCATTTCTTAACCTGATATATTACACAATAGTAATATTATGAGATCCTATAGATGGAAATTAACATTAGTCTAGCACAAACTACAACTTATTCATAATATACTTATTAGATATATGTTTATTATTTATAAATATGGTACATTTTTCATACTTTGGTGAACTATGCTGGTTCTATCTCCATGATCGTAGAAAAATGCATTCTCTTATTGTGCTATTTAAAATTATACATAGATATACACGAAGATACTTATCCTCTTTTTTCATCATCTTTCTTCCAATTAAAATTTTAATAATACGATCACACCAAAACCTGCTATTTGACATCCCATAATGCTGAACCTCCCACTATTCTAATTGCTATATCATATTAGCTGCTAGTTCTAGAACTCCTTACCAGAAGATACGAAGGGGCTGCAGGACATTAGCTTCGCTATTGTTAAAGAAATGATGCACTATGCATGTTATGGACCACTGGTTGTAAACTATATCAGATGAGTGATTACAAGACTGACTACATTTGTGGTACCAGCATATTTTTTTTTTATTGCCTCATGTAATGACATCTTGTTCTACATCCTATATAGGGTAGATTGGATTGGGTAGGTTAATATTTAGTTTACGTTATAAAATTTATCAAGTTATATAGATTTTTTTTCTTCTTTAGATAGTTTGGATAGATGTTACCCCTACAGAGCTCATCCTGGTGGATTTGGAGACAGTGATACCGAGTGAGGCAACATAACCTGTCTTTAACATGAATATTCTCATAGGTTGGCAATTCTGTTTTTCCATGATTGATAGCTATCTTTGCAGGATCCATATTGTTCATGTCACAATATTTGGGTTATTTTTATGTCAAATTTTAATTAATATTTTCCTTATTTTTCGTATTTTTTCTCACCAAAAAGTATATATATATATATATACAGTAAAACTTGCTCAATGTGGAATTGCATGCGACCCAATTTTTTTTCCCCCAATAGACAAAATTCCTCATTATAAAAAAACGAAAACTTATTAATAATCTTAGATTAATAGAGTACAGTATATCTGCTTTTATGTACCTTAGATTAATTGTAGTTCTGCTGCCATTGAAAGTGAAGTATAGTATGTATGAGCGACATCGACAGTAACGCACAAAAAACAGTCCCGCTTTGTCGGTGTTAAAAATGTCTCTTGGGCGCATATCCTGAAATTAAAGTATGCAGTTCCGGTTTCCTCTCACTAACTACACTTTCATCTACATCCTTTGATTCCCTGCAAATTTCATTCCACATTACATTGTGTCATATTTTAAAACTGTCCAGCCAACCTGAAGATGCCTTGAAATCATTATTCCCTAGAGGGATTTAGCAACAGCCAGAGCTTGACTTTGGAGCATCGGTCCAGAAATTTGGAGATTTATCTTCAATCACTTTCACTTTTTTGTTTAATGAGATTGATACATATGTTTTACCCATCTTTATTCCGTAAATTCAGAATGCTACCTGTGAAAGATCGGTCTCACAACTTAAAATAATTTAAGATTTTACAGTGCAATGGTTATTTGTAAGACAGGTATCTGTATTTCACATAACGGGTGTGCAGCGAGGCCGAAAGAAAATTTCAGGAACAGGTAGAATCTCTACTTCACCCAGTGACAAGAATCATTCCTTATTGTTTTTGGCCTAACAGGAATTCAATGAAGTGGAAATTAATTTATTTCTCTCTCTGTCTTTCTGCTTCATAAAAATTATTTCATGAATTGTGTAGAAATATCCTTCCATTTCCGCATTGGACAAATTCCGTTTATGCAAAATAAATACACGTAAAATTACTATATTTCACCGGGACCAATAAATTTGTTCACATTGGACAGATTTCAGCATTATTCATGTTCTGGATTAAACAAGTTTTACTGTATATATATTTACCTTGGGTGCTAATTATATTCTACAACAGTAAATTGTCCAATTTTATAATTTTTTAAATTATGGTTGGCCTCATTTCTTAACAATCTCCTTAGCTTCTTTTAAAATAAATGTATATCTCTTTATTTTGTAAATTGTCTCTTAGCGGATTAATTAATTGTTTCTGATCTTATGTTTCTCTAATAATGTTGACTTGATTCATTTTAATTTGTTTAATTAGTATGCATTTTTTACTTATTATTTATTCTATTTTATTGTCTTATGTAATTTTTTTAAAATACATTTTTTGTTATTGTTATTATTATTATTATTATTATTATTATTATTATATAATTATTTAATAAATGTAACTGTAGTAGAGATCCTGCAAATAGTGCTATTGTAAACGTGTGTTTGTGTATGCATGGATGAGTGTTGCTGCGCATGTCAATGGCTCCCACTACTTTTTGTGCTTCAGGTATTCTAAATGTTGATAATGCTATAGCATCTACCACTGTTTGATCCTATGTTTTTACTGTTGAAAAATGGCAACCGTAGGCATATTACAACATGAAATAGAAAATAACAATGTCGTATCAAAGTGTTGAAAATCAAAATTATATGAAATTACATTTTAAAAATGAAACACTTTACTGATTCTTCTTCTTCTTATTATTATTATCAATAAAACTAAATGTATGGTCACACGTAGAAATACATTATACAGTGTGATTATAAAGTCCCAGTACATTTTGTGGATAACGTAGCGCAAATAAAACAACAATTATACGGTAGTTTCTACTATCAAGTTAGTGTTCAACATGGCCTCCATCAATCTCAAAACATGTTTCCCAACGACGCACCATCCCCTGGAAAACATGCACCTACATATCCTCTGTAATCATTTCACTCGCTTGGCATATGCGTTCTTTCAGCACTTGCAGATTAGGAAACTTGGTTCTGTACACCTGTTGCTTGATGAACCCCCAAGCAAAAAAGTCCAGGGGTGCAAGGTCTGGCGAACGCGGTGCTCAGATCGAGGAGATGCCCTTCCAATCCACCTTTTGGGAAACCTGTCATTGAGATACCCGCATATAGCCAGAGCAAAGTGTGGTGGTGCTCCATCTTGTTGCAACACCACTGTATCAATGATACCATCTTGCTGTAACTGTGGCTGTAAGAAAACACATCAAGATACACATCTCCCGTGAGGATTTCCTTTGGAATCTGTCTCTAACTTCTTCGTACGACTGGCCTCTTAAACGCGCAGCAACAATCTCTATCCGCTCTTCAATGGTGAACATATTTGTATCTTTCGAATGGCTGTAACAGAAATACGATATGTAAGCGATTTCTTTAAAATGTACTGGGACTTTATAATCACACTGTATAATGGAGATGGACAAATAAGGAAATTTTGAGGAAGTGGCTGAATTCAGATACCTAGGAATAATAATCACAAATAGGAATGAGATGCAAAATGAAATTAAACATAGGCTCAATTCTGGAAATGAGTGCTATTATACATTACAGATACTCTTGACATCCCAACTATTTTCAAAAAACGTTGAGCTGAAAATGTATAAAACTATTATTCTACCAGTTATATTATATGGATGTGAAACATGGACTCTTACATTAAGAGAGAAAAGGAAATTACAAGTATTTGAGAATAGAGTTCTTACGAAAATTTTTGGACAAAGGAGAGGTGAACAGACAGGTGAATGGAGAAGATTACATAACAGTGATCTACATGGTCTTTATACACTCCAATTCAACTCAGGATGTTACTACAGACCTTATGGGATACACCAGTGTCCCCCTACGTACAGGGGTAGATGTTGTCAAACTCATAATAATGGTATTTGTTTGTTTAGGGAGGGGTGGAGGGG
The DNA here is from genome assembly GCA_030220185.1 of Diploptera punctata. Classification (NCBI taxonomy): domain Eukaryota; kingdom Metazoa; phylum Arthropoda; class Insecta; order Blattodea; family Blaberidae; genus Diploptera; species Diploptera punctata. The sequence continues at coordinate 745,005 of JASPKZ010001237.1, read as the reverse complement.
GAAGGGTAGCAGTAATTTTTTCAAATCTATGTACTATATATTTAAAAAACATAGTTTTTATTTTATGGCATGCAAACAAGTTTTATAATAAATATGAGAGACACTTTCACACAGGATAGTACAGGTTCGCACGAGCTCAGTGACAAGTGGGAACTGTTTTTTTCTTTTAGAGGGGGTGGCTTGGACAGCTACAACTTACAACTCTGTACCTGCTTGTGTTGCATATTTTAGTTTTATTTAAGGATTTCTCTCAAGGAAATATTGTTAAAGTGGCAACCCAGTGCTCTATTCCAAACACACAGTAACTTCCTGGGTTGAATCTGAGTGTAGGAAGCCAGATATAACAAAAACAGTTAAGTCTCGTAGACTGCGATGGGCTGGACATGTTGCATGAATGGGGAATAAAAGGCATGCATGGAAGCTTGAAAACGCCCAGTTGGTAGATCTAGAATGAGGTGGGATAATATTAACTATGATTTGAGGAAAGTAGATTATACAGGGGATGATCGGAAAACATTAGCTCAGGATAGAGATGTATGGAGAGCTTATGTCTGTTTGGCCATGAACATACTGGTTCGATAGTGCCAGTGAGTTATTATTATTATTATTATTATTATTATTATTATTATTATAAAACATGACTGAAAGAATTGAAGAGAAAGAGTTAAAAATGGTTAGGACACATTTTAAGAATGGAAGGCAAGAGATGGCCGAAACAACTATATAAATGACAACCCACCAGAAAGAAGAAAAAGGAAGACCAAAGTTAACTCGGAAGGAAAGCATGAGGATAGCAATTGCAAGCAAGAGGTCTAAGCATTGAAGATGCTCAAGATCATAGCCTTTGGAAGTTTGGAATGGGAAGATGGCAGCAGCTGTAAAAACCCGAAGATAGATAGAGATTTTTATTATTATTAAGATCGCAATTATTATAGCTAGACCAATTAAATAAAAACCTTAAAGGTGTATTCTGTACTTACTATGGGGACACGTCAATGTCACTATCTCCTCCCTTCACATTACGTCACTCACTTTCTCTTCTGATTCGCTCTCATCATTCACAACCAGAGGAACAGGTGATAATACATTAGAAAGACAGTGATTGGTTAACCATGGTGATGGTGGAGACCCTCTTATTGCAAGGAATCCAAACATGCACAGAGTGAGGTTGATTTATAGTTTATATTATGGATTATCATCCCTTGTACAAAAAAACACCAGATTACATTTATATAACACTTTGGCTAGACCAGTGTTGACCTATGGCAGTGAAGCATGGACACTAAAAAGACAACAAGAAAGCAGAATAACGGCTTGTAAAATGAGATTCATGTGCAGAATAGTGGGTTACACCAGGTGGGATCGGAAAAGGAACACCGATATCTTGAAAGAATTGAAGACTACGCCAATTTTGGAATATATTAAACAGTACCAACTAAATTGGAAACACCGTCTTGAAAGAATGAGTTCAAATCGGATCCCCAAGGCTGTTTATAATTATATACCAAGAGGACGAAGGTCTCTGGGCCATCCTATGAAACACTGGAGGGAAAATGTTCTATAGGATCGTAACAGGCCTTGGCCTAATACTTGGAAGGAAGAAGAAGAATTATTAATAATCTATTATATCTATTTGGCTTATGCTACCTAAATCATGACAAATACATCAAATTAATGTACGCAGAATTGAATATCTCAAAAAAAAAAATCTACAAGAACGTTTATGACAGCATATGTCTATCATTTATGGATATAATTATTACTATTATTATTATTATTATTATTATTACTATTATTATTATTATTATTATTATTATTATTATTATTATTATTATTATTATTATTATTATTATTATTATTATTATTAGGTGCCATGGAAGCTAGCACCATATTTAATTATGCACTTAAATGCAATAAATAATTATAGAACAATATATTAAAAATATTTAGCCCCGGAATTTAATTATCTTTAACTCATTTTACTCATAAATATGGAGAAAAAACGGGGACTATTTCCTGTCATGACCACTCTGGTTACAACAGTTATTCTCAACACTTTTAAAATTCACAGTTTAAAATAACACAGTTATTCTATGAACCAGCAATAACCACAGTACTAACCAGCGATAACCACAATAACTGCAATAACCACACTAATAACCAGCGATAAACCCATGGCTCTGTCGATGACACAGCATCTACGTCGATAATAACTGTTTTATGTCCAAATTTAACCATGTAAAACAAAAAAAAAAGGCATATCATGGGATTCACCATAGGTTAGAGTAATTGAATTAGGTTAGGTTAGCTTTTAGGTTCATTACATTTTAAGTAAGTTTAAATACATAAAAAAATTAACTCTTCTATGGAAATTCAAAATGAGTGACAGTTACAACGTAAAAACATATTTACACTCGTAAATTTCACATTGCATTAATATACTTTCACGATTGTATTTTTCCAGGGATAAATATAAAAATATCACCTAGTAATGGGATGAATTGCATTAAAAATGTCTTAAATTGCATAAGTAAATTCCTGGTTATGTTCAACCCCACCTATTATTATTGTTGTTGCATATACATACAATAATAATAATAGTAATAATTAATTTTTAAACTAAAAAAAATTATATATACATATGATAGTTGTGTATAACACATGCTTCTAATGTTCAGTACATGAGATATGTGTTTGAATGATTTTTTATTAATTGCTTTTAGTAAATAGCAATGTAAATCATTTTTAACCAGTCATTAGTGTTATCAAATACTGCAGCAGTAGTGTAGTGTTTCAGTGAGGGGAAACCCAACTGCACCAATGCTGAGTTAATATCATGTAAGTTTATTGTGCCATTTTATGCAATTGGATATGATCTGCTGAAGGGCAGGCTGTGGCATAATTGGTTATGGCAACATGCTACAAGCAGGAAGTTGTGGGTCAGGATTATTAAACTGTCCTAAATCTTCTGGTGGCACCATGACCCGAGAGTCAACTGAGTCTCTAATGGAAATGAGTACCAGACTATATTCTGAGGGTAAAGGTGTCTGTCACACAAGGTTGACAACGTAACTGACAATTGTCTAGAAAAGTTTGATTCTTAACCTCCTCCTACTACAAAGTTCTCATGTAGTGGATTCACTTTACCCTTACATAATCTGCTGATTAGTCCTATGACTTAGCTGAGTGGTTTAAGGCATGGTGTCTTGATATAGAGCTACAGGACTTGCACTGGTTCGAGTCCCAATGGGAGAAGAAATTTTCTTATGGAATTTCGGCCAGTATGGGACCAGTGCCCATCTGGCATCATGAGGAATTTAGGTAGCTACAATAAGTAGTTTCTCCAGATTGAGAAAACCAGCTTTAACAGCTGGGGAACTGGACATGCTGACCACGTATTACTCCTATATTTGTTGGATGTTCATCCACCTCTGTGATCGACACATGTGGATATGAGGCTAGGAGCTGGCTTGTAGGCCAAGGGCCTTCTAGGCCTATTGTACTGATTATGAAATTATTTGCTTTAGAAATGTAGAGTTGTTATTTAAATAATATTTTATCATGTTTAAATCTAAAGTGAGTTATTGATGTTTTAATTTTGTTGTTATATTTCCTCACTTGTTGCATGTCAAGTCAGTCTTTATTCAGACATGCAAATATTGATTGCTGCTAATGTGTGTCTTGGTGAATTTTAAATCAATTTCCAATAAAGATATTCTGAATACTCAAACTATATCATTATGAATTTGTATGGCAAAAAAAAAAATTAAATTTATAATTTATAGAAAATATATAATAACTCGTGCCATTGATTCAAAGGTTTTAGTGGCACATTTACTAACTGAATTATATATTTGATTGCTATTTCCATATGAATAATATTCTCTTATCTATGCTTAGGTTTTTATATTATTATTATCTCAAGGTTTTTGCTATCACTATATTGAAAGAGTTTATACAGGGTGAATTTTAAATACACCGACAAACTGCAAGGACTGATTCCTGACTGGAAAAGGAGGAAAAAATGTCCTATGAATAAATGTCCATAAATACATCATTGCCACGATAGATGACACTGACGAATGGCATTGTTCCCTCGGTCTTGTTGCAATGGCCTGCTGGATCACTGGACTTAAACCCCCTTGATTTTTACCTCTGAGGGCATCTGAAAAGTTTTGTGTATGCTGAACCAGTTCCTGATGTGCATACCCTTCAATAGCGTGTCAACATCGCCTGTGATGCTATTTGGAGAGAGGCCGGAACATGCGAAAGAGTAAGGCAATCCATAATACGACGTGTGAGCATGTACATTGCATCCCATGGAGGCCACTTTGAACATCTGTTGTGACCTGGATGGGATTATGCTACGTACTGTGTGCCAGGATGAATTGTTGTCATTGCACACACATTGTTAATTTCTGGACTCTTGTTTATAGGACCTTTTTTTCCTTCATTTCCAGTCAGGAATCAGTCCCTGAAGTTTGTCGGTGTAATTACCATTCATCTTGTATAGGGTCTTTCATATATTATGCAATTTTTAAAAATGCAATAATTATGCCAAAAATACATCAATTTTTTAAATATTTTTTTTCATCTACATACAGTCCCATTTAAATGCGGAAAATGATATCAGGCATATGTCCACCTCCACTGTCTCGGCAGGCAGTTACTCGGTCTATGAAGTTGTGATGACCCTTTCATAGACATCTCTGTTGATGTTGTTGATGATTGGAGAACTATATGTGTTTGTTCACGTAGAATTTGGACCTGTCAGACCTGTCACATATCCTGCGAGACAATAACCCTACTTCATGAAAAATTCCCTCAGTCTGTGATCTCAATTCATGGCTACTTGGAATGGCCTCTCAGATCTTGTGACCTTACTCCATGTGACTTCTTTTTATGGAGTTATGTGAAGTCAAAATTCTATGTGAACAAACAACATAAGGAAGAAATTCAACATGTTATCAATGACATCGATGGAGATTAGTTATTAACGAGTTGGTTATTTTGACTCACCTCATCATCATCATAGTACATTCACGAATTTAGGCCATTTGTTGACCTGTTTCGGCCTCAAGAGAAACACCATCCAAAAGTCTTTTGAGTGGATGTCCTGGTCTTCTTCTTCCTGCAGGTTGATATCTTAACATTTGTTTGGGTATTCTGTGATCTTCCATTCGATGAACATGTATCCATCTTGACTTATAATCAGAAATTTTGTTTTCTAAAGATTCCATGTGTAATTCTTCTAAGATGTCATTTTTTTTGTGATCTAGTAGTGTGTATCCTGCAGTCCTCCGAAGATATCTCATTTCAGCAGATCTGAGTCTCTGTATATCCTTCTGTTTCAACGTCCATACTTCGCTACCATACAAAAGAGTTGGAAGAGCCAGTGTTTTATACACTTTTAATCTGGAATGTTTTTGGACTAACTGTGGCTTGAAGATAGAATTTATTAACCCTAAAATTCTTAAAAATTTAGATATTTTTGCATTTACATCCTTTTCTTCTTCATATGAGATATTGCATCCTAGATGTGTAAAATTATTCACCTGTTCCAAAATTTTATTATCCAGTACAATTTTACTTCTGACAGGATCTACACCTTGAAATGCCATTATATTTCTTAATATTTATGCAGACCTGGTTTCGTTGCTTTTGTGCGACATTGTCAATGCAATCCAACTGTTGGAACGCATCAACAATGTCGCACAGAAGTGACAAAACCAGGTTTGCATAAAAATAAAAAAAATATGAGGTGAGTCAAAATAACCAACTCATTAATAATTAAAAGAAACCTGATAGTCTTATTTTTTCTTATATTAAATCAAGAGAGATGTCTGTGAAAGTGTCATCTCTGTCTTCATAGACTGAGTAACTGCCTGCCAAGACAATGGAGGTAGACATATGCCTGATATAATTTTCCACAACTAAGTGGGACTGTATGTGGATGAAAAAAAAAATATATATGATGATTTTTTTTTTACTTAATTATTGGACTTTTAAAATTGTGTAATAAATGAAAGACCCTTTACTGCCAACTATAGCCTGGCTGTTAATTTGTTTTGATGAGCAGATACTGTAACGTATGAATTTTATTTTAGGAGAGGCGACATGATTACAATGCCTAAGCTAAGAGGGTTCATCACAGAATACGTAAAGCGTGAAAAACTGCAAGACCCAGTTATGAAAGGGTGAGTGTTTATATGCTAAATGTGTTTATAATGTTTACATAAATTAACCTTGAGGAATTTTATGTCTTGTCAGATGGCAGTTGAAGGACTTATTACCAGCCCATTACATAGTTTTGTCTTATAACTAACATAGAGATCTCATTGTCTCAATACTCAATCTAGAATTTTTCCTTTGGCCCCACACTGTTATGGTAGAAATTAATGTCTCTGGTGCTACGCTTCCTCACTCACATATTGAAACTATCGAGCAATGCAATTCTATGCTTATATTAAATACTGTTATTTTAATAATACTTTATTGGTAATGAATAATACATTTTCAATCAACCGACAGGAAAGTATGTCAAGTTTTTGTGAGAATGGGAACAGCTTATCTCAAATTAATGTTGATTTCTGTTTGAACATGTTTCAATATAATCCTCTATATCATCATCAGCTTGCCCATACTTTTTGAGTTTTATGTTGTGGACCCTGGATGTCGATATCAGCTCCATCCTCCGGCTGGCCAAAGAACCTCCAAACTAGGTCACGTTCAGCAGGAATTAAAAAATTTGTGACTCTATTTTTGTTCTTCAAAGGAACAAAAAATAGAATTATGAATTAGAACAAAAAATAGTCTCACGAAATTCCTGAAATTCGTGCTGAACATGACCTAGTTTGGAGGTTCTTTGGCCAGCCGGAGGAGGGAGCTGATATCGATATCTAGAATCCACAACATAAATCTCAACAGTCTGGGCAAGCTGACGATGATGTAGAGGATTATATCGAAACATGTTCAAACAGAACTCAACATTAATTTGGGGTAACATGTTCCCATTCTCACACAAACTTTATTAAAGAACCTCAAAATGTTACTTCCTAAAATAAACCATTAGAGAAAAGTATATATTTCTTTAAAGCAGAACACATTGCATATTTTTATTAAAATGGCAAATTGCTAGTGAATATGAAAGAAAATAAAGAAACTATTCTGTTCAAAATGGTATGTATGATCTAGACTGCACCCTACAGGAATTTATTACATAGGAATCATACAAACAGATTGTTTTCTGGTAATGTAGAATCATGTCAAAGAACTGTGAAAACTTTGAAAAGCACTGATCAAAATTGTAACATTATAACCGTAGAGCTTGAATTTGATAATAGCTTTAGTGAGATTGCTGTATGTGAAAGTCCAATACATAAGTGAGTTACATGATCTTTATGGCAATTCGGACAATAAAAATAGAAGTCAGGTCTTCTAGACCGTGGCTATATTAATAAACGGTATGTCCAGATGCCATTTTGTAATTATATTTCCTGATATCAATATTATTATTTCAACTGCTCCCACAATAAGCAATTATCTTTGAGTTTACATTGCAATTACACACATCGGTCTTGAAATTTATAAGTTAACAAACCTAAATACTTTTTTTTAATGTCTTCTGGACTGAATGGATTGGTCCAGAACTTACACAACTCAACGTTTCGTTTATGTTGCAGTAGATGAAATGTTGAGTTGTATAAGCTCTGGACCATGTCCATTCAGCCCAGAAGACGTTTCAAGAATCAGGACACTAGTTGTAAAAGCCTACAAAGTTATATAATCCAAAATAACTTGCACTAATATTGCATTTTTCCATTTTGTCTAATGTAAGTTAATTGGTCTCATTTCCTTTAGCGTGAAACATTCTGGCCTATAAGCAATATTATTTCATATATATTAACTCATTGCGTTTTAATTTAAAATCTAACTAAAATTACACACTAACCTTACATTCCCCTTTTTTAGCATTTGCTTTTAAATAGATTGAATTTTGGTCAGTTAGCTTTTAAGATATCTTGCGCTGGGAAACTGGCTATTTTAAACATTTGTTAACCTTTAAATGCCCAAGAGCCCATATGCTGGGTTTTAAATTGTATGTCCAGTCTGCCCTCAGACCCAGCGTATGGGTTCTGAGCAGGTGGACCTGTTTGTTTGCTTGAAATTATACTGGCTAATACTACTTTTGTTACATACCTTTTTTCAGGGTTATGAGATGCTTTGCAACATAATGTGAAGATAGCATTTGTTTATTAAAGCTTTGTTTTTGTGTGATAAGTCTCGAAACAATCACCAGTACTCAAACCGACATCACACATTTTACACTCCACTTGAACACATTTTCTGATTCCCTGTGCCAAACACACACGACAAATTACTCTTTGTAAAGTTACCGGCCAATGTTGACTAAAGTTAACTTCAAGTCACGAAATGTCTGTACTCAATATACTAGATCTACCAGGGAGTCGTCTGTAGTGTGTTCTACCAGCCTGTTCCAAAAAGTCTCTGACAAGTCTAAGTCAGAAGTCTCTATATGTTGTTTTGGCACCAATGAAGTCAGAAGAAGAATACTGTTTTGAATGGTCAAGTCTAACAAATTAAAAAATAATTTCTTGATTGAGAAAACCTGCTATAATGGCTGGGGAACTGGACATGCTGATCACATCTCACCCATACACTGGCTAGATCATCATCTACCTTTGTGATTGACACATGCGGGTGTGAGGCCAGCAGCCAGCTGGTAGGCTAAGGGCCTTCTAGGCCTGTTGCACCATGGAATTATTATTATTATTCTTAGATTATATAAAGCATGCCTTTTCTCTTAGGTCTTACTATCCCACGTCATAACCCATTATAATAATTAGGCCAAGAAAAGGGTATATTTCTGATTCTATCACGTCAGGGAGAAGAGTACAGTTTTCTTCACTGTCAATTTTAGTTTCACGAACCCAAGACCCACCCCGTAAGACAGGTGTCTTACAGGTATAAGTGTCAGTTGATTGTCATTGTTATCGTCTTTGTCATTGTCACAGTCCGAGAATTTCTTATATTTCAGCAGAACGTAGTGATTTCGTACCAGACATATCATAAACTTCACTCTGAGTCACAAAACTATGAATGAATATGGGCTGTAGGTGGAATGTGACCTGTTTTTTTTTTCAAAGCTTTTCTGCTTTGGGGGAAAACTGACCGGATGCAACATAACATGAATTCTAAACAAAAGAATGAAGTAGGGTTGGAATATACCTAAATATATACAGTTTTTCACTTCTAACCTGATTCACTGTCCCGCGCCGTAGCCGAGCGGTTAAGGTAGGAAGCCTTGGCGCAGAGCTACGGGACTTGCGCTGGTTTGAGTCTCCATGGGGGAAGAAATTTTCTCATGGTATTTCGGCCAGTATGGGACCGGTGCCCACCCAGCATCGTGAGGCAATTGGGTAGCTACAATAAGTAGCGGCTCCAGGTTGAGAAACCAGCTATAACGGCTGGGGGACTCGACATGCTAACCACATGTCACCCCTACACTGGCTGTTGATCATCTACCTCTGTGATTGACACATGTGGATGTGAAGGGCCAGCAGCCGGCTGGTAAAAGGGCAACCGCTGAAAAGTGGAAAGACCCTCAATCGGACCTGATTCACAACACTCTAAAATCCCTAAAGTTGTTTGGTAACTATCGTGAATTTCAAAATTCTCTCTATAGTATAAAATATAACTATGGGTTTTCGCCGTGAATACCACCGATTTTACAATAATATTTAACACTTTAAACGTGTTTGATGTTTGTGACCCCAACAGATTTTAATATATGAGTTAATAAAATTAGCGAAGTTATAGTCAGAAGCCAAGGAGTTTAAAAGCTAGGTGGACATTTAAACCTGGGCAGCCTGCCGCTACCTGGTCATTTAAACTTGGGCGCTTAAAGGTTAAAACTTCATGCAGCTTGTAACAATATGTGACATCACTTGATTACCATAAATAATTTTGTCAAATGTTTAGAAGGTGGCATTTGCAAAAGTAATGTATATTTGACACACTAATGTTATGATTATTATAGTAACATTAGTGTAAATGTTACTATAATTATCATTGATATCGAGGCGATGAATTTTGAGTTTAGGTGGCTTTGATTTTCATCTATACAAGGAATCTCCCGTTAGGGGTGATGGCTAGGATTCGTAATGGTTCACAATTTACAAAACTGACGTTTCACCTAACTGAATCGTTTATTCATTTGAATGATTGAAATTGAATGAAATTATTGGTTGACAAGTAAATAATTTGTATATTACAACATAAAAATTTTAAAGTACATTTTCTATCTTCCAAGAATCTCATCTATTTACTTATATCTGTTTGCCCTAGAATTCACTCTAGTAATAGGTTACATGGCATTTCACTCTAGTAATAAGTTACATGGCATACAGAATCAGATTGTTTAGTAGTTTGGTTATTCATTCAGTTCATACTCTAATTAAATTGAATAATATACACTGTACTGTAACAATTGGAATTTTCATGTCTCTCCAAGTTTGATTATAAGATTTAATCCAAATATAATAACTTCCCAAATTTCCAACAAAAATCTAGTGAGAATTGGGTCTTATTTCTTAATAATCATGATATTGGTGTTGGAAATTTAAAAAAGTAAATAAATGTAATATTTGTTTTGCAGTCTAGTCAATGTGGATGACAGATTAAGGTACGTTGTGGGGGATCCGAACACAACAGCTGTGACATGGGAAGATTTGATGGAATTGTTTGTCTCTCATATGTCTCTCGGATATAAATTTAAAAATGATAATGGAGAAGAAGAATTGCACCGAGGGAAATTAGAGCCAGTTGAAATATCTATTTCTAGAAGATCCGGGAATAAAGTCGTAAGATCATTTTCTATATGTATTAATTATAAAATAATGAAGTTCCAATCTATTAAAAATATCTTCTCCCATATTGTCATTCAAATAGTGTACAAGGAAAGTATAAGTAGATGACAATAATTTTTTTTTACTCTGATTCCTTTCACATCTAGTTCAGTCAAACCATCTTAGAAATTATGAAACAATCATAATGAAGCAGAAATATTAACTACTATAATATATTATCCCCATCTGTTTTTTTTTTCACTTTTCTGGTATGGATGCAGAGTATGGGGTCAATATTTTTGAGCTGATCTTCATTCCCTTTAATTTACACTTTCCCCTATTTTACACCATTTCCCCCGTGTTCCCTTGAAAAGTGTAAAAGAGAGGCAATACTGTATATACAGGGTGGACCGCTCGAATGGACCTAATTTCAATTGCTTGTTACTGGCAAACGGTTGAAGATAGAAACTTAAAACAACGTTCATATTACAGAAAAACTCACCAAGTTTTGATATCCAGATCACCACATCTCTATATGAGCCCCAGCAGTCACTGTGACGATATCAAAGCGATGAACAATTTCTTGCCAAGTACGTTGGAGTATGTCTTCTGGAATGTTCTCAATAGCCTCTATGATGCGCTCACGAAGATCACGAAGGTCTTTGACTGGGGTGGTGTAAACTTTATCTTTGACATAGCCCCAGAGAAAGAAATCCAGTGGTGTTAAATCGGGAGATCTCGGGGGCCACGCGATTGGTCCTCCCCTACCAATCCAACGGCCAGGGAAAATGTTGTCCAAAGTCGTACGAACTTCATTGGACCAGTGGGGAGGAGCACCATCTTGCTGGAAAACGATGTTAGGCTGCAGTTGTTCAATTTGTGGAAAGAAGAACTGCTCCAGCATGTCAAGATATGTGGTACCACGAACAGTTTTCTCGGCGAAGAAAAACGGTCCAATGACCTTATTATGTGACAAACTGCACCAAACATTCATCTTCGGACTATCACGGACATGCTCTTGAATAGCGTGAGGATTCTCCGATCCCCAGATCCGCACATTATGCCGGTTTACCTTGCCTGACAAATGGAAAGTGGCTTCGTCCGAGAAGAAAATCTTGGTCATGAAGTCAGGATCAGCGCCGAGACGGTCCAGCATCGTATTGGCGAATTCCACTCGTTTCGGCATGTCATTCGGCTCCAGACGTTGCACTAACTGCACTTTATATGCGTGCAGTTTGAGGCGTTTGTGGACAATCCGTTGTAATGTCGATTTTGGTATTTGAAGTTCCCGCGAAGCTCTTCTTAATGACTTCCGGGGGCTTCGCTCAAATGCGGCTTGAACATTTGCTACCATTTCATCGGATGCTCTGCGACCACCACCATGCTTCTTCAACACAGATCCTGTAGCTAATAATGTATCACGCCACTTCTTTATGCTTCTAGCAGTTGGAGCATCACGGTTAAACACACGCCGGAACTCCCTTTGAACTCTAATGATTGATTTAAACTCCGCATACCACAAAACAGCTTGCGCTTTCATCTGCGGAGTCGCCATTTTCACAAACAATTAAATCTAAGAACGAGAAACGTATCTTTGTGCCATCTACCGACAGGATTCGAAACTTGGTGAGTTTTTCTGTACTATGAACGTTGTTTTAAGTTTCTATCTTCAACCGTTTGCCAGTAACAAGCAATTGAAATTAGGTCCATTCGAGCGGTCCACCCTGTATTGTAGTTATAAAGAGATTCTCCCATGGGAAATTTGATTTATCTGAAAAAATGTTTGTAATCATTGCTTGAGTGTTGAAATGAACTCTCCTAAGTTATGTAGGTAGGAAATAACACTATGAGGTTTATTTTAATATTGTTTAGTTGTTTCTTTACTCACCTCTTACTTCTTAACTCCCAAGCAGACTCCAGTTTCTTCACTTCATTTGTGACATTCTCAATGCTGTATTACGTTCACAAGTGATACAGCATTGAGAATGTCACAAATGAAGTGAAGAAACTCGAGTCTGCTTGGGGGTTCAGAAGTATGAGGTGAGTGAAGAAACAACTAAACAATATGAACTCTTATTTCGTAAATTAATGAGTCATTTTTAACATCTTACCTCATATTTTATGTTTCTTCAAACGCGGGAACTAGTTTTCGAGAGAAGGATCTCTCTCATTTTCAACTCATTTTTTCGTTGGAATCATTGGAATCTCCATCAATAACGTTGCCATCTGGTGTTGACTATTTTAGAAAAATGGCTAAATTCCTTAAAACTAGAAAGAGAAATAATAGAAGAATATTTAATTCTTACAAAGCTTTGCATTGATAATAATGTTTTCACCTTCAATGAAAAATTTTACAAACAAATCTCAGGTCTGGCTATGGGTAACTCACTTTCACCATTTTTGGCAAATTTATTTACGGGCTATTTAGAGTCTCATATCGCCAATGTTTATCCCTGGATATTCAAATGTTGGTATAGATATGTAGATGATATTTTCTCTGTGATAAATTCTAAATATATGGTTGGTATCTAATGTCGAGCACTTGATAATGAAATCATTCTAAATATATTGAAGATGCATTGAAATTACTCAACCTTCAAGATAGAACTGTAAAATTTACTATGGAATTGGAAAAGGATAAACAAATCCCATTTTTGGACCTTTACTTAATAAGGAATGAACTACAAGGAAAAATTGAATTCAATATATATAGGAAGGATACTCATACAGACAATTATATAAATCTTCAGGTTTCAATCATATGGCACATAAACATGCAATTTTCAACAGTTTGATATATAGATTATTAAATGTTCCATTAAATGAAGAAGATTTTAAAAAAAGAATACAATCACATTTTGAACATAGCCAATTTAAATGGTTTTGGAAAAGAAATAATTGTAAATAAATTAAAGAAATTCAGGCAACAAAAAAGATTGAATGAATACACTATCCTGCAATCTGATTCAAAGAAAGAAAAACAGTTTAAGAAAATTACGTATCATCCTGAAATACATAACAAATTTCAAAAAATTTTCAAGAAATTCAATATTACATTGGCACCGATAAATAAATTTAGCCTTGATAATCTATTAATAACTAATAAGAAATTGAACACTCCAGATAGCAAAAAATTTGGAATTTATCAAATTAATTGTAAGGACTGCAATAAAGTATACATAGGAAAAACAAAAAGAAATTTGGACACTCACACTAAGGAACACTTCAGAAATATTAAAAATGGTGGAATAGAAAAATCAGCTACTGCAGCACATAGTTTATTGTAGAATCATAAAATTGTAAAAGAAGCCCTACTTTTAAAACATTTGGAAAAACCTTTAGAATTGACAATTTTGAGAAGATGTATATTCAGAAGAACAAATTTAGATCCATGAATTTCGAGATTCCTGATGAACGTGACCTCATCTCAAAGTTCATCAAATCAACACCAGATGGCAACGTTATTGATGGAGATTCCAACGAAAATCCGGTAGTCGTAATATCGGTTGAAAATGAGAGAGATCCTTCTCTTGAAAACTAGTTCCCGTGTTTGAAGAAACATAAAATATGAGGTAAGATGTTAAAAATGACTCATTAATTTACGAATTAAGAACCTCATAATGTTATTTCCCTAATTTAACTATGAATATGAACTCTCCTGTTGGGTTCAGGGATGTGCTTAAGAGTAAGCAAAGAGATTGCATGAACATAATATACAATTTTTTAATCATTTCTATTTCTTTTAGTTTGAATTGGAAGTGCATTTCCCCTTCTGGATATGATTTGGAGACATTATTGTCCTGATGAGGATAAGATACCTGAAATATGTCAAGGTTGAAAAGGTTTAATTTATGTGTATATTTCCAATTTAGTCCATTATAATTATTATCTCATTTCTTATTGATTATACAAGGCTCACTAGGTGTGTTTTGAAACATACAACACTGGACCATGCTGGAGTTCCCATACTTATTACATCTTTTCAAAGTAGTCTCCAGCATATTCTATACACCGTTTCATCCTTTGGTACCACGTTTGAAAGCAGCCATGCCATTGATTCTCAAGTATTGCATCCAGCAAATATGATTCTTCTGAGGAACAAGTTGCAAGGAGACAAAGTCAGGGCTGTAGGCTGGTTGAGTGACAAATTTCACCAGCACCTTTTTCAGCATTGGCTGTGTGCAAAGAGGCATTGTCATGGTGGAGCAGATTTTCTCGCAGTCCAGTTCTTGGCTGCTTCTTCTGGATTTTTGACAAGACTTTAGGGAGACAGATTTCTACATAAGGATGGTAACTGTTCTCTTATCCTCTAGCTCAAGAGTTGCCTGGTGACCACTTGTTCAGAAAAAAGTGGCCACCATTTTCTTCCTCACATTCCTGGTCCTCTTGACCTTAGTTGCAGGCTGATCATCTGGAAAGGCCCAGACCAATGCTTTGTTTTGGGATTATACTGGTAGATCCAAGTTTTGTCACCTGTTTCAATGTTGGACACCTGTGAGAGTCCTTGGTTGAATATCTCAATGATTTTTCTGTATCATTCCACCTTAGTGCATTTCTCTCTTCTGACAAGTGGGGTGGCATTAATCGAGAAGATATTTTATTCACTCTTGAATGTTGATGCAGAATGGTGGAAACACTTGTCAGACTAACCTATCAGGACCCTTTGATGTCCTTTTACAAGTGGAGATCTTACTTTATCAGAGTCATCATTTCAGAGATGTTTTTTACTGTCACCTGTGTTTTCCACTTCTCTCCTCAAATTAAAAGGGATGTTCTTTCCCTTTTAAATTCTGCATGTGAAAGATCAAAATCTCCAAATGCTTGTGAGAGTAACTCAAGTGTTTTGTGACTTATTAAAACATAGAAAATCATAGCATGAAAATGTCACTCTCAAACTCTATAGGTCACTTACTCTATCACCATGTGCAAATAAATTCACAAGGCTATTGCTCAAAGACAACTAAAATGATTCCTTTGTTCCAGCTGAGGTTTTGTTCGTAAATTAATGAGTCATTTTTTAACATCTTACCTCATATTTTATGTTTCTTCAAACAAGGGAACTAGTTTTCGAGAGAAGGATCTCTCTCGTTTTCAACCGACATTATGACTACCAGATTTTCATTGGAATCTTTGAAATCTCCATCAATAACATTGTCATCTGGTGTTGATTTGATGAACTTTGAGATGAGATCATGTTCATCAGAAATCTCGAAATTCATGGAATTGAATTTGTTCTTCTGAATATATATCTTCTCCCAAATTGTCAATTCTAAAGGTTTTTCCAAATGTTTTAAAACATTTGGAAAAACCTTTATAATTGACAATTTATGAGAAGATATGAGCCAGTGGGAATGAAAGTGGCATAAGTCAATTTAGTGCAAATTTGAGTAATATAATAGTTTGTTAAAATTGTTACTAAAAAATCAAATAAAACAATATTGCAATGCTGATAACTGGAAAATGTCTACGAGTAAGTGGTTAATCTAATCTACAAACATGGATTCTGTATTTTTTATATAACATACTAGAAATTGGGGGAGATTGACCTATACCACTTTCACTCTAAACACGTGCAAGGAAAAGTCAATCATAACGACTTAAATCTGGGTAAGTAATGTATTGTGTTGTACATTACTAATGTGTATCATGTTACATTTTGCATGTTAAATACACCACATTCATTTTTGGTTTTCTAAATGTATTCTGTTACTGACTTTATTATTATGATTATGATTATTATTATTATTATTATTATTATTACCCGTTTAAGGAGTAAGTGCAGTTGTTGACGGAGGGCACTGAAGTCGTGTTTATGCAGGAATAGAACACGTGACACTGCTATCTATGTGTGCAGAGGGGAATGGGACGTGGGACGCTGACAGTGTATACTGCATTATATACGTCATGTATAGCAACAAACAGAGCTTCGTAATTCTTCTGCCTGCAGAGATATTTTGAATGACTAATATTAGGTTAATCGATTATCTCTTCATGGTATGGCAAAGGTCCAATATCTTCAACATCGTCGAAGATATTTAGATTCAAGAAAAACGTGTGATACACTGGGGGAATAAACAGTAACAGATAGATCATGTCTTGCTTTATCAACTCCCCAACAGGTCTCTTTGTTGGATGAAGTTTTTCGTATGGCACATTCTTTAAAGCTACGAGCCTTCCATTTCTTCCAGTCGGCTTCATGTTTAGGACATCAAACTTCACCGTATCTAGTAATGTTTCTTTGTACATTATTTCGTAAGGATTGTTTTTTTGTAGTCTGATCCATTGTGAATTTTCAACCAGTTTACAGGATTGTTTTCAGTGTTTTTCTTCCTCTTGCTCATATTTCTCTCTAAATTAGCAGTAAAAAAATCTTCTTTCTTCATTTCACTTACAATTAACTTCTTTTTATTTCTATACTTTACCATAATGTCATGCTAGTTTTCTGGAACATAGATGATCTTTCCTTTTGCTGCCGACTCTACACTGCCAAAATCTGAATAATTTGGCAAATATGAATGGCCTGGAACCAAAAATGTTTGGTCTATGACATCGATCAATCTGAATATACCCCATCATGTTCCGCGTGTATCGCTGTAAATAGTTACATGTTGCATCAAGTTTTAAATGCTTCAGTAGACATGAAGTAATGTCTTGTGAGCCTCTTCCAGCTATTGTTTCATTTCACACATAAAAACATGCAGAATCTTTTTCAAAATCATATACTCCAAAATTGTAGCAGTAAAGATTTCTTTTGTAGTAGGCATCTGAAACTGTTAACACTGGAAATAATATCCAGTTTGTAGTTATTAATGATCAAAATTGCACTTCACTGGTATGTACACAACAACAAACAGTGACTTACTTCAGTTTCATTCTCGACAAAACGTACGTTCCATTAGATAAGTAAACTAGTGATGCTCCTAGTGGCAAATTTATGTACTAATTATTAAAGCCACTCTCATTATAAATAGTACTATGTCAGAGGATTTGAAATATGGACTTCAGTCATTTTTTTAAATTTTATGACTTATGCCACTTTCATTCTCACCGGCTCATATATATTCAGAAGAACAAATTTAGATCCATGAATTTCGACATTTCTGATGAACATTTCCTCATCTCAAAGTTCATCAAATCAACACCAGATGGTAATGTTACTGATGGAGATTCCAACAAAAATCCGGTAGTCATAATGTCGGTTGAAAATGAGATAGATCCTTCTCTCGAAAACTAGTTCCCGTGTTTGAAGAAACACAAAATATGAGGTAAGATGTTAAAAAATTACTCATTCATTTACGAATTAAGAATCTCATAATGTTATTTCCCATATTTAACTATGAATGTGGTTTTGTTGTTCAAGGGTTTGATTTTCAAGTGATATATTAATTACTTTATTGCCTTCCTGTCGCCAGATTGTCTTGCCTCATTACATTGCAATGAACTGAATGCTGCTCCAATCATCTACTTGGCAGGGGCTTGGAGAAGATTTACAATAATTGTTATAAAATATCTGTTTAGAATGCAATCAGTTCAAATTGTTTATGGAAACATAACATTCTAACTACATGAATCATGTTACTCAATATTTATGATGAAACTTTTGTTCTTATAGCTTTTGAGCAGTGAATTTAGTACGAATAAACACAAACATTTCCTTTACATTTTAATGTGATTACATCAATATCTGAATAAAAGAGTAATAAAACAAAATCATGTATACTAATTGCAAAGATGGAAGTTTGATGAAATTCAAAGAGAAGCCCACAAAAGCATATTTTTGTAGAGCATATCATAATTGCTTATTTCTATCAAACTCTACTCTGTCCTTGGATAGCACTGACCATGTTGTCAGTTGCAATCTTCCTAGCTGAAGAGGCAAATTTAAGCCAAAACAGAGATTGAACAACAAAGAATAGACAAATTTGTTTATTCTTCTTGTTGTTCAATCTGTTTTTGGCTTCAATTTGCCTCTTCAGCTAGGGATTTTGCGACTGACAACATGGTCAGTGCTACCCTAAGACAGAGTATAGAGTTTTGATAGAATCATCATCATCATCATCATCATAGTACATTCACGAATTTAGGCCATTTGTTGTTGACCTGTTTCGGCCTCAAGAGAAACACCATCCAGAAGTCTTTTGAGTGGACGTCCTGGTCTTCTTCTTCCTGCAGGTTGATATCTTATCATTTGTTTGGGTATTCTGTGATCTTCCATTCGATGAACATGTTGCATCCATCTTGACTTATAATCAGAAATTTTGTTTTCTAAAGATTCCATGTGTAATTCTTCTAAGATGTCTTCATTTTTTTGTGATCTAGTAGTGTGTATCCTGCAGTCCTCCGAAGATATCTCATTTCAGCAGATCTAAGTCTCTGTATATCCTTCTGTTTCAACGTCCATACTTCGCTACCATACAAAAGAGTTGGAAGAGCCAGTGTTTTATACACTTTTAGTCTTGAATGCTTTTGGACTAACTGTGGCTTGAAGATAGAATTTATTAACCCTAAAATTCTTAAAAATTTAGATATTTTTGCATTTACATTCTTTTCTTCTTCATATGAGATATTGCATCCTAGATATGTAAAATTATTCACCTGCTCCAAAATTTTATTGTCCAGTACAATTTTACTTCTGACAGGATCTACACCTTGAAATGCCATAATTTTTGTCTTTTCTGTAGATATCTTTAATCCATATTCTTCTGTAATTTTGTTAAGTTCATACAGATCTTTCTGTAGATTATCTTCGGAATTTGCTATTATTATTTGGTCATCTGCAAACAATAGGGTGTTTAATTTTCTATTTTCTGATATTATTATTCCAAATTTATATGTTTTGTTCCAGCAACATATTACTTCATTGATATAAATTGCAAAAAGTGTTGGGAATAGGGGGCAGCCTTGTCTCACACCACGATTTATAATTCCTTCTTCAGAAAATGATAGTTTTGATAGAAATAAACAAAATCATCTGTAATTTGTTTTTTCTAAGGATCCCACCAACTTGTTTCAACATGGAGAGATAGGGAAACTCAATGATTAAGGAGGGTTGTGAAACAACATGTCACAAACTCCACCTTAGAAGAGGGAGGTTGTACAGTTTGAAAATAATTGCAGGATATTTCCTTTTTAGAGAAAACATACTGTAATTACGGTACTCCTTTAAATGAGATTTGTATTGAGAATAACACAGTCGATGTCATTCAAACTCCTCATAATACAATTTTTAAAATAAATAAATAAATGAGAATGATACACATTAATGTGGGATAAACTGTTACATTTTGTACATTGCATTATCTAAAGTGTCTTTTAAAGATATTGTTCAAAGTGACCACCAATTGCGTGACTACAACTTTCATGTCTCTTGATCCAGTTCTGTTAGACTCCTGCGAGAACTTGTATGAATTTCCTCAGCAGCTTCTTGAAGATTCTCAACGTTTGGAATATCTGTACTGTTAGCTTTGTTTACCATGTACCCAGAGAGAGAGAGAGATAGATAGAAAAAGGATTGAGGTCTGGCAATCTAGCATCCACTGTCTGGAAAATGACAATGTAGATGGCTGTTCTTCCATAGGAAGTTTAAATAAATGGTGATTCCACTGGCTAATTCACCTTAGAGCCGAAGAAGCTGATTATTTCCATATTAATTTATTAAATTCAAGCCACTCCACTAGGGTTTTCAGTGGTTTTCCCTAGCGTTAAGACAAATGTTGGTGTGGTTCCCTATACTCCACCAGTAAATTAATACTCCTATATTAAAAATTAAAACTTTTTTTTTTACTCTTTTCTAAATTCAAAATTCCGCACAATCAGCTTAACCTGAAAAGGGCCTTTTTTCTGAATGGAACCCAGTTGGGCACTAGGTGACTTCTCCTTGGATATCCGACCTCTACAAGTAAATTTAATCATCCAATACGACCCAGCCTTCTTTAAGCACGGCTTGCAGATAATGCTCCAACACCTATGACGGCACATTTTTTAATTATAATTCATTAGAGGCGCCCTCTTGATTTAGTACACAAACTTGCTCTACATTGATCCCTCCAGTAAAAATACTATGTAGCACAGTACAAAGCCATAGTAATTCCAACCAAGCCAAAGTAGGTCATAAAACGTAAGTCCCTATATTACCAGAGTCTGCTATGGCAGTACCTAACATTGTTGATTGATTGTAGATGGTGGTGAACATTTTTTGTAATATGCAGAGGTTCTTACATGAAAATATGGGCTCCTTCCAAAAACCAGTTGGAAAAAACTAATTTAGGAGCATAATTTGTTTCCATAGGAATGAAATTTTTTAGGATGGAAAAATCCAAGGAGCAAGTCCTCCAGGAGGGACTTTAAGCCATGGGTCCTGAGTATGAAGATTTTCAGGCTCGTAAAATATCCTTAAGCTCGAATGAAAAGGCCTCTAAGCAAAATTTACCGAATTTTCCCATCCTAGTACTACCTTGGTTTCCTAGATGTCAGTATGAGGCAGAACAATGACCACAGACCACTCAAATGACATCTATATGAAAAGCAAGTGTAACTAAATTAGTATGCTTATTTTAGGAATTCTCACTATGAGGTATATTCATTAAGGTAGAATATGTTTATCACTCACCTCATATGAGAACAATATGAGGTGAGTGATAAACATATTCTACCTTAATAAATTAGTATGGTTCAAATTCTTCCCTATAGGGGGAGAGTGCCTAAATCTCTGTTAAGGGAAACGTGGGCTTACAAGAAGAAGAAGGAATGAAATGGCTATAAATGTCTTCCACAAGCTTTTAATGTCAAGATAACAGTTCAATAGTGTATGCCCACCCGCTATCATGTGAGCTAGTTAATGACTACTTTTGCTAGGGTTCTCATTAACGTCATGCAAAATTTCCTCAACTCAGATTATCCTTATTACTTAAGCATCACACTCCTTCTTCCCCGATGGCCTTGTCTACTAAGAAATGCACCAAAACTATATAATCTCCCAAGAAAAGACACAATGGCAGGATTATAAGCCATTAGCAGCATTTTTGAAAATCACCATCCATATTGTGTTTCCAGCATCTTTGATAATTATGACTGTTTCTAATAATTGTTATGACACAAAAAAATCATAAAAATTATCAAATGACTTGCAAAAAATTATGAAAGAAAATATAAATATATGTATTCAATAACCCATTTCCTTAAAGATAATTAATGTAAAAACATTGACATAGAGAGTCAAAGGTCCTGGGTTCAAACCCCAATCTAGGCGTATATTTTTCTTTTCAAATATAATTTGTCCATCATTAAGATGTTTAAAAACGAATAATATCAACATTGAAAGAAGCACTACTGGCTCTATAAGTAATGTTTAAATTCCCAATAAAAAGTCTTCTTAACAAAGGAGCCGCCATTTGCAAAAATCATAGCAACGGCTCGTAGCATTTGGGGTTAGGGAATTAGCTATGTATAAGAGAAAAATACGCGTTTAGATCGGAGGCCTAGGTAGCTCAGATGGAATAGCATTGACATAGAGAGTCAAAGGTCCTGGGTTCAAACTCCAGTCTAGGCGTATATTTTTCTTTTCAAATATAATTTGTCCATCATTAAGATGTTTAAAAACGAATAATATCAACATTGAAAGAAGCACTAGATGTTTTGATTTTCCAATGTACAAATTGAGGTGGTCAGTGCAACAGTAGTCTAATCCACCTTTTTTTAAAAAGGAGAAAAAGTTAGTTAAAGTTGGACTCAGCTGGTTCTTTTTTAGAATAAGAAAAACCTGATTTGAAGCACACTGATTGTTCACAGAAACTTTTTCAACGTATTAAATAACAATGTATTTATCGGTGTTAAAACATTTTAGACATGTAACAGTTTTTGTTGGTGTACTAGATGTTTTTTTTTCTGGCTGTTGCACTGATAATTTTTCTTTTGTCTTAATACACAAAAAAAAAATCTTGCAATAAATATGTGCTTTTACAAACAAAATTAAACAGGTTTTATTCATACAAGCTCTTAAAGTTATAGTGATATGTTTACATTAACTTATTAAATGTTTAGAACATATTAAAAGGAAATTAAACATGTTGGATTCACATAATCTGCTGCATAACCATGTCATATATCAGAATACTTATTTGCCACTATCCATCTTATTTTCACATACCTGTGTAGTTAGAATTTGGAAAACCACACTATTATAGTTAGGATATAGGCCTAATGAAAGATATCTAAGGTTTTGCAAGTATGATGTTACCTTATACTCATATTATACATATGTAGGCATGTCATCATCTTCGTTATCCACATCATTTTCACACTCCAGGGAAGTTGAATTTTCAGAAATCAGATTATTATAAAATAAATGATACACTGGTGGGATATATTTCAAAAGATCCTTATTATTACTTATTTTAGGAATTCTCACTATGAGGTATATTCATTAAGGTAGAATTTTTTATCACTCACCTCATATTGTTCTTCTTATTTGACTATAAACTAGTTTTGGAACATAGTTTCTGTTTCATCCTCAGTATCATCAAGACCGTTGTTCTGTTGTCTTGAAGAGCTGTTCTTCACTCCTTCCATTGGCTGACTGAAAAACCTCGAAACCAGGTCATTCTCACCGGGAATTTCAAAGTTCATCAATTTTTTCTTAAGAAGAACAATATGAGATGAGTGATAAAAAATTCTTCCGTAATCCTTATTATTACCCATTTATGGATTAAGTGCAGTTGTTGACGGAGGGCACTGCAGTCATGTTTATGCAGGAATAGAACACGTGACACTGCTATCTATGAGCGCAGAGGGGAATGGGACGTGAGATGCTGACAGTATACACTGCCTTATGTGATGTCATGTGTAGCAACAAACAGAGCTTCGTAATTCTTCCGCCTGCAAAGATATTTTGAATGACTAATATCCTTAATTTTATTTGGGTTTATTGGTCTGGGTTCAGAATATTTAGGAACAAGCTATATATTTTTAAGATAAAGAGTGTGCTTAACCTTTCTCTTTTGCCTTTTAACAACATTTACATAACTACCTTCTTATACATCTGAATAAGAAAACTTTACATTGTATTTCCAGGGTTGTGTAAAGGAGAACTTAAAGATTGTCACACGACTGAAAGCAATAGGCTTATTTTCTTCTGTGTACTTTCGTTTAGTTACTTTATCAATTGGAGGCTACTCAGCCTGCTGCATTTCAGTCACATTAAATCTCTTTCTACCTGACTTAGTACGAGGGTCATACTGAAAGTCATGAGCAACATTTTTTTAAACAATCATAATATTTATTTTAGACAAACCAAGTACACCACGTTAATCTACAGATCTTTGTGCTACTTTTCAACATAGTCTCCATTTCTTTACACACATTTTGTCCAGCGTTCTACAAGCTTGAAAATTCCCTTATGATAGAAGTCCATTCCAGCTGCTCGAAGACACTGACGCACTGCTTTCTGAATATCCTCCAGCGTCTCGTAGCGTTGGCCTCTCATCTGCTCCTTCACAGAACCGAAAAGATGTCGGAGGGTGCCAAATCGGGACTATAGGGGGGATGTGGAAGAGTTTCCCACCCAAATGTCCTGATCTTCTCCACAGTGGCATGAGCAGTGTGAGGATGCGCATTATCGTGTTGCAGAATGATCTTCCTTCTAGGGCGTTTGTCGTGCAATGCACGACGGAGCTTCACAAGTGTCTGGATATAGCGGGCAGCATTTATGGTTTGTCCAGGTTCAAGAAATTCAACCAGAATGCAACCTTGCGCATCCCAGAAGACGCTGCCCATAACTTTCCCAACAGATTACACTGTCTTCGCTTTTATCTTTGATGGCAAATTCAAGTGGTGCCATTCCATACTCTGGCATTTTGTTTCAGGCTCGTAGCGATGAAACCAGCTTTCGTCACCTGTCACAATACTCGTCAAAAAATCATCACCTTCATTTCGAAACCTCTGAAGAAGGTTATGGATGATGGTTCTTCTCTGAAGTTTGTGGTATTCACTCAATAAACGTGGAACCCAACGGGAATTAACGTTTCGGTAACCTAAGCTGTGAATCATTTCTTGCACTGCACTGTGTCCTACTGCAAGTTTTGTAGCGATTTCATTCACTGTGATATGCCTGTCGTCTCTAATGAGCGCATCAACTCTTTCCTTGTTGCAATCCATGGAGGCAGAGCATGGGCGACTGCTACGAGGCTCATCTTTGATACTCGTGTTCCCATCTTTAAAATGTTTCACCCATCTCCTAACACTGCTGGCACCCATGCAGGCATCTCCGTAAGCACATTGAAGTCTTTGGTGAATATCAACAGCAGATTGTTCCTCTTTAACAAGGAATTCAATGACAGCGCGGTGTCGAAACGAAACATTGATGTCTGCCATTTTGGAAACACTGTGTGTGGTCACATGATAGAAACTATGATGCCACAAGATGGCAATGTTATGGTATAAAGTCTGTAGATTACGATCCTGCAGTTGTTTTTGTTACATTGTTGAAATTTGAATTTTAACAATGGGTTGCTCACGACTTTCAGTATGACCCTCGTATTTCTTATAAGTTCCACCCAATCTGTAGGTGTGTAAACATACTTTTGCACTCTCTTTTTCTTTTCTATCAGACCAAAGTCCCTGTCACATGGCAGGTAATTGTGGCCAGAAACAAGGTACTTGTGTTAGATTTCTTTAACTAACTCTTTGTGTATGAGTTGTAGCCAAAAACTTACAAGAGACATATTTTTATTCTGGGCAAAACAGTTGTCAGAGTAAACTATTCGTTGACCTTCTTCACTGTTCTGCCAACATATTCCTCTCCCGAATTTCTTTTATTCTTTCTAATGTTTTTAGCCCATGACTCTTCTTATCTTGTATGTTTTCTGCCACAGTTTTCCACAATTTCATCTTTATTTTCAACATTTTCACCACCAGAAGCATCACTACAACTTTAAGCGTCAGCCATCTTTGTTGTTGTTACACGTGATATAGATGCTAGCTTCTCATTGGCAGTTTATGGCTAGATCACTGTTGCACTCAAACAAGACGGATTTTCACCTGAAAGAATATATTAATAGCTTCAATTTAATATAACGAGTAGGTATTGGTCCAAGTCATATAGTGGGAAGATAGTTCATATAAAAATCTCACAGATGGCATCAATATCTTAAATTGGGTGTCGGGAGGGTTAGACCACTGTTGCACTGACCCCCTCAATTATACTGTTGACAGGATGCAATACTTTAGCATATGCATTTCGTGCCTAGTTTCATAAGGGAAGTGGTGAAGCATTAATACAAGTGGAAGGCATGTACAGTTGTAGGTTGGGTTTGACCATGGGCTTTTCCATTAAAAATAACATGTATCTTCTTTTTTTTTTTTAGTGTACGGTCATATCTAATTTAGAGCTGTATGGGATCAATCTACAAAGGTTTTCTAAGGAGCTGCAACATGGATGTGCAGCCAGCACATCAATATTTACCCACCCAACTAAAAAGAATAAATCTGTTCTTGTACAAGGCAATCAAGTATTATTTATTGGAGATTTGCTCATGAGTAAGTATCAGTTTATGTTTTTAATCAAAATTACAGTGGGAAGTATCACTGAGGTAATTTTCAATTTATAAGTGAGTTGGATAAAATGTTTTTACATCTCAGCTCATAAAGTTCTGTTTTTTCACGATACCGATTTCAAAGCTCATTTGCCTTTACCTTCAGTCAAACTCCAAGATATAGTATATTTGAAAAGAAAAATATACGCCTAGACTGGGGTTTGAACCCAGGACCTTTGACTTTCTATGTAATGCTGTCCCATCTGAGCCACCTAGGCCTCCAATCTAAACGCGTATTTTTCTCTTACACATAGTTAATTCCCTAACCCCAAATGCTACAATTTTTGCAAATGGCGGCTTCTTTATTAAGAACATGCCATTTGCAAAAATCGTATCATTTGGGGTTAGGGAATTAACTATGTGTAAGAGAAAAATACGCATTTAGATTGGAGGCCTAGGTGGCTCAGATGGAAGAGCATTGACATAGAAAGTCAAAGGTCCTGGGTTCAAACCCCAGTCTAGGCATATATTTTTCTTTTCAAATATAATTTGTCCATCATTAAGATGTTTAAAAATGAATAATATTAACATTGAAAGAAACACTACTGGCTTTATAAGTAATGTTTAAATTCCCAATAAAAAGTCTTCTTAATAAAGAAGCCGCCATTTGCAAAAATCGTAGCATTTGGGGTTAGGGAATTAACTATGTGTAAGAGAAAAATATGCATTTAGATTGGAGGCCTAGGTGGGTCAGATGGAAGAGCATTGACATAGAAAGTCAAAGGTCCTGGGTTCAAACCCCAGTCTAGGTGTATATTTTTCTTTTCAAATATAATTTGTCCATCATTAAGATGTTTAAAAACGAATAATATTAACATTGTAAGAAGCACTACTGGCTTTATAAGTAATGTTTAAATTCCCAATAAAAAGTCTTCTTAATAAAGAAGCCGCCATTTGCAAAAATCGTAGCAACGGCTCATAGCTTTTGGGGTTAGGGAATTAACTATGTGTAAGAGAAAAATACGCATTTAGATTGGAGGCCTAGGTGGCTCAGATGGAAGAGCATTGACATAGAAAGTCAAAGGTCCTGGGTTCAAACCCCAGTCTAGGCATATATTTTTCTTTTCAAATATAATTTGTCCATCATTAAGATGTTTAAAAACGAATAATATTAACATTCCAAGATATAGGCCTACATTCAGAAGAACAAATTCAGAACCATGAATTTTGAAGTTCTCGGTGAGAAAAATTTAACCTCAAAGTTCATATAATTGGCACCAGATAACAGTTTGGAGGATTGTGGTAATGGCACAATTTCAACAGTTGGAGTTTGACTAAAGATGAATGCGCATGGGGGCTGCTCACCCCCTAACTTAGCCGGCTATGGCCTTTGAAAATTTTTACATTATGAGGTTTTCTTAATAAGAATCAAATGAATCATGAATTCTTCTTATAGATGTATGAGGTAAGAAGAATTCACAATTAATTGTATTCTTATTAATCTTATAAATGTTGATTTATGACTTCTGTGACAAAATGTGAGCAAGGTATCATAAGGAGGATAATTATTTTTAATGAAAGTGTGTCCTCTGATGCTCTATTTAGGAATTACACATTGTTATTTTTCTTGCCATGTTTAATTAGAGCTGTACAGGGTGTTACATGACTTCAACAAATTTTAAGAATGACAGGTCATACAGAGAGAATAATTTTTTATGACGAAATTTATACTCCCAATCCCGTCATTTATGAGTTCAAAGCATTGTTCTAGATGCACATTACAGCATGTTCCAAGTACTAAATAACTGTCTCATCATCAGAACTTTGTTGGCGACTGGTGTTATGTCGATCGGAAGAAACTCTTCTTCTTCCCTCTGTTGGTGGACCGATGAACCTCTGGATCAGGTCAAAATTTGCGGGAATTTGGAAGTTCATAAGTATTCTTTTGTTTTTCTGAATGTAGATCTTTTCCCAAACCGTGAGTTCCTTTTGTTTGTCTATTTGTTTAATTAGACTGGCTTTTGATTCAATTAAATATTTTTTGGTTTGGGAAAAGATCTACATTCAGAAAAACAAAAGAAAACTTATGAACTTCGAAATTCCCGCAAATTTTGACCTTATCCAAAGGTTCATCGGTCCACCAACAGAGGGAAGAAGAAGAGTTTCTTCCGATGGACATAACACCAGTCGCCAGCAAAGTTCTGATGAGTTATAGTCTCGAAATCGCGATCAACTTAGAATATATTTATGAGGAGAGGTAAGAAACATTTTAATTTCACCATAAATGAAACCTCATAGTGATTAATTCCTATAAAAGTTAAACTAAATAGCTGTTATTCTGTATTGTATCCCTTCACTCTGCCTTACTAGTATGTCAGTTTGTTGTTGAGAGAGTATCAATAAATATGGACTATGAGTTCTCTGAACTAACTGACATGAAAATATGTTTAGGTAAGTCTGGAAGAAGAGAAAAAGAGGATCATTGTGAGACATGGTCTCTAACTTTAAGGGTTGAATGTTTGAACACATTAGACAGTAAAAAGGCGTTCTCTTCTGAGAAAATTTTACCCAAATACATTTTGCTTACTCAGGAATCTATTCGTGCGATAATAATTGTAAGCTACCTGACGAGGTACCTTAAGATCATAGCTCAAGATAGAAACTTATCGTGAAAATCCCGAAGGGAACCGATGTAGTTTGAAACCTTTGCAGCTTTATCCAAGATGTCGGACCTTGAAGACTTCGATCATGTTTTCGGTATACGCGGAGAAGAGGAATTTGATAGAGTCTACCAAAGAATTCAACTGGAAGAACAGGAGAATCGGCGTAATATTGCGCGACACAGATGTCATATACGGTATTATTTGCGGGACGCAAGCGTAAATGTGTTCCTCTATAGCAGACGAAAATAACAGAAGTGGTTTTATCGCTGAGAATTCTGGGTAATTCGTTGCCAATATTACGAAAACGTCAACTTTCATGCATGACCGGTAAGTCGGCCGTTAATTCGATCTCAGCAATTGCTCACGGTGAGTCAGTTCACCAGTGATTGGAAGTAATTTGAGTAGAGACTAATGTTTTTGCATGCGGCCCTAAGAGAGGACAAAAGATTATGCGTATTAGAGAAATAAAATGCTTAGGAAAATTTTTGGATCAATGAAAGACAATTAGAAAGGCAAATGGAGAAAAGCAGTAACAGTGAAGTACATGCACTTTTTATGGGAAACTGGATATAATAAGAACAGTTAAGTCTCATAGACTGCAAATGGCAGGACATGTGACATGAATGGGGAAAGGAAGAGGGTTACGGATACTTATTGTAGGAAAGTCAGAGGGAAGGCACTCATTAGATAAGCCAGGAATGAGGTCAGAAAATAGCATTAACCATGATTTGAGGGAAGTGAATTTTTGGAAAATAACATCATATGAGGAAGGTAAACTATACAAGGAATGATTGGAAAGTATTACTTCAGGATAGAGATGTATGGAAAATTTAATAAAATTTCCAATGTGAAGTAACTCTATGAGGCAAATTATCAATATCATATAATTGAATCAAACATTTTACACTTCACCTCATAAAAATATATATTTCTGACCGACTAGTTTTGGAAACCATCATCTGAGAGATGTAAAAAGGGCTGATTCAATTATTTAATATCGATATACTTAAAACTTATGCCCTCGTGGCCATGAAACTGTAGGAGTGGTTTCAAAACAAAAAAATACTGAATATGGGTTTCTTTGGAAGGAAATTATTGCCGCAGGTCCCGAGTCGTAGATTTATGGCTTGAACCTTAAGCCTGAAAAAAAAGCCTGATGAAAAATTGTTGGTTCTTAATGGCCAGATTTGTGTTGCCTTTCTAATGACCATAGTTGTTAAATAGCATCATTAAATAAAAATAACTAAGTAAAATAACAGGTTTACATATTATCATCATCATCCGGTATCATGGCAGCTGCCGCCGTCTTCCGGAAACCAAATGTCATTCCTCTCTATCCATCCATTGATCTTTCTCCATTCCTCTGATATTCATAGCTGCTTGTACCCCTTCTATCCAAGTTTTCTTTGGTCTTCCTCTCTTCCTCCTTTCTATTGGGATCCATTCCATAACAATTTTTGGCAATCTTTGGCTCTGGCATTCGTTTGACATGACCATACCACTGCAATCTTTATTACATATTATAAAATGTGTTAATTTTCTCAAAATGCTTTTTTCTTTCACAGAAGAATATGAGATCCCCAAATCGCGAATTCGAGGCCTAGAACTTGCAGTCCGCAAGAAAAAATAAAATTGTTGGCATCATTGTTCAGAGGTAAGTAAAAGCTATGAGCTAAATAGACATAAATTATTGAACTTTTATAGGAAATATCACTAAAAGATTTAATTTAAGTTGTAAATTAAAATTCTTTATACCTCACCTTAATATCCAATCTTCTCATTATACCATTTTCAAAACCTAGATGGTTTCATCTTCAGTTGAGATATTACTGAAGGTGAAACCATGAAGGTTTAGAAACTGGTATAATTAGAAGAATGGATATGAGGTGAGGAATAAAGAATTTTAATTTAAATCTTAGACATAAATTAATTCTATTCTATGCACAAAAATAATGCTTAACCTCTATATGCCGGGATATTTAAAACTCAGATTTAAATCTCCCACTGACTTTAAGGGTCGAATCTTTGAACGCATTAGACCATAAAAGGCGTTCTCTGCTGAGAAAGTTTTATCCTAATACGATTTTGCTTACTCAGAAATATATTCATGCGATAATAATTGTTGAAATTCGTAAGCTACCTGACGAGGTAACTTAAGATAGAAACTTATCGTGAGAATCCCGAAGAGAACCGATGGTAACCGATGTAGTTTGAAACCTTGCTGCTTTATCCAAGATGTCGGACCTTGAAGACTTTGATCATGTTTTCGGTATACGCGGAGAAGAGGAATTTGATAGAGTCTACCAAAGAATTCAACTGGAAGAACAGGAGAATCGGCGTAATATTGCACGATGCAGACGTCGTTGTATACGGTATTATTTTGCGGGGTGCAAGCGTAAATGCGTTCCTCTATAGCAGACGAAAATAACAGAAGTGGTTTTATTGCTGAGAATTCTGGGTAATTTCTTGCCAATGTTACGAAAACAATGACTTTCATGCATGACCGGTTAGTGGGTAGCTAATTCGATCTTTGCACTTGCTCACGGTGAGTCAGCTCACCAGTGATGGAAGTAATTTGAGTAGAGACTAATATATTTGCATGTGGTCCTAAGTTACTTTACATCCAGGCTAGAGCGTGGATGCTAACCATTTTCTTTACAGAAAACTATTAGAGATAGAAATATAAAACAACTTCAATGTTTTCATAAATTAATTATGGGAAATAACATGAGGTTTTCAAGTCAATAATTAATAGAAACTGAATTGTATCTCACCTCATATTTTGTGTTCTTCAAGCATGGAATTGCAGTTTCTGGAGGCATTCCTCCCCTCTTCAGCTATAACCATGACTGTTGAATCATGGAGATGTAAACCAGGGTTCAAGAGTCATAGTAATGGCTGAAGATGGGAAGGATGGCTCCAGAAACTGCAGTTCTATGCTTGAAGAACACATGAAATATGAGGTGAAATATGACCGTTTTTAAGTTATGTAGATAGGAAATAACACTATGAGGTTTCTTAATATTGTTAATTTTTATTATTTCACTCACCTCATACTTCATAATTCATAGCAGACCCAGGGTTTCTTCACATCATTTGTGACATTCTCAATGCTGTGTCATGTTCACAACTGACGTCCAACGGCCTTCTATCCTGCAGACTGACCTCCGTACCATCTAGTGGCCGACCAAACAATTTCCAAATCAGTCCTCTCTCCTTATAACCGGGTATTTCAAAATTCATAGTTGTATTTTTATTCTTGCATATGTAAATTTTTTCCCAAATTGTGAGTTCCTTCGGTTTTTCCAATTGTTTAAGTAATTTTGTTTTGGTTTCTATTCTATGTTTTTCTGACCAGGCATGTGCAGCTATTGCAGATTTTTCGGTTTCTCCATTTTTAACATTTCTGAGGTGTTCTTTTAATCTTGTATTTAGATTCCTTTTTGTTTTTCCTATGTATATCTTTTCACAATCTTTAGAATTAATTTGATAAATTCCCGATTTTTTGCAGTCTTCAGTCTTTTCATTTTTGTTGGTTTTTATTAAATTACCTAAGCTGTATTCATTTTTCGGTGCTAATTTAATGTTGAATTTGTTGAAAATTTTTTGAAACTTGTCAAATACTAAAGGATGGGTCTGCTATGAATTATGAAGTATGAGGTGAGTGAAATAATAAAAATTAACAATGACCGTTTTTATTAATTTTTACTTTTAACTTCATTCATAAAGGAGTATATTATTCAATGGGATCATCCAATTTTATATGTAATAGGGGATTTTATTATTAAAAGTTAAAATATCTTCCACGGGGTCTCTATTTATTTATTTATTTATTTATTTTTTTGCTTGGCTATCACAATGGTCTCAGTTTGCCATGCGAACTGTACAATTTTTGTCTCTTGCAAGAGGAAACTTAAGATGTATATATCATATGTGAGGTGTAAGTTACATTAGCTGAAATTTAATGTGTTTTGAAAGCATGAACACAAGTCAGGTTGTGATGGCTTCATCGCAATACAAACATTTCTTTCGTGACTCTCAAAATGTAAGGAAGCCAATCGTTTTTACACACCCAAACTGTTGAATCATTAACATAGTGAATTCTTTTACTCTATAAGGTGATTTAGCTTTTTAGTGTAAAATTGGGACAGTAAATTACTTACAGAAAAAGGCATTGTCAGATAATTATGCCTATAGGTGCTTCAGGCGCTTATGATTTGAATAGTGAAATAGATAATTTGGAAGAATAAGTTAACCCGTTGGGTGAGTGTTACGTGAATATCCGCGTCAATAAAGCCTTCACTCAACGGGAGTTACAGATATAGTCGCCAAGATATATTTTTTTTCTAAGGTATTTGACAGTGCAGGAATACAAAACTTTGAAGATCTGTTCTGTATGGGTGTGACATCTAGTGTGATTTTTTTCAACTATGTTTTACCGGTATCTTAAGGGTTTTTTATTGCATGGCTTAAAATCACATATCATGTATGCGCGCAAGAATGGACTAACATATATCGGTAACTGGCCAACTATATAACATTCATGATAAAAATATAATTCACTAGACGTGTTCAGAAAAAAAAACAGACACCATCTGATTGTTCAACATAATATATCTCTCAACTCAGATTAGCCTTAAACCTTAATGCAAAAACAGTCTAAGTTAATGAAAAAATAATAATTCCGGTATAGTTTCTTGTATCTTCTCACACGTTTAAATGAGAGGTCTGTCTTTTATCACAGTAGAAAAATATTGCACAAACATTCCATTGGGGTTGCTAACTTTTACCCTCCATTCTCCAGTCTTGAAGTAACTAGTTAGAAGTTTGAATGTGTTATTTCGCTTCTAGTTTTTTATTTCAAATTATATTATCAGTTATTTTTATTTATATAGTTAACCTTGTTTATTTATTTACTTATTTATTTATTTACATATTTTGCATTGCAATTATTTAATTTAATATGTCGAAAAGGCAATATTGGTCAGCCGATTTGCTTAGTGACGATTTGTGAGAAATGGTAAACGAAATGTTGAATTCAGTGGCGAAGAAGACATTTTTAGTGAGCCCAGTTCTGATGAAGGGGAAATTGTACTTGATGATAATATTCCAGGAACAAGTAGTTCTGTAATTTACCCTATTTTACTGGTGAGTGAACCTCTTTTTGTATCAGACAGTTGTTCATCTAGTGATAGTGGTGGTGAAGAAGAATATGATAACAATCCATCAGTATCTACAGTGTGGAGAGATAATGGTCAAAAGAGGTACAGATTCTCAGCTAAATGTATTCCTGGGGTAAAGGGAGAATTATGCGAAAAATCGAACCCCAAACAATTTTTTAATTATTTTTGACGACAATATTTGCCAGCACATTGCTGAGCAGACAAATTTATGTGCCCAGCAACAAATTTTGGCAAAAATGTTGCTTGGAAAAATGAAGAGGAGCAGGGATCAGGATTGGGTGCCTACCAACAAAAATGAAATAATAATCAATTGAGTTGGTGTTTACTTGATGAAAATCCATATTTAATTAATAAAAATGAAATAAAATTATTTTTTGAAATTCTATTATTACAGGGTATAATTCAAAAACCAAAATTAGGACATTATTTTTCTAAAATCGTTTGTTGGCTACTCCAATCTTTTATGAACTAATGACAGAAAAAAGATTCTTTCTCCTCCTCAGTTTCCTTCATTTTTCAAATAATGAAGAATACAATAGGCAAACGTCTCTTAAAATTTATAAATAAAACCAATTTTTGACCATTTGGTTTCTAAATTCTCGGAACCATACACACCAGATGGAAGCATATCCATCGACTAAGTTCTGCTTCTTTCTGTGGAAGGACGACTTTAGTTGGAAAGTATTCATCCCCAAAAAAAAATCTCGATTTGGGGATGGAATCTTATAAATTGTGTGAAGCCGGGATTGGGTGGTATACAGGAAGAACTGCAGAGCTCAATGACAAGGTGCTTGTAGTGGACATTTCTTGGATGTCCAAGTCTAGCAAAATTGTGTGTACATTAGCACAAAATTTATTGAATCAAGGCTCCTTGATTGGCCTTGATTTTTTTTTTTAAATTATTATAGCAGCCCTGAGCTTTTGATGACTTTCTCACCACTTTGAACACAGATGCTGTTGGGACTGTAAGAAGCAATAGAAAAGGACTACCTAAAGATGTCATGAATAAAAAACTGAAGAGGGGAGAAATAGCATATTTGTACAGGAAGAAACTGATGGCTCTGAAATGGAAAGATAAGAGGGAAGTTTGTTTGCTTAGCAGTGTCCATGTTGCGGAGGTCAGGGCTGTTCCTGAAAAAAAAAAGTACTACTGGTACCAAGAATAAGCCAGTAGTCTGCATTGAATATAACGATGCTATGGGGGGAATTGATCTTTCTGACCAGTACATCGTAACTTATGCCACAACACGAAAATGCCTCAAGAAATACTGTCAAAAATTTTTTTGACATATGCTGGATCTGACAGTGTTCAATTAATTTGTAATATATAAAAAATGGTGGTAGATACACTAACTTACAATTTTGCATGCATCTCATTCAAAAAATGCTAGAAGAGTATGCAGGATCAACACCTAGCGAAGCTGCACCTGTTTACACAATACATGCTCCTCCAGCAGATCCTACTGGCAGATTTCATGGTCGACATTTCCCTGTCTTGAATTCGCCTTCCAAATCAGGAAAAAAGAAGCATGAGAGTAAGAGATATGTTGTGTGTGTTTCTAAAACAGAAAGAATATATAATTGCCCGGAATGTAAGGTGCCCTTGTGTGCAGTTCTCTGCTTCTGAATTTACCATACCCAGGGGATGTAAGTGTGACAGTGTAGGCCTAAATAAAACTTTTTTTTAAATTTTGTATAAAATGTAAACTATATTGTGTACAGTGAAGTATTTTTACTGCATTTGTGAACATTTTCAAAAACACTTTTATTTTTGATGTTTTTATTATTAATTTCATACATCTCAATGATGGATAAATCATATTTAAAGAGAAAAATTATACGCTCAGACCGGGACTTGAACCCGGGACCCTTGGTTTTCTAGTCCAAGTGCTCTACCATTTGAGCTACCTGAGCAAGTACCGATCTAAATGCAAATCTTTCTCTATATACGGTGGGCGGGAATTACAACGTATGTAGAGAAAGATTTGCATTTAGATCGGTACTTGCTCAGGTAGCTCAAATGGTAGAGCACTTGGACTAGAAAACCAAGGGTCCCGGGTTCAAGTCCCGGTCTGAGCGTATAATTTTTCTCTTTAAATATACTTTTATTTTTCTTTATTTTCGAACTGTAGACTGGAAACAACAACTGATAGGTAAATATTATATAATTATAAATTTACATTAACCTGTAGGCTATCTGTTTCAGTATCATAATATTTGAGAAACTGATTAAATTTCTCTCAACATAAATAAACATACCTAAACGACTCAATATTTATTACTATGAAAATATATAATATAATTGACGATTTTTATTATTAATTTAACACTTCTCACTTCGGTCTAGGCGAAAATTTTTCATAAGTAATGCCACGAGTGATTTCCAAATTATCGATAAATTCACGACTCACGAAGTGAGGAGTGAATTTATCTAGAGAATTTGGAAATCAAGAGTGGCATTTGTTAGGACTATTTAACGAATAGAATTAAGCTGTTTACTCACAAATCATTATTTAACTGTAGTTATTTCAAAATATTTATATATTTAATGCAAACGGCGATGTTTGAAAACAAATGAGAAACGATAGGTACGCTCTTCTACTGCTTCTTTTGTTTATCACTGCAACCAGATCATACTATTTATTGCCAAAGGAACGCAATATTGTAAGAATGCTCTCTAGTGGAGAAAAAATGAAACATCAATCTGTATATTAATTCATTTCTGATGTCGTATGATGTAAATATTACAATTATATTTTTCTGGATTATTACCTGGGAAAAAATACATTTAAGAAAGTCAAACAGTGGTTTCTTTTTTTGGTATAATAAATTGCTACAAATGTTGACATGTATGCACTATATATACAATCTGGTAGCCGTATTTCTTATAGGCTCAGTCACTGCAAAATAACGGTCAGACCTGTTCAGAATATTAAAAAGGAGGAGCTTTGTTAATTGTATGGTAATTATAACACTGATAAATATTTCGTGAAACACGACTCTGATTGGTTGTAAAACAGAAATCATTGAAACGTGATTGGTCATTGACTCCCATTTGGGGCATGAGTTAAATAGTCTCTTCAAATATATATAATATAATAATTATTATACAAGTTATTATTATTATTATTATTATTATTATTATTATTATTATTATTATTATTATTATTATTCAATTTTGGTGAAAGTATAGATATTTGTGTGTTGAGAAGTCACTGGTTATTATTGTTGTTAGTACAGAATTGTAGTATTATAAATGCTAAATTACTTCATTTTAGAAACCACTCATATTTTCAGTAAATTGTAAGTAGCTTATAAAAAAATATGATGAAGTGTTCAATAATGCCACTGATAATATCTGATGATGTCAATAATCACTATTACTACAATAAAAACGACCATAGAATGAACTCAATAGAAGACACCCTTACAATAGTACAAAAGAGGGAAATCCAACTAGAATCAACCTATTGGAAGACCTGGAAATTATCAAGGAAATAGACAACAAGCTTTTAATAAATGAAAGCACTCCCAGACTAAACAACCCACTATACGATATCATCAGGAAGAAGCTTTAGTCACGACAAAGCCACATTAGGACCAGCAGCATCAAACATCATACTGGATGCTGTAGCGAAAAATGAACTGCTGAAGATGGGACGGATGTTCTGAAAGGCCTACAGGCATAAAGGTTGCATATTTTATAAGTTGAGGACGACGGATTCTACCTAAGAAGGTATATTTTAACTTATTTTATTTTATGACTCTCCACCTCAACGGTTTTAACAATGAATTTTATTAGTATTGATTTAGAAGGAAGCCATAAACAATACTGGTCTCCAGTTTCTACCACAAGAGGGAATAGTAAAGTGTTATGCCTGAGATGAAAGTGTGCCAGTATGCAAAGAATGTGTGAAAAGTGCAATATAGGGTTATGTATATCAGGATGTTTCAAGGTCTAAACTAGCCCAATGACATCCTGCATTGTGAATCGACCAAAACAATATAAAAGATTTGGGATGGACAGGCACCACCAGAATATTGGGGAAAAGCAATTATAACACCGATCTTTAAGAACAACCGTAAGGACTGTAATAATTATCATGGGATTAGTCTATTGAATTCAGGCTACAAAATTTATGCCAATATAATATAAAATAAATTATCAAAATTTTATGCCAATCTTATTGGAGAAGAACAAATGGGATTTCATAAAGGAAAGTCATGCACAGATGGATATTTTACAATAAGAATATTACTGGAAAAACACAAAGAATTTAATATTGCAACATATATAGCTTTTGTAGATTTCAAGAAAGCCTTTGATAAAGTAGACAGATCAAAATTGTTGCAAATTTTAATTGATGATATTTTTCCACAGCAGTTTATTCACAATATTCGTAACATATATAGCAAAAATAAAATAGCGATCCAACAAGATGAAAAACTATCATCTTGGACACCCATTCTCTTTATTATTTACATGAACCAAATAATTAAAGAGTGGAAGCAAACTCGCCATGGATGTATATAAATTAACAGACATCTTAAATTGGACTCAATTCTCTTTTCGGATGTTTTGGTATTGTTAACGCTTTCAGAAGATGACCTCCAAAGATCAATATATAATTTGCAGAAAATAGCAGCCTCATACAATATGGAAATTTCAACAGACAAAACAAAAATTCTGGCATTTTGTGGGAAATACCCAATACAAAGTAAAATCTACAGTATATCAATATTTGAAGAATTGGATATACCACAGAAAATTAATAAATACACAAGAAATATGGGCATTATAAATTGTCGATGTTTTTATTATTAATTTCATACATCTCAATGATGGATAAATCATATTTAAAGAGAAAAATTATACGCTCAGACCGGGACTTGAACCCGGGACCCTTGGTTTTCTAGTCCAAGTGCTCTACCATTTAAGCTACCTGAGCGAGTACCGATCTAAATGCAAATCTTTCTCTATATACGTTGTAATTCCCGCCCATCAAATGCTTTGAAGCCTTTGCTTCTATCTTTGCAAATGGCGGCTCCTATATTAAGAAGACATATTTGGGAATTATACATTACATTATAAATGCCAGCGGCATTTATAATGTAATGTATAATTCCCAAATATGTCTTATATAGAGAAAGATTTGCGTTTAGATCGGTACTCGCTCAGGTAGCTCAAATGGTAGAGCACTTGGACTAGAAAACCAAGGGTCCCGGGTTCAAGTCCCGGTCTGAGCGTATAATTTTTCTCTTTAAATATGATTATAAATTGTGTTCAGAAACACACCCGCATACGTCTTTACAACATAATGGCACGACCTGTACTCAGCTATGGCAGCGAAGCATGGACACTGAAGAAAGCAGATAAAAGCAAAATAATGGCTTGTGAATTGCGATTCATGCGAAAAACAGCAGGATATATTAAGTGGGATTTAGAAAGAAATTGTGAAATCTTAAAGGAACTAAAAACTAAGCCAGTTACAGACTATATTGATCGATATCAGTCCAATTGGTAACAACATTTGGAGAGAATGAGTAATACTAGAATCCCAAAAGCTATTTATAAATATGTACCACATGGCCAAAGATCTGTAGGCTGTCCAGCTAGGAGATGGCATGAAAATTTTATGTGAGACCATAACAAGGCCTTGTGGCCTAATGAAGAAGAAGAAGAAGAAGAAGAAGAAATATTTTTTTAGAATAATGTCTAGGAAGGAATTCACCATGTTAATGCCAAATTTAATATGGAAATATCAATTAACAAAACTAAAATTATGGCATTTCATGGGAAGGACCCCATACAAAGTAAAATCTGTCTCCAGAATAAAATTTTAGAGAGATCTAATCAATTTAAATATCTTGGATATTATCTCTCTATCTGGGATGAAAAGGATATCCCTGAAAAAGTTACTAGTTATAATAAAAGTTTAGGAATTATTAATCAAGTTATGAAACCATCCCTTGTACAAAAAAACACCAGATTACGTTTATATAACACTTTGGCTAGACCAGTGTTGACCTATGGTAGTGAAGCATGGACACTAAAAAAACAACATGAAAGCAGAATAACGGCTTGTGAAATGAGATTCATGCGCAGAACAGCGGGTTACACCAGATGGGATCGGAAAAGGAACACCGATATCTTAAAAGAATTGAAGACTATGCCAATTTTGGAATATATTAAACAGAAGGGTCCCGGGTTCGAGTCCCGGTCTAGGCGAAAATTTTTCTCTTCAAATATAGTACCAACTAAATTGGAAACACCATCTTGAAAGAATGAGTTCAAATCGGATCCCCAAAGCTGTTTATAATTATATACCAAGAGGACGAAGATCACTGGGCCGTCCTATGAAACGCTGGAGGGAAAATTTGCTATAGGATCGTAACAGGCCTTGGCCTAATACTTGGAAGGAATAAAGAAGAAGAAGAATGCATTTTATTTTAAAAATAAAGTTAGGGGTGAAAAATGTGTCACCTGTCTTTTTTCTCTGTAGATACCTTAACAACACAATAGATTAGCTACTAATAATATCCTTGCAATTTTCTGTGATTTTTTAACTTTAAAAAAAATTTAAAGTCCTTTGAAACTTTACATTTTATTGAATAAATATGTACACAAAGTCTTTTGGGGGTTAAGCAAGTTGCACCTTCCCACTCAGTGGACAATTTAATGTAAAAAAAACCACATGTCTTCTTAATATATGTACTTGAGAGGGTTTTGGAATTTTAAACCAATCCTGCATTTAGAAATTGGCTCTCCTAAAACCAAGAATAAAAATTTTGCAATTAAAGTTTCCAAACTGGCTGGGCATCGTACCCAGATCCATTAGTTCGTTGACAGACATGCTACCACCTGAGTTACAGAGACACTTAAATCTACATTTGATTCAGTAATAACATTTATATGTACTATTCAACATATTTTTTTGCACATTTTATTCACAAAGTGAACAGAAACTACATTCAAAGTTAAAATTGGGAAACACATTATGAGGTTCTTAATTAATAAATTAATGAGTCATTTTAACATCTTACCTCATATTTCATGTTTTTCAAACACGGTAACTATAGTTTTCAAATGATCTTGTCATTCATTTTCAACCGCCATTATGACTACCGGATATTCGTTGGAATCTCCCTCTATAACGTTGCCATCTGGTGTTGATTTGACGAACTTCGAGATATCGTTGCCATCTGGTGTTGATTCAAAGAAAGGAAAACAATTTAAGAAAATCACTTATCCTGGAATACATAACAAATTTCAAAAAAGTTTCAAGAAATTCAATATTACATTGGCACCGATAAATAAATTTAGCCTTGGTAACTTATTAATAACCAATAAGAAAATGAACACCCCAGATAGTAAAAAATCTGGAATTTATCAAATTGATTGTCGAGATTGCAATAAAGTATACATAGGAAAAACAAAAAGAAATTTGGACACTCGCACAAAGGAACACTTTAGAAATATTAAAAATGGTGAAATTGAAAAATCAGCTATTGCAGCACATAGTTTGTTGGAAGGTCATAGAATTGAAAAAGAAGCTAAACTTCTAAAACATTTGGAAAAACCTTTGGATTTGACAGTTTGGGAGAAAATATTTATACAGAAGAACAAATTTAAATCTATGAATTTTGACATTCCGGATGAACATGACCTCATCTCGAAGTTCATAGAATCAACACCAGATGGCAACGATATCTCGAAGTTCGTCAAATCAACACCAGATGGCAACGTTATAGAGGGAGATTCCAACGAATATCCGGTAGTCATAATGGCGGTTGAAAATGAATGACAAGATCATTTGAAAACTATAGTTACCGTGTTTGAAAAACATGAAATATGAGGTAAGATGTTAAAATGACTCATTAATTTATTAAGAAACTACATTTTTTGCAAATCTTCACAATCGATCGCGCATCAGTGGCATTTTCTGTTATCTTTGTGTGCAACCTTATGACAAAATTACAGTGCATATTTAGCTTTAGTAAGATGCATGTTTCAGGGTTAAACTAAAGAAATTTATCTGGTTATAGAGAATTCGAAACAGTGTATCCCATTAAGTTATGTAGATAGGAAATAACACTATGAGGTTTTTTAATATTGTTTATTTTTTATTTCACTCACCTCATACTTCATAACACCTGCTAGGAGTTATGAAGTATGAGGTGAGTGAAATAAAAAATAAACAATAGTGTATCCCATACTTAAATAAAAAATGTGACACTAGTTTTTAAATTTTATCTCACATCTGATATTTATTCATGGAATTGAACTTTTATAGGAATTAATAACATATTAATTAATCGTAAATTATGGAATTATTTGTACCCAGCCTCACAGACCTAAAGACTTTCTTTAATTTTAACAGAAGGGAAAAATGGAAATAAATAAAACATGTTAATTTATTTTCGTTTATTAAAATTTAAAAACGTGCATTATGAGCTCTTTTAATAATTATTTACAATTGACCTACCCCCTTATTCTCACATACATATTTTATACAATATTTTATTAAAGAACCTTTAGCCATGTCGTACATCTGAAATCCATTATAAAGTCACATTTTTAAAATGTTTATTAGAAATACATTAGCTGGTTCAATTAATTTAATATTGTAAATAAATCAGAAGAAAACGAATGAAAAG
Organism: Diploptera punctata; assembly: GCA_030220185.1. Classification (NCBI taxonomy): domain Eukaryota; kingdom Metazoa; phylum Arthropoda; class Insecta; order Blattodea; family Blaberidae; genus Diploptera; species Diploptera punctata. The sequence continues at coordinate 702,106 of JASPKZ010001237.1, read as the reverse complement.
AAACCACTTAAATGTATGTCTAATTATACAATATACCTAATAATAACAGGGGCACGCCGTAGTGTAGTGGTTAAGGCACTGCGCTACAAGCCGGAAGGTCGAGGGTTCGAGTCCCGGTGGGGTCAGGATTTTTAAACTGACCCAAACATTCTGGCAGTATTATGGCCCTGGGGTCGACTCAGCCTCTAACTGAAATGAGTACCAGACGCTTGTTCTGGGGTAAAGGCGGCCGTCACGCAGGGCTGACAACCCGGCTGACATCAAGTGCCGATTGTCAAGAAAAAGTGGGAGCCTTAACCTCCTACTACCCCAAGGGCCTCCCGAGGCCTGTAGTGGGATCACTTTACCTTTACATTTACCTTTATTAGAAATGGCTGTACACTAATATCACTCTTCCTAACCTAACAAATCTTAGAATTTTATCACTTCTAGTAGGTTTATCTTTGAAAATAGATTCACATTAAAAACGTAAACAAGCTTGAATTTACTTGCAAATTAGAGTAAAATAAATCTATGTAATGATTTTAACTTTCGATAGTATATATTTTTTACAGTACCGTCTACATAGAATGAAAGGATAGCAGTTAAAAATTTAAATTTACAAAATGGCTAATTTCCCATAATCCCAAGTGAACACGCTGTGCGCCTTGCATTTGTTTTGTTTAGTTACATATTCTCTATGAAACAGCGCTACCATTGTAGTTTGCTCATCGTAGTTCATCGTAAACGACCAAAATTTTTTAGATATCACTGTACTCAGTTTTCCCTCTATTCGAAGTTTCTCTATGATACGAGTTTCAAAATCTATGTGGTTTCATCTTTACCCGCATAATTAGAAGACTCGATATGAGGTGAGGAATAAAGAATTTTAATTTAAATCTTAAATTAAACCTCATAGTGATTTTTCCTATGAATGTTCTATATATATATATATATATATATATATATATATATATATATTAATTCTGCCAGAGGGCAGGTCTTTCACTGCAATCATAGCATTTTCATGCTACTTTGCAGCTTTACTACGTGTGGTAGCTTCTCGTTGCTTTCCACACTGTTGAAGGATGATGATTTTCGGGGACCGTTGGGCCCTAAGCTTCCTGACATTTGTCTTACAGGTGAGGAAAAACCATGATAAAACCTCACCCAGGAGCCAGTCCCGACTGGGACTTGAACCTGGGCCCACTGCATGACAAGGCAGCACACTACCTCGAGACTACAGCAGTGGACTATATAATTTTATTATATTATATGTATAATATATATTATATGTATATCTGTTCCTTGCGTATACAAAAATTGGAACGTAGTTAAGAATGCAAATAATGGTCTATGAAATATGTCTAGGTGAGAAAATTGATATTACAGTGTGAGGTATCTGATTCAGTTTTAGTAATATAGTATAAAGTTTTATTTTTTTTTATAATTCCCAAATATGTCTTCTTAATATAGGAGCCGCCATTTGCAAAGATAGAAGCAAAGGCTTCCAAAGCATTTGGTGGGCGGGAATTACAATGTATATAGAGAAAGGTTTGCGTTTAGATCGGTACTTGCTCAGGTAACTCAGATAGTGGAACACTTGGTCTAGAGAACCAAGGGTCCCGGGCTCAAGTCCCGGTCTGAGCGTATAATTTTTCTCCTCAAATATGATTTATCCATTATTGAGATGTGTGAAATTAGTAATCAAAACATTGAGAAAAAAAAAGTATAAAGTTACCTGCACAGACATAAGAGTGAAATTAATGTATCTAATATACTATAATTTTAAAATTGTTTTCATGAAACTAAACATACCGGTGTTTTTAAAGAGTTTTCATGAGCCTGTATTTATGTCTTGAAATAATAGGAGTTAGATATGTATGACTCAACTCTGAAGACCCAGGGTTTCGAAGCTCTTTAGTATTGTTGTCAATTCTTTCTAACTATTGAATAGGCAGTTGGCGATCCTGTAGGTTGATTTCTGCTCCTTGTTGGCTGACCGATACTTACTTACTTACTCACTGGCACTATCGAAACCGTAGGTTCATGGCCACGTGGACATAAGCTCTCAATACATCCCTATCCTGAGCTAATGCTTTCCAATCATTCCCTGTGTAATCTACTTCCCTCATGGGTTCCCTGAAGTAGTCCCTGCCCGGAGAACCGAATGTGGGACTATTTTACCTCCAGAAATTTTTACCCCAATTGAACCCATGTCCGCATTTCTTGTCGGTTGTATTTTTACAGTGAAAGATCGTCACTCTTTTGACCAAGGTACTTTTTTCGTCTGGTTTATCAACTTTGACCAGTCCGGCATGGGTAACCATATCGGCAGCAATGCTACCGCCGGCATAGCTCTCAGGATCATTTAAGCACGCAAGCCACTCCACCACGACAAGGTAAAGATACCATGGAGGGCAGGAAAGATTAATTACATCTTTAAGAGATTACTGATTTCCAAATAGCGAAATTTAGCAATTATAAATTTCATATAGCACGCCTTGATTGTTGTAAGAAATGCTCTTCTCAAATTTCGACTAAGACAGAAAGTACACCTACCACATGTTATAATGGGTAGCATAATGGACCAATAGGCCTATATCCTGATCTTTCATGTTTTAAACTGCATAAACTTAATTCATTTTCTTCTGTGTTTCAGATGAATTGGCATTATGATCCTAACTGGACATTATTACAATAACTGGTTTACATAATGTAAACATGACAACCCATTTAAAGGCACATAGGTGCAGTGACATTTTTAACTCAGGCCATTTATGTGGCGTGACAAAACCAATTGTAATCGAGGCCATTCAAATGGCAGTGACAGCACATAATTCAAGACAAGTGTTCTTGGTTTTTCACTTACTGTGAAACTGGCGATGTTGAAGGCTCAAAAGTGCATTGACCAAGGTCGTTTATATGGCAGTGACAATATAATTAATAGTTAAGTGTTTTTTTTTTTAAATTACAAGTTTTAGGCCATAAAAAAGGCAGTGACAACACATAATTCAAGACAAGTGATGCTGGTTTTTCACTTACTGTGAAACTGGCGATGTTTAAGGCTAAAGTGCATTGACCAAGGCCATTTATATGGCAGTGACAATATAATTATGAGTTAAGTGTTTTTTTTTTGGAAATTACAAGTTTTAGGCCATAAAACTGGCAAGAAATAAATAAATTGTATTTAAACTATTCATTATTTTCTTTCTATTCTTGTGGATGTAAATTTTCTCCTGTGAGTTCCATTGATTTATCTAACTGTTTCAGTAATTTGGCTTTTGTTTCGATTCTGTGTTTCTCTGGCCATGCATGAGCAGCTATTGCAGATTTTTCTATTTCTCCATTTTAACATTTCTGAGGTGTTCTTTCAATCTCATATTTAAGTTCCTTTTTTGTTTTTCCTATGTACATATTTTCATAGTCTTTGCAATCAATTTGATAAATTCCTGATTTGTTACCTTCATCAATCTTTTCTTTTTTTGTTGGTTTCATTTTTCGGTTCTAATTCAATGTTAAATTTCCTGAATTTTTTTAAACTTATTATATGCCAAATCATGTAAATTTCTTGAATGTTTTTACAAATTTCTTTATCATTCTGAAGGGTACTTTCATGTATCAATGTTTTTTTTTTTAACCCATCAACGTGGACATTTAAACATTGTGTTCCCTTCCCAGATGCAGAAGGACGTGTTAAAACGCCAGGAGTTTTAAATATCCACATGCAGATTGCCATGTCAACACACGTGGTACATCTATGATTTCCAAAGCCTATAACTAAGGTTGTTTTACATGTTGGAGAACTTATTTTTTGTCACCCTGTTAAGGAAAGATTCCCCTTCATGTTACGAAATAATTTATGACAGGGCAGGTGGAATGAGGTGGCTACTTGTAAGTGAAAGGAAATACTTTTTTTTTCAGCCAGACCCTCTTCTGAACATATCCTGTGCCTTATTTTTGCTGAAAAAGAATAAATATCTGTAAAGTGTCTCATTGTGTGGTCTCAAACTTTTCTTTCGAAACAATTATCACAGTCTGTGTGAAACCGTGGCTCGTGCGTGTGCAGGAAACCAAGTGTTGTCAGAAGAGAAACATTTTAAGTTTGTCAACAAAATTTTAGATGAGATTGATAAACATAGTGATTTAGCGTCTATATCAGATAGTGAGGATAGTTTCTTTGCACCTGATTATACACAACCTCCTCATGATATAAGTGATAGTGACATCTGCTGTGTTGACGAGGGACATATTCAGACACTTACACGTGTTTTGATTGCTAAAGGGCTAGGGGGAGTGTCCACAGATTTTGTATGGAAAAATATGGACACGTTTAATTCAATACGAGAGACATTCTGTGACATCAGTGGTCCACAGTTCGATGTTTCTGGGGACATTGTTGCTATATTCGAGGAAATATTCGACCACACGTTGTTGAATATTATTGTTGAAGAAACAAATAAATACACTCTACAATCAATATCAAAATTGACTTTCCGTGAACAAAGGATATGTATAACCAAGGTAAGATTAGAAATATAATGTAACTAAATATAATTGTTTCATAATTTGGTATATATCTAAAATAAGCTCTACATAACAGTGAACTACATGGTCTTTATAGGAAGCCTGATATAATGACATAAATTAGGTCTCGTAGATTGCGATGGGCAGGACATCTGTCACGAATGGGTAATGAAAGACGTGTATGGAAGCTTCTTGTGGGAAAACCAGAGGGAAAACGCCCAGTTGCTAGACCAAGAATGAATGGGAGAATAACATTAAATATGAATTGAGGGAAGTAGATCATACAGGGGATGATTACAACACATTAGCTCAGGATAGGGATGTATGGAGAGCTTATGTCAGCACGGCCATGAACTACAGGATCGAGAGTGCCAGTGAGTTAGTTAGTTATCTAAAATAAGTTACTGGGTGAGTAGTTTAAAAATACTACTGCGCAGGTGGACTGCATGGACTTTTAAATGACTGCACAGAAGGGAGGAAGCCGGTCTCGTATATGTACGGCAAACCGCGCTCAGGGGTTAATCTATTTATTTTCTTGTGAATCATCTTTTCTTCAATATCATTCTCTTTTGCCATCTTCAATATGTGTTTTTTCTCTATATTAAAATTTTCTCTGCTCATGGGGATGTTCAGAAGTCAGTATGTTAAACTATAGAAGACTGCTTGTTTATATGCGATATGGTTGAAACCTTTTGCTTTAATATTCAAAGAACACCTTAGAAATGTTAAATGGAGAAATAGAAAAATCTGCAATAGCTGCTCGTGCATGGTCAGAGAAACAGAGAATCAAAATAAAAGCTAAATTACTGAAACAGTTAGATAAATATAAGGAACTCACAATTTGGAAGAAAATTTACATCCTTAAGAATACGAAAGAAAGTAATGAATTTTTAAATATCCAAAGAAAAAAAATTGATTTGGAAGTTCATCGGTCAGACAACCAAGGGAACAGAAATCAACCTACAGGATCACCACCAATTCAACAGTTAGAAAGAATTGACAGTGATGCTTAGAACATAAAAAATCTGTAAGTATAAGGTGAGTTCGTAAATTAATGAGTCATCTTTTACATCTTACCTCGTATTTTATGTTTCTTTAAACACGAGGTAAGATATAAAAAAATGACTCATTCATTTACAAATTAAGAACCTCATAATGTTATTTCCCATATTTAACTATGAATTCCGTAGCGTAGTGGTTAAGGCACTGAGCTACATGCTGGAGGGTCGAGGGTTCAAGTCCCGTTGGGGTCAGGATTTTTAAACTGACCCAAACCTTCTGGCGGCACCATGGCCCTGGGGTCGACTCAGCCTCTAACTGAAATGAGTACCAGACGCTTGTTCTGGGGTAAAGGCGGCCGTCATGCAGGGCTGACAACCCGGCTGACATAAAGTGCCGATTGTGTAGAAAAAGTGGGAGCCTTAACCTCCTACTACCCCAAGGGCCTCATGAGGCCTGTTGTGGGATCACTTTACCTTTTAACTATGAATTAGATGAATTGTGCATATCTAATTCCTATTATTTAAAATGGACCTCATAGTGTCACTTATTTTAGGAGTTCTCACTATGAGGTATATTCATTAAGGTAGAATTTTTATCACTCACCTCATATTGTTCAATATGAGGTGAGTGATAAAAATTCTACCTTAACTCATAGTGTCACTTCATTTAAATATTAAATTTCTGTCTTTCTTTTACTATAGCTGTATTTTTATACTTTTGTATTTTATTTTTACATGTGATTTAGCTAGTAACTCAGCTGCTGAAAAATACTTCATGTGATCTAAGTATCAAGATTTAATGAATAATAATTAAATGAATCGTGATTTTTTCTTACCTCATACATCTATGTTTCTTTTAACACAGCACTGCAGTATCGACGACACTTTGTCGTCATCGTCAGCTGTTTTCACGACTGTCAATTTTTTCTCCTTTTTGCCGGTAATTATCTAGACTGCCATCTGGTGTTCTTTTGAAGGAATTCCTCTTCAAACTGCCATCTGGTGTTATTTTGAATGAATCATTTCCTAAACTGCCATCTGCTGTATTTTTGAAGAACTTTGTAATCAAGCTTGGTTCTTCCGGAATCTCAAAGTTCATAGTTCTAGTATGGTTTTTTGAATATATATTTTTTCCCAAACTGTTAAATCCAAAGGTTTAGATAGATGTTTTAAAAGTTTTGCTTCTTTTTCAATCCTATGATGCTCTAATAAACTATGTGCTGCTATAGCTGATTTTTCAATTTCTCCATTCTTCATGTTTCTGAAGTGCTCTTTTTTACGAGTTTCCAAGTTCCTTTTGTTTTTCCTATATATATCTTGTTGCAATCTTTGCAATCAATTTGATAAATCCCAGATTTTTTGTTGTCTGGGGTATTACATTTATTATTAGTTAACAGCAGATTACCCAGGCTGAATTTGTTAATTGGAGCTAATGTTATATTAAAATTTCTGAAAATTTTTTGAAACTTATTATGAACTTCAGGATGGTAAGTGAATTTCTTGAATTTTACATCTTTCTTGGGACCATGATGTAAGGTGGTGTATTCCTGTAACCTTTTTTGTTGTTTGAATTTCTTTAATTTATTCTTTATAATGTCTTCATCGAAACCATTTATTTTAGCAACATGAACAATATGATTATATTCCTTATCAAAATCTTCTACATTAAGTGGAATATTTAACAATCTGTGTAATAGACTATTGAAAATTGCATGTTTGTGTGTCAAATGATTAAAACCTGAAGATTTTATGTAGTTGTCAGTATGTGTGTCTTTTCTGTAAATGTTAAATTCAATTTTTTGCTGTTGTTCATTTCTTATTAAGTATAAGTCTAAAAAGGAATCTTGTTATTTTGTTCCATTTCAATAGTGAATTTCACTGACTCATCCTGAAGATTCAGCAATTTCAATGCATCTTGAATGTATTTTTTATCAATCACAGCGATAATATTATCTACATATCTATACCAACACTTGAAAATCAAAGGATAAGCATTGGTGATATGTGATTCAAGATACCCCATAAATAAATTGGCTAAAAATGGAGAAAGTGGATTTCCCATTGCCAATCCTGAAATTTGTCTATAAAATTTTCCATTGAATGTGAAAAAGTTATTATCGATACAAATTTTAGTTAGTTAGTATTAGATACTCTTTTAAAGTGGTGTTCAAAATATGTCCATGTGAGAGGATCACATTTTATGATGTGGGGTGTAAAGTTACCGATTCATATTTTATTTTACTTTTATTTGTTGTTGAAAAAATTATCTTGATGTAGTGGAATTAATTTTCAGATAATTTTTTACAACCCCATTTCCTAACAGGTTCTGTGGTTCAAATTCCACCTGAGATTGAAAATATTTGTTTTAACTCCAGCTAGCAGATGGCAGTAATATTTAAGTATAATATGGAGACTTGGTACTGTGTTGCAGGTCATTAGCCAGATACAGCTGCTGTCAAAGAGCAGTGAGGGTGGACAATGAATGCCTCTGAAGCTTCTGGGTGGAAGTTGGAGCCTGGCTACAGCATCAGCTTTGACTATGGCACGGAAAATAGTTCTGCATCACCAGGAGTAGGATCATGGCTCATTGGAGTCTTCATTTTGGTTGTTGTTGCAAGCCGTATATTAGGAAACTGAAGTCATTGTGTTGTTAGTTAGAGGTTGTAGCATTGCTCAAGCCTCCTTGTTAGTGACTGTTATCCTGTATGTGATGTGACTTGGAATTACTGACACATTGTTTTAAGCTTGAGATGATGAAGTATTTTAAAAGCTAGTCTGAATGAATAAAGAAGTAATTGATTTTTATTAGACTTCAAATGAAGCTAAGTTATGATTTAAAGCAAATGTTATGCTTAATACGTTTTTCATCAATTAAATAAGTATTGATGTGAACGTGAACAGCATTGAGAATGTCACAAATACAGTGACGAAATCTAGATATGCAAGGGAGTTAAGAAGTATGAGGTGAGTCAAGAAACAACTAAACAAAATTTAAATAAACCTCATAGTGTTATTTCCTACCTACATAACTTAGCTCAGTATTTATTTGTGGCCTAAAAAGAATTGGCCTAAGTGTAATTTGTAAAATTGAAATTACATAATTTGCCCTAAAAGTAATTGGTCTTCCATTGCATAGTTAGTTCCAAAGTGTGAACACATGATAGAATTAAGGAATTAATGTTGTGTCATAAAAGGGAAAATGACATTTTAGAGAAAAATACAAGTGAAGTTCATACCATAAAGTTTGGTAAAAAGAAAATTTTATTTATGTTGAAGACACACATGCTGTCATTTATTGTGGATTTGAGTTTAAGGAATATTCATATGGTTTCAGACTGGTACAAGGTTGAAAACCAGCTGATCATTGTCAAAGCAATTTACGCCTGCTTCGTCAACATGAAAATTAGTAATATTTTCTTTCGAGATATCAAATATTCATCAGAGAATGAATGCTTAAGTAAAATTAGTTGTAACTTATTAAAGGTTGTGAATTTAAATTACATTTTTAAATGTTATTTTTTGGTAAATTAATACAAAGATATTAATTTAACCCTTCAGAGCGGATGGAGTTAAATGGCCGGGAATACTCTGATGCGGGAGGAAGTTCACCGGTATTTAAACTCAGCCGTTCAGTGCCAGTATTCCAATAACGCATTTAAATTGATATATCTTGAGTAATTTAAATGTTTTTGCAATTCGTTTATGGTGAACCCTTAATATAATATTTAATTAATTAAATTTGTTAAGATTCTCACGTAACATCTCTGCATTTTTTGCAGACTTATTTATGGTTTGTTGTGCCACAGTTGAAATAGGTCCTTTTTGTAAATTTCTCACATAAGTGACACAGTGAATTGCACTAGGGATTCTTTGAAGAATTCAGAGAACCGGCTTTACCTAACAACAAAACAAAATATTTACACAAAGAGAAGGATCTTAAAAAAAAAGAATGAACTTCAAAAATTGGTGTGGTAAATCTTCAAAATGTAAACCAGCTGTTTGACACTCGGGCAACAATAAGTGTATTTTTTTCCCTTGTGTTTACTTTGTTCATGTATTACAAACACATTGCTTCTATGCGCTGACCTTCTTTCTTGTAGGGGGGGAGGCAGCCTTCTCCAAATGTGTCTTTCTAACACTTTGGAAACATTATTTTAGGTTGTGTGCCTTCAAACATTGTCTTTCTACACATCAGACCTGTTGTGCTAAATGACCTTCATCAACCCTAAATTTCAATGTCTTTCTTCTGGTTTCCAAACTGAAATCAGTTGATGAAATATGACTATAATAGTGTCACCGGAGGTGTGGACTTAAAAGATCAACATGCTACAAGCCGGAAGATCGAGAGTTTGAGTCCCGGTGGATCAGGATTTTTAAACTGAACCAAACCTTCAGGCGGCACTGTGACCCCGAGGTTGACTCAGCCTCTAACTGAAATGAGTACCAGATGATTATTATGGGCCGTCAGACAGAGATAAGTACTCGGCTTACATCAAGAACCGATAGTCTAGAAAAAGTGGGAGCCTTAACCTCCTAATATCACAAGAACCTTCTAAGGTCTGTAGTGGACCACTTTACCTTTTAGATACTGACTGAATTGTAGACTAACTACCTTTCCATAATGTAAGGATATCGCCATTTGAAATATATATATATATATATATATATATCTGAAATTTACTGTTGTGGTCCTGTACTATAGCGTAAATTGGAAATAACTTTGTTGGGCCTTTATATATACTGAATTTTGCAACATTATTATTAAAAATGAAAAGATTTGAAAATAGATTCAATTTGATAGACAAGCTAATCTACAAAAAAAAAGCGAATTTAGTTTTATAAGAAATCCTTTATCAAGTTTTAAATTTAAGAAAAATGTCAGAGGCTGCAAGAATAAATGCAAATATAAAATTATTTTAACTTGTTACTGAGGGCCGTAATCAGTTAATATATGCACTAATATAAACTTTGAAGTCTCTACATAAAATTTGTATAAACGGTAAATAGTTAATGTAAACACAAAGGTCATAATTACAGTTTAAAGCAGTGCGTGTAGCTAGCGTACACGTCACGTCGCTCCACGCTGACGGGTTAATTACCTGTTAAATTTCAGGTCATCATGTTGCCATTGATTGACTTAAATTTGATATGTATATTGTTTACTATTAAGATTTACAGGAAATAATTCCTCTGATTTGAACTTGAAAATGTTGGTGATACATTTTATTTAAAAGTTTTTGAAATGTGAAAAAGATTGATTTCATTTACAGTCTTCCTAAAAATATGGGACTGAATACTGATGAAACAGTTTAGCATTCTTACTTGAAAAGAATAAGTAAAATAATTTGAATTTAAAATAATTCACTTGTACATTTGATATGATGTATTTGATTTGCATCAATGTTTTTGAATTTAATGAAATGAAGTAATTAGTTATTTCAAAATAATTGTCATTGGACATTCAGATGATTTAACATCTATTATGAAAATTTAATTGTTTGCTTACAAACTTGTCTCCACACTTAACATCAGTGATGGTAGCTTTAACGACTATGGTAGTCACTTAGGACTTTGAGAAGTCAGTATTTCATCTGAACGATTAATTGAATTTTTACATTAAAATGTTGCAATTTTAAATATTGCATTTAGTTCAACTTTAATTGTTGAAAACTTGTCAAATATTAAGACATATTGACGATTTTTATTATTAATTTAACACTTCTCATAGAAGGATAAATTATATTTGAAGAGAAAAATTTTTTTTCGCCTAGACCGGGACTCGAACCCGGGACCCTTGGCTTTCCGGGCCAAGTGCTCTACCAACTGAGCTACCGAGGCGAGTTACGATCTAGACGCAAATTTTTCTCTTATGTACGTTGTAATTCCCTAGCGCCAAATGCTTGAAACCATAGCTTCTATCTTTGCAAATGGCGGCTTCTTAGTTAAGAAGACATTTATTGGGAATTTAACACTACCTTTATAGCCAGTAGGGCTTCTATTGACGATTTTTATTATTAATTTAACACTTCTCATTGAAGGATAAATTATATTTGAAGAGAAAAATTTTTTTCGCCTAGACCGGGACTCGAACCCGGGACCTTTGGCTTTCTGGGCCAAGTGCTCTACCAACTGAGCTACCGAGGCGAGTTACGATCTAGACGCAAATTTTTCTCTTATGTACGTTGTAATTCCCTCGTGCCAAATGCTTGAAACCATAGCTTCTATCTTTGCAAATGGCGGCTTCTTAGTTAAGAAGACATTTATTGGGAATTTAACACTACTTTATAGCCAGTAGGGCTTCTATTGACGATTTTTATTATTAATTTAACACTTCTCATAGAAGGATAAATTATATTTGAAGAGAAAAATTTTTTTTTTCGCCTAGACCGGGACTCGAACCCGGGACCTTTGGCTTTCCGGGCCAAGTGCTCTACCAACTGAGCTACCGAGGCGAGTTACGATCTAGACGCAAATTTTTCTCTTATGTACGTTGTAATTCCCTCGCGCCAAATGCTTGAAACCATAGCTTCTATCTTTGCAAATGGCGGCTTCTTAGTTAAGAAGACATTTATTGAGAATTTAACACTACTTTATAGCCAGTAGGGCTTCTATTGACGATTTTTATTATTAATTTAACACTTCTCATTGAAGGATAAATTATATTTGAAGAGAAAAATTTTTTTTCGCCTAGACCGGGACTCGAACCCGGGACCTTTGGCTTTCCGGGCCAAGTGCTCTACCAACTGAGCTACCGAGGCGAGTTACGATCTAGACGCAAATTTTTCTCTTATGTACGTTGTAATTCCCTCGCGCCAAATGCTTGAAACCATAGTTTCTATCTTTGCAAATGGTGGCTTCTTAGTTAAGAAGACATTTATTGGGAATTTAACACTACTTTATAGCCAGTAGGGCTTCTATTGACGATTTTTATTATTAATTTAACACTTCTCATTGAAGGATAAATTATATTTGAAGAGAAAAATTTTTTTTTTCGCTAGACCGGGACTCGAACCCGGGACCTTTGGCTTTCCGGGCCAAGTGCTCTACCAACTGAGCTACCGAGGCGAGTTACGATCTAGATGCAAATTTTCTCTCTATGTACGTTGTAATTCCCTCGCGCCAAATGCTTGAAACCATAGTTTCTATCTTTGCAAATGGCGGCTTCTTAGTTAAGAAGACATTTTTTGGGAATTTAACACTACTTTATAGCCAGTAGGGCTTCTATTGACGATTTTATTATTAATTTAAAAAATCGTCAATAGAAGCCCTACTGGCTATAAAGTAGTGTTAAATTCCCAATAAATGTCTTCTTAACTAAGAAGCCGCCATTTGCAAAGATAGAAGCTATGGTTTCAAGCATTTGGCGCTAGGGAATTACAACGTACATAAGAGAAAAATTTGCGTCTAGATCGTAACTCGCCTCGGTAGCTCAGTTGGTAGAGCACTTGGCCCGGAAGCCAAGGGTCCCGGGTTCGAGTCCCGGTCTAGGCGAAAAAAAATTTTTCTCTTCAAATATATTTATCCTTCTATGAGAAGTGTTAAATTAATAATAAAAATCGTCAATAGAAGCCCTACTGGCTATAAAGTAGTGTTAAATTCCCAATAAATGTCTTCTTAACTAAGAAGCCGCCATTTGCAAAGATAGAAGCTATGGTTTCAAGCATTTGGCGCTAGGGAATTACAACGTACATAAGAGAAGAATTTGCGTCTAGATCGTAACTCGCCTTGGTAGCTCAGTTGGTAGAGCACTTGGCCCGGAAAGCCAAGGGTCCCGGGTTCGAGTCCCGGTCTAGGCGAAAAAAAAATTTTTCTCTTCAAATATAATTTATCCTTCTATGAGAAGTGTTAAATTAATAATAAAAATCGTCAATAGAAGCCCTACTGGCTATAAAGTAGTGTTTAAATTCCCAATAAATGTCTTCTTAACTAAGAAGCCGCCATTTGCAAAGATAGAAGCTATGGTTTCAAGCATTTGGCGCGAGGGAATTACAATTACGTACATAAGAGAAAAATTTGCGTCTAGATCGTAACTCGCCTCGGTAGCTCAGTTGGTAGAGCACTTGGCCCGGAAAGCCAAGGGTCCCGGGTTCGAGTCCCGGTCTAGGCGAAAATTTTTCTCTTCAAATATAATTTATCCTTCTATGAGAAGTGTTAAATTAATAATAAAAATCGTCAATAGAAGCCCTACTGGCTATAAAGTAGTGTTAAATTCCCAATAAATGTCTTCTTAACTAAGAAGCCGCCATTTGCAAAGATAGAAGCTATGGTTTCAAGCATTTGGCGCGAGGGAATTACAACGTACATAAGAGAAAAATTTGCGTCTAGATCGTAACTCGCCTCGGTAGCTCAGTTGGTAGAGCACTTGGCCCGGAAAGCCAAGGGTCCCGGGTTCGAGTCCCGGTCTAGGCGAGAATTTTTCTCTTCAAATATAATTTATCCTTCTATGAGAAGTGTTAAATTAATAATAAAAATCGTCAATAGAAGCCTACTGGCTATAAAGTAGTGTTAAATTCCCAATAAATGTCTTCTTAACTAAGAAGCCGCCATTTGCAAAGATAGAAGCTATGGTTTCAAGCATTTGGCGCGAGGGAATTACAACGTACATAAGAGAAAAATTTGCGTCTAGATCGTAACTCGCCTCGGTAGCTCAGTTGGTAGAGCACTTGGCCCGGAAAGCCAAGGGTCCCGGGTTCGAGTCCCGGTCTAGGCGAAAAAAAAAAAAAAAATTTTTCTCTTCAAATATAATTTATCCTTCAATGAGAAGTGTTTAATTAATAATAAAAATCGTCAATAGAAGCCCTACTGGCTATAAAGTAGTGTTAAATTCCCCCAATAAATGTCTTCTTAACTAAGAAGCCGCCATTTGCAAAGATAGAAGCTATGGTTTCAAGCATTTGGCGCGAGGGAATTACAACATACATAAGAGAAAAATTTTGCGTCTAGATCGTAACTCGCCTCGGTAGCTCAGTTGGTAGAGCACTTGGCCCGGAAAGCCAAGGGTCCCGGGTTCGAGTCCCGGTCTAGGCGAGAAAAATTTTTCTCTTCAAATATAATTTATCCTTCTATGAGAAGTGTTAAATTAATAAATAAAAATCGTCAATAGAAGCCCTACTGGCTATAAAGTAGTGTTAAATTCCCAATAAATGTCTTCTTAACTAAGAAGCCGCCATTTGCAAAGATAGAAGCTATGGTTTCAAGCATTTGGCGCTAGGGAATTACAACGTACATAAGAGAAAAATTTGCGTCTAGATCGTAACTCGCCTCGGTAGCTCAGTTGGTAGAGCACTTGGCCCGGAAAGCCAAGGGTCCCGGGTTCGAGTCCCGGTCTAGGCGAAAAAAAAATTTTTCTCTTCAAATATAATTAAGACATATGTTATAAATTTTCCAAAAATTTAGAAATTTATTATACGAATGTGAATTTTCATTCATGGATAAACATAAAACAATAATTTGATTTCTTCAAATGAAATCAACATGCAGTTAATGCTTTTTCTTCTCTACAATGAGAGAATTTATAATGATTTTATTCTTTTGAAGTGGTTCTCATTTCTATTGGGTTTTATTTACTCAGTACTCTCTTTGAACTTTGAAAATTTGTTCATGATTGATTACAGGTAATAATGATAACATGCATTAGTTACATGCAATGAAACTTGAAAGATATATTCAAAACAAAAGGAATATTTTTTAATTTTACATGAGTGTTATGGAATACACTTTTAATAATAATTATAAAGAATTATTATAATACTGAATTTAAAACAAAACAATTGTTTTACATGCATGATGGTTTATTTGCAAATACAAAGATATTAGTTTATTTCATGATAATTCTTGAAAAATAATTTCACATGAATGTGTGATACAATAATAATTGAATTGGGAAATGGAATTCCTACAATTTATATTTTCAAACAAGTTTTGAATTTATTTTCATTTTCAAATGATATTTGAAAATTTTTAGATTTAATAACAATAAATACAAACTTAAAATGTTTCACTTGATGAATAGTAAAACACAATAATTTGCCAATGATTAATAATAATTAATATTTAACTTAATTTGATTTAAAACTAAATCATTAATGATTAGTTAATTTAATTCAAATGCTACAAATATTTTTAAAATAAGATATTTATTGTAAACCTATTTACCTTCCTTTCGGCACTGTCATGTGGAAGTGAAACTTCAAGATTTAGTGAAAAAGTGAAACATAAATTAAAAATTTGAAACCAAATTTAAATCAGTGCTGCGATTTAATAATGTTCCTTAGCGAACATGTGTTTTAGCTCAAATTAAGAGCTTCAATTTTTAAATTAAAAGTCAGTGGCATGACTTATTGAATTTCAACCCATAACTCAAGAATTCCATGAAGAATTATTTGAACTTTGATAAACATTTATTAACAACATCAACTTATTTTGTTTGAAAATTTTTTTATTCGAATTAACACTCATGTTTTTCTTTTTTATTTCAGGAAATTTATTTTTTGTGTGTTTCTTTTACAGGAATTTAAACAATATGTAATTTAAACAATTGTGATTCCTGTAAGTTCTATTTCTGTTTGAAATGATGTATCCATAATTTGCGCAGGGGAATGGATGAATCTTTATCACCATCCACATTTTTATAATTAAATTTATTAAGTACATATGTCATATAGTTCGCTCTTGCACACAATTCAAGGCGTCAAGTTGTCGCCCGATATGTAATAAACATCCCTTGTAGAATGATTTCAATATTCAGTTGAACACCTGCAATGATAAAGAAAGGTTTTTCCCTGGCATTACAACATTTTGCTATCATCAGCATTTTATTCAAGTGGTAATATATGTTCTCTCTGTCTCATATGGGAGGCAGCTTACTAAATATAAAATTTCTAATTGGATAACAATTAAATGAATCATGATTTTCTTCTTACCTCATACTTCTATGTTTTTTTTAAACACAGCACTGCAGTATCGGCGACACGTTGTCGTCATCGTCAGCTGTTTTCACGACTGTCAATTTTTTTCCCTTTTGCCGGTAATTATCTAGACTGCCATCTGGTGTTCTTTTGAAGGAATTCCTCTTCAAACTGCCATCTGGTGTTATTTTGAATGAATCATTTCCTAAACTGCTATCTGTTGTATTTTTAAAGAACTTTGTAATCAAGCTCGGTTCGTCCGGAATCTCAAAGTTCATAGTTCTAGTATGGTTTTTTTGAATATATATTTTTTCCCAAAATGTTAAAT
Organism: Diploptera punctata; assembly: GCA_030220185.1. NCBI lineage: Eukaryota > Metazoa > Arthropoda > Insecta > Blattodea > Blaberidae > Diploptera > Diploptera punctata. The sequence continues at coordinate 685,364 of JASPKZ010001237.1, read as the reverse complement.
CCAAAGGTTTAGATAGATGTTTTAAAAAAAGGGACACATACTGACAACTACATAAAATCTTCAGGTTTTAATCATTTGACACACAAACATGCAATTTTCAATAGTCTATTACATAGATTGTTAAATATTCCATTTAATGTAGAAGATTTTGACCAGGAATATAATCATATCGTTCATGTTGCTAAAATAAATGGTTTCGATGAAGACATTATAAAGAATAAATTAAAGGAATTCAAACAACAAAAAAGGTTACAGGAATACACCACCTTACATGATGGTCCCAAGAAAGATGTAAAATTCAAGAAATTCACTTACCATCCTGAAGTTCATAAGTTTCAAAAAATTTTCAGAAATTTTAATATAACATTAGCTCCAATTAACAAATTCAGCCTGGGTAATCTTCTGTTAACTAATAATAAATGTAATACCCCAGACAACAAATAATCTGGAATTTATCAAATTGATTGCAAAGATTGCAACAAGATATATATAGGAAAAACAAAAAGGAACTTGGAAACTCCTAAAAAAGAGCACTTCAGAAACATAAAGAATGGAGAAATTGAAAAATCAGCTATAGCAGCACATAGTTTATTAGAGCATCATAGGATTGAAAAAGAAGCAAAACTTTTAAAACATCTATCTAAACCTTTGGATTTAACAGTTTGGGAAAAAAATATATATTCAAAAAAACCATACTAGAACTATGAACTTTGAGATTCCGGACGAACCGAACTTGATTACAAAGTTCTTTAAAAATACAACAGATAGCAGTTTAGGAAATGATTCATTCAAAATAACACCAGATGGCAGTTTGAAGAGGAATTCCTTCGAAAGAACACCAGATGGCAGTCTAGATAATTACTGGCAAAAGGGAAAAAAATTGACAGTCGTGAAAACAGCTGACGATGACGACAACGTGTTGCCGATACTGCAGTGCTGTGTTTAAAAAAACATAGAAGTATGAGGTAAGAAGAAAATCACGATTCATTTAATTATTATTAATTGAACCTCATAATGTTAAAAATTCCCAAATTTAATTTAATATATAAATTCTAATTGGATACCATAATCTTTGGCACGCAGCTCTGAAAGTCTCAGATCTACCAACTTAATATTTATTCTATGGAACTTTCCAGAAAGTCCTGCCTCCATAAGCTTATATATGCAGTAATTTCTTTGTCTCCTCAGATGTGGTGAAAACCTACAAGGAGCAGCATCCTGTTGGCCCATCTCCGTGTTATTCACGTTAAAATAAAATTAGCAAAGTATAGTGCAAGTGACACAGATTAATAAAACTTATGGGAATTTAAAGAAGTTTTTTGTTTAAAGTGTGATTATTTGTTTTTTTAAGTAATAAATATTTTTATTTCTACACTGCTCAAAACAATTAGAGGAACACTTGTAATAAATTGAATAAGTAATTGTTTTTTAAAGCTGTGATGCTGAAAGTTGGACAATATGTAAATTGAATTATTAATTTTATCATTGGATACAAATTTTAAAGATCCATGGCCTAAATACAGAGAAATTACCTCAAATAACAAATATAGAGAAATTTTTTATTTTGGAAGGCACTGGCCACTTCTAATTGGTAAGCTTCCTGATGTTGCTATAGTGACGAATGTTGATTATTGCCTTGTTTATTGAAGTCTCTGACAAAATGAGGCATTTAATTGAGTTTGAAGTGTATCATGCTCTACATCTTTTAGGACAAGGTCAATCTCTGCGACAAGTGGCTAGAGAGCTTGGGGTTTCTCCTTCCGTGGTGTCCAGGTTACGCAACAGGCACAGAGAGACTGGTCAGTATTGTAGAAGACGTGGCCAGGGCCGTAAATTTAAAACAAGCCCCCAGGATGACAGATACGTTGTTCTTTCTGCTCTTCGACAGCGTACAAAAACTGCAAAAGACCTGCAGAATGACCTTCATATGGCTTCCGGAATCCGGGTTTCAGGCCAAATCATAAGGAACATATTAGGGAAAGAGAATATTCGTCCAAAAAAGGCCCATTAAAAAACCACGCTTAACAAATGGGCATAAGGCAGCAAGACGTACGTATGCTGAAAACCATGGTGCTTGGAACCTGAACCAGGGAGAGTCTGTGCTCTTTTCGGACGAATCCAGGTATCGTCTTACATGTTGTGATGCTCGATTGAGGGTGTGGGGACGGCCAGGAGAAAGATTTTCTGCTGAGGCTGTACAGGAAATTGATAGATTCGGAGGAGGTTCCATAATGGTGTGGGCCGGAGTTATGTACAACAATCGTACGGACCTTGTACTTGTTCCCCAGCGACTAATGCTGTCCGGTATATCGAGCACGTTCTGGAAGAGCATGTAGTACCTGCTGCCATTGGAGTAGGCCCTGGATTTCTGTTTATGCAGGATAATGCCAGGGCACATTCTGCGGCTGTCACCAGGGATTTCCTGAGGATGAATGAAATTGAGGTAATGGAGTGGCCAGCGGTCAGCCCAGACCTAAACCCTATTGAACACTTGTGGGATCTTCTAGAGAAGAAGGTCAGGAACTGACATCAAGCTCCACAAACTCTGCAGCAACTTGGAGATGCTCTGAAGGAGGAATGGGAGAATATCCCGCAAGAGGAAATCCAGAATATTATTGGGAGCATGCCACGAAGGTGCCAAACTGTCATCGAATGTCGTGGAGGCCATACACGATACTAACTCTATATAACGAGTGTTTAACTTTGAAAAATATGCACAAGATTCAATTGCTTACATAACGGAATTATTTGAAAAGTTAATTGTCAGCGTTATTCATTTGTTTTTACTGGCATGAGCAATAAATAAATAAATACGAGGGCGGATCGGAAAGTAACGCACAATAATTTTTTTTTTTAAAGTTTAATAGTAAAAAAAAGGAAAAAAAAATCACAAATGAACTTACATCTTTTACCTACTTTTCGACATAGTCACCAACTTTCTCAACACATTTTTCCCATCGTGTTACCAGTTTCAATATGCCCTGTTCGTAGAAGTCCGTTTGGTTGGAGTGTAGCCATCTGCGCACTGCTGATTTCACTTCCACATCTGTCTCAAAGCGTTTTCCGGCCAGGAATTTCTTCATGGGACCAAACAGATGAAAGTCCGATGGTGCAAGATCCGGACTGTATAGTGGATGCTGGAGCACCTCCCAACCAAATTCGGCGATTTTCTGACGAACGACAGCAGCAACATGGAGGTGAGCATTGTCATGAAGAAGTTTAACGTTAATGTTGTGATGGTTGTCATGAATGGCACGACGTAACTTCACCAAAGTTTTAATGTAGGCCGCAGCTTTCACAGTGGTCCTGTGTTCAGCAAAGTCCACCAATAAAACACCATGCATATCCCAGAACACTGCCACAAGCACTTTCCTGGCAGATTGAGTCACTTTGAATTTTTTCTTTACTGGGGAACCAGCATGTTTCCACTCCATTGATGCCTGCTTTGTTTCGGGTGTGTAGTGGTATGCCCACGACTCATCACCTGTGACGAATCCTTCCAGAAAGTCATGTCCTTGTGCGGTGTACCGCGCTAAGTGGTCCAAGCTTGCCATCATTCGCTGGCCCTTGTGGTCGTCTGTCAGGTTCTTAGGCACCCAGCGAGCACTAACTTTACGGAATTTCAAATTTTCATGAACAATATCGTACACCGCACCATAGGAAATGTTGAACTTCTGCGATAAGGCTCGCAGTTGCACACGCCGGTCGTTCAAAATTGCCGCCTCAATGCCTCTGACATTCTGCGGGATTGCTGCTGTTGTTGGCCGGCCGGAGCGTGGCGAATCACTAAGGTTCACGCGTCCCTCTTGGAAGAATGTGCACCACCTGGAGATATTGCTACGGTCCATACAATCATCCCCATACATGCCATGCATGTCCCTGTGAATTTCACTGGGTTTATGCCCTTTGGCCCACAAAAATCGAACAACACTTCTCTGTTCCTCACAGGTGGACGACTGTAGCATGCGCGCCATCTTTGTTGCATAGTTCAAGCTTCTCTCGCAAGAGGTGCACCTGAGAAAAAAATACCATCTGTAGTGAAAACTTCAAACTATATCTCTGTGAAATTTCAACATTCTAGCTGCAATACCAAGGCAGAAAAAAATTATTGTGCGTTACTTTCCAATCCACCCTCGTAAATACCCACAAATAATGTATTTTATTAATTTCATGTTTGTACCTTTATCCAATGAAAAAATATTTGCATATTTCATTGTGTTCCTCTAATTGTTTTGAGCAGTGTATTATGCACCTATGGAAATTTACTTTTATGAAATTAGTTATGGTCCTCCACTTTCCCGCCTATAAAAAGAGATCCCTGAATTGGGACCATATCCATTATAACGTTCAATAAAATTTACCATTCCTATAATATGGAATATTCTTCACCAGTATAATACATTCATAAAGAATACATTATTTTGTTTTGTTCATAAAATTTTGTAATCCTGTTAAATTTAATGCATAACAAATTAAAAATACATTAAAAAAAGTGGATAATGGATGGGCAGAGATAAAGATTCATCCAGGAGAATAAAACTTCTTTGAATTCCATGCTTGCATTGTTTAGGGTCACAGGGAATTATGTACTCAATGTATGATTGTAAACTATTTTGAACTGTAAAAAATACATTGTGATGTATATGGAAGCTTGTTTCTGATCACTGATAACAAATGATTTTTAAGTTGTACCTTAAGAAAAGACGTGTCTCCACCATCGATCATGCTCTATTTGATGGCCCTTTGCCTGAGCTATGGCTCGGCATCAGAGTTTTCACTGCAGAAGACTCTTATGCAACACAACCATGTCTAGAAGTTCCCACTCCTCTTTACACGCTTTACAGAGAAGGTTATTGTTTCTTAGGATGCCTCGTTCCCAATGACATTTTGATACAGTCCAAAGGCACAAAAGTCCAATCGGTTATGCATCAGGAGAATTAACTGGGATGTTGTTGAATGGAATTGCATGTATCCTAGGTTCCTGCTCCTATTCTCTCAGGGAATGTCAGGGCTTGACCCGAAGTGTGGACTGGAGGCCTTGTCTTGGTGCCACCCAGACTTGGTTTTTGTCGGTTAGCAGAGCGAGCTGGATTTCGGTCCAGTAAAGTGGCGGTGAGAAATTTTTCCTAGTAGTATTGAGGAATTGATTTTGACTTGTTTAGCTGACTCTACCAATGGTGGCAGTTTTCAAAGTGTAGCAATAGCCCATGATGACCATAAAGTCCACTTTGGAGAGAAACTTTGCATGCCAATCTGGCACACCACTTTTGAAAACTTTTTAAAACCATTTCGCTATAGTAAATGGCCTGGGGTCTTGGGTTGCAGTCTCTATAGATTAAACATATGCTTCGTCAAGTGTGACCAAAAAGGTTTGCATTTTTCTCCTGATCCAGCGTGCTTGTCATAGAGTTTCCATGACTGTTGGTGCTGTTGTGGGCAATTGTGACTGCGGGCAACCAAATTTATTGAACTCTGCTTTTGTGGCGCTTAGCCGGGTTTAAATCTTTGTTTATTATGGTTGGTTACAGTGTGAAGGGAGCCTCCCAATCTGTTTGCAATCACCCTTTGTGTGACAGGGTTACCACAAGAGATAAGAGCCTTGAACATTCTGCTTTACAATCTGGGGTGACGGGTTCGTAGTAGGCAGGTAGTTGGATTTGCCGGTGTGTTGTCCTTTTGGCATTAAATCCAAGAGAACCCTTCACTTTTTATTAAGCAATGAGCGCGCTCCATACTTAGACACACAAAAAATTAAATTTTTTGCAAGCCTCAATAATTGCAAAATAACTATAATTAGCGTCGGAAAGGGCAGTAATATACCCTTCCCAAAACTGGTCTATCTGCTTAGGCATTATGAAAGCAACATGCATGCTAGTGTAACAGAAGCAGCACACTGACTGGTTTGATCACCTCGCACGCTCCTGTCCTGATGATTCATGCTCCAACGTCGCAATCTACTTGGCAAATCTTTCTCAGAGATCGGAAACAACTTTCTGTATTAACTGGGTATGTTTGAATAAGATGCTAATTTAGAAGAATGTGATAAAATTCAGTATTCTCTTTAAGATTGAGTGGAGGGTGAGAATTAAAAAACATCTGTTTCATTAACTGTTTAAATGTTGAATTTTCTTGTGTTAAAAAAATTAGAAATTTGGATACTTTTGTGTATATTAAATAGTATTTTCTATGAAATTTGTAATGGTTTATTTATTCTGTAAAATATAATTTTCCTAATTGAAAACATTGACATTTGGAACAAAGTATTAAAACAATTCAAATGAAATAATAAAAAAAGTTGTTTTACTATTTAAATGACCATAAAACATTCAATGTGTGTGTATATATATATATCTCCATCCATCCACAGTAGTTCTGCCCAAGGGCAGGTCTTTCACTGCAATCATAGCATTTTCATGCTATGCTTTGCAGCTTTACTAGGGAATTATAGGTGTGGCAGCTTCCCGTTGCTTTCCACATCAGTGATGGATAAGGATGATGATGATGATGATGGCAATTATTTTCGGGGACCGTTGGGCCCTAAACTTTCTGACATTTGCTTACAGGTGAGGAAAACCCCCGAAAAAAACCTCACCCAGGAGCCTGTCCTGACTGGAAATCGAACCTGGGCCTGCTGCGGGACAAGGCAGCACATTACCTCGAGACCACAGCAGTGGACTACATACATTTCAAGTTCTTAAATTGACAATAAAACAGTTCTGATAATATTTTATAATTTGTTGTAATGAATATGCATTATATACTGTTGGTCAAGAAAGTATTTACACACTTGGTATTTCCTTAAAACTTTGAAGAAACTAGCTAATACCCTGTGTGTGCTGCTATGCCTAAATAAATGAAAATTAATGTGTTTTTATGTTTTGTTGAATGAGTGAAGGGAAAAATAATTATAAATTTATATTTTTTAGATACCCCGTGCTGATTACTTGGCATTGCCCGGGAATCTACTTATCCCGATATTCTTGACATAAATGAGCTGAAATACGAAAATTAATGTGTTTTATGTTTAGTTAAATAAGTGTAAGGAAAAATTTATAAAGTAATTATTTTTAGATACCCCGTGCTGTTTACCTGGCATTGTGCAGGAATCTACTCATCCCGATCTTCTTGGCATATATGAGCTGAAAGACGAGAATTAATGTACTTCTTATAATCAGTTAAATAAGTTAAATGAAAAATAATTATAAATGTATATCATTATTACTCTAAGATTCCCCGTGCTGATTATCCGGTGTTGATCTTCTTGGCATAAATGAGCTAAAAGACAAAATTCGTTATTGTGAGTTATCCGTAAAAGAATACCAGCCATGTGCTGCTATTCTTGCACAGGAATCTACATACTTGTCTCGACCTTCTTGGAATCAATGAAAGACAAAAATGGTTATTGTGAGTTATCTGTAAGAAATAAACATATGCTGTCATGGATTTGTTTGTAGAGGATGTTGAGACATTCAATTCTGTGTACATTAATTTTGTGTATTTGTTATGGTTTAGGCAGCGAAAGCCATTTAAGCGTCCAAAGGGCTACTTTTTTCATGTTTTCCACTACGAATGGCAATTTTAAAAATTGAGTGTAGGAGTTGATTATCACAACTCTCTTATAGCCTATGTTCATCCCAAGAATCTCCTGAACATTTTTCAAAAAGCCCCATCACAATCGGATCAATGGTATGGCCACGCATAAAGTATGATCAAACAAAGAAACATTTATTTTTATATATTGGATTATTTTCATTTATAGCTTGTTGCAAGTATACAAACATTAACCTTTTACAAGTCATGAAAAATGATACCAAGTTTGTCATTTTTATATATGTCTGTATTAGGTTGTGAATTGGCCTGGTAA